>CM047431.1:53992038-54299538 GCA_026168455.1 Theocolax elegans
CTCCCGTCCCCGAATGGAATTTAATTACTGTCACGCGATCGACCTACCGCGTATTGTCGGAATTCACGCGGTATTATCTATATTTTCTGCGATACGAGCAAAAAAAAAGGAGGTAAAAAGGATAACAAAATATAAAAGAACGTTGATCAAAGGTGCGCTGACAAGACAAATATTTCGTCGCTACGGATCCTGCGGTGTAGAGGCACAAAGAACAGAAATAATAATAATAATAAATAATAAAATAATAAATAATAATACTAATAATACTAATAATAATAAAAAATAATAATAAATAATAATAATAGTAATAATAATATATAAAATCCAAAAGACATTTGTAATCGATGGTTTAATCGACAAATAGAATACTGGCAATGTGTCATACAATATCGTGAATGTGTTCGTTTAATCATTTACTTTTTCGAACCTACGAACGACCCAAATGATATTAAATATTCGGAAAAATCGCGTTTTTCCATCGTACTTTCTCGCTGTAACAGGGGAACAATATTGATTTTTTCGGGTGGGGTAACGGATCGACAAACGTGATCTTGAGAAGACGCTCGTTTGTTCGCACAAAATGGTTAATAATTAAATAATTAATAATAGTAAAGCGAGAGGCGAGGGCCCCTCGACGGCAGGTCGTAGAAAATAGGTAAAAGTCGAATGACACACGCACACACGAACACACACACACGCGCGCGCGCGCGTTGCGTCGCCGATTTTTTATTTCACTCGAGGAAACGATCGGTGTGTCTGCGTATACATGGGCCGTTAACCTCTATAAGATGTCGAGTTATAAATAATCTATAGAAATGTAATGCATATATATATATACATATACATATATACACACACACACACACACGTACACATATAAATTTCGTCATTTTTTCTTAATTTCCATTCGACACAGAAAACGAATGGCGGAGCACGATAGGTGTTTATTATTTACCCAACGATCCGGTCGGTTTTCGGTCCGCGTTCTTGCGATCCTGCATGCTCTCACGAGTCCACGCACCCTCTTTTCTCCTCCTCTTTGCGATTGCGGGCGCGCGCACGTACGTCGAGACGCCATCTCGCGGATTTTTTTCCGTAAACCAATTTGATACTCAAAATATCTTTTTAAATACCCGATCTCATTATACAATGCGTTCGACGCGCGATATTTTTAATTACCTCCTGCGGGGCATAAAAATGGTATGGAAGGTTAGACATCGACATGATTGTATAGATGTGTAAACAAATGGCGATTATTTTGTCAAGTACTCGCACTCGCTGCGGTATCATTATTGCGATTCGAACAATATATTTGTAACGACGCTCGATGCGTTCTAGTGGCTGTACGCGCGTCTCGGTCGCAAATGATCTTCCGCGAGTAATCGGGTTTCCAGACAAAAAAAAAGCAACCACATGGATAACATAACCTGGAAATAGAAAATTACAAAACTTTTGTCGCGAAAAATAGGCGCAGATAAAAAAAGAAATCGAAGCTTTTAAAGCGAAAGCGAATGAAGAAACTGTATTAGGAAGACCCCAGACTTACACACACAAGATAACTGTTCCATAGCGTATATTTCAGATCTTACATTGCACTGTCTATCGTAGCGAATGCTAGACTTAGCGCGCGATCCAGATATCAAGATTCTTCGGTGACACGCGGAATTTTGTAATTTACACGTTACTATACGTTTAATCACATAATCCTAACGTCTTTATATACATATATATGTTTCTAAGTTAATATCTTTCTTCTTTTTTAAACCGACACACCCGGTGAATTTCGAGGTTATGTTTCCCGTTAACATTGTTAATTCCGCAATAGCGTTATTAGAAAAATAACTAAACGATCGATAGGTGTCGATGTATTAATCGAGACATATACATACGTCGAAATATCTGTGGTGGAATTCATAACAAATCAACGTAACAAAATTAATTTCAAAACCGCGTGTCACTCGCGAATCACTGGTCATTAATCGTTGTAGAAAACTCTAATGAGCCGAAAAAAAAGTAAAGAAAAAATAACCACACACACACACACACACACACACACACACGTACAAAACGACATATGCGCAAACACTACTAAATCTCCGTAGACGTTCTATTTCTCTAGTCTCTTAGCGTATCGTACTTTCTTGGAGAAAGAGAGACAGAGATGCGATATAAGTAACACACGAAAATAATGCGACACGCGTACACACAAATTACACTCCAAGCGATCACGAGAGAGAGAGAGAGAGAGTGAGAAAAAAAAGAAGAAATTGTGAAAAAAGGAGGCTGGACTTAAACAATGTAAAAAAAAAAATAGGAAAAGAACAAGTACGTTGATCGTGGCTCAGTTCCATCCCGAACACTCGGCTAGTACGTCGGATAAGAAAATATAAGGAAAACAAAAGAAAATCGTTTAAACTATAAGAATTACGTCGCATACCGCTCTAGGGCCTAAGTATAAGGATAACGTTATACCTAACCCTCGACAAGAAGATATAAGAAAAATTAAAAAAAGGTAAAAAAAAAAAAAATGTGCGAATAACGCAAAATCGATGCTATATACGTTTTAAACGATGTGACGAGCGACATCTGTACAGATCTCTGGCTCTCGGAAATACATTGTTTCTACGCCCCGAATGACTATATATATATATATATACATACATATACCGTTATATCGCCCGCCGCTCCGTGTGTCTCTTTCGTTCGAGACGTAGATTTCGCGATCGAATTCGTTTTCTTTCCCGTATTACCTTACGTTTGACCGTTCCATTATCGAGAGAATTGTAAAAGTAAATGTGAAGCCTAAACGAAATAATAAATCAAACTACGGATAAAATAATAAAGAGAAAAAAGAAAAAGAAAACCAAATACAGGTTACGATTATATTTCGTTTGGTATATACATATGATACTGTATCTCCGTTTGGTTTTCGTCTGCGACCACCTCTATCGTTTGGAAGTGTGATGAGGATGACGAAACAAGGAATAAAAAAGAAAAACGGAAGAAAGAAACTACTATCAAAAACACAATCCAGTTTTCTGTGTCTCTCTGCCTCCGTCCAAGAATTTCCTACTTTCGTTTTTGTCTTGATAATCAACCTTTTGAGAAAGGATGAGAAAATCCTCGTTTGTTACATACCGAACAAAAAGTAAAGTGAATTTCGCTATTTGATATGTTTCGTTCTCGATAAAATACTGTACGATAATAAAAAAAAAAAAAAACAAAAACAAATGAATGAGGAAGCCTCTCTTTAAAAAACTAAAAGATAAAGAAAGAAGGAAAGATGAAAAAAAAAGCGTCGTAAACTAGTCAGTTGCTAAATGAGAATTTTTGCGTTTTTATTCTCCTGCCGAAGTGAGGATATCAAAACCGACAAGAAAATATATGCACTCAGTTATATATATATACATACATATATATATACATAAGGTATATATAACTTCTCGTTTGATTCGCCGCGAGAAAGAGACGATTAAAAAATGTATGAACATTTGCTAGATCTTGTACTGACATTGTAATTCCCTTATGTAATTATACGCATGTGAAATACAGAAACATATTATTGAAAATATAAGTCTCGCTTTTCTCTCATTTGATATCTACCTTAAACTCCCCCCTCCCCCCAAGTATACCTTACTTTTTGTAACGAATCGTAACTGAGTTCTAAAATTGATGTCTACCCTGCCTACCTTACCGACCTAAACAATTGCATAAAAATGAACTCGGTTGATAGAGAGCATCGATTAAAGTGCTTCTCAGTCGGTATAATTGACTTGGATGGTAACTTACAAATTTCCTACCGACTCAAACAAACATGTTGATAACACTTTTATAGAAGAATAAATTGCTCAATTACAGTACCTACAATATATGTAATGCATAATCATCATACATAAATATAATAATGAATATTTATTTTGTTGAAGAAATGATTCAAAAATTAGCCAAAAATTTAGTTTAAAACATATTACAAAAAGTTTAATTTGAATAGTAAAATTTTTATTAATTCAACAAATATAAACATATTTTTACACACTTGTATATTTGTGCGTTAGAGTACATTCAGAACTACTTACGCTTGACTTTAATATTCCTAACTAGTAGCCTATTTGTCATTATCCCCCCATAACTATCACACGGTAAATGGGATTCTTGGGTTATTTCTAATATTTTTCTAACAAAATAAATATTGATTATTATCTTTTATGTAACTTTCATTGATTGGTCGAAAAAAAAAATCGTCATTATTTTGGTGACTGGGCCAACGAGCTCTCCGGGTCCACTAAAGTTTTTACAAATGTAATATCAAATTCTTTATCAGCAATTAAAAAAAATCCATACATGCAACCATTCTTGGAAACATCTATACGTTTTTAAAATTTACGTCCGCCATTTTGAATGTTGCAAAACTAATAACAAATTTTTATAAAAAGTGAGCAGACGATACATGAATAAAAGATAGAAAATTCACGATTTGTAATAATTATTGTTAAAAATGGTTAACGAATTAGCGAAACATGTCCGCCAAATTTGGATTCAAGAGACAAAAATATGTCTAAAAAAAATCTTAGTGAACCCGAAAAGCTCATCGTGACTTCATCATGGCTTCGTTTCGGCCAGCTGACTCCTTCTAACACATTTACAATTAGTCGCTTTGATGTACATGACAATAAAACAATGATTCACGGCTGCCCATCCCGCTGATTTATCAATAAAAAAATTTGAAAATAGTTAAGATTATCTTCAAAGGAAACACACACTGTTACACAGTGTTTTTCTTTTTTTTCGATAAATTGAATTCCTCGTTTAAACAAAAATAATTTATTTTCTGTTTTTTAGGGTTTTTCATATAACGTTAATGTTAAAATCAAAGTTACTAATTATTAAATAATTAATTGAATATTATTAAATATTGTTACAAGGTCTAATTTTGGGCAACTTTGACGTTTGGTAATTGTAATGTGGGAAAGGGAAAAATTAATTAAAATCTTGATGTGAAAAAAGAAAGTTCATCAATAATTTGAAATATGATTAAAATTCACGTATTCAGTTGTACAAATGTGACTTTCGACTGAGAATTGTCCGTGGAAACGTTGAGTTGAACCACTCAGAACTTGAGTAATGTAACACTCGAAATAGTTACCCATTCACTCGGAAAATTCAATCTATTGTACGGAGTTAAACTAAAGAGACAATACCTTATGCATACAGAATTCAACGTTAAAGCATTTTCATTGTAAATGGAAATTTTGATATACTTGATAATCCACAGTATATACAATTAATATATTTTTCTTGCCGTTGTAAACCGAAAAATAGTTTATAATTTTTTTTCATTCCGATGATAAATTTATTTTTTTGCTCAAACGTTACTGATGAACAATAGGGGAATAAATAATTATTACAATTAAAAAAGAGGAAATCATACCGTCAGTGACATCTTTAGGTAACTTGTACAAATCGTTACAGTATACAGAAGATAAATATTAACGTCTTGTTTACATCTTAATTCGTATTTAATTATAAAATAACAACGTTGTAAATATGTTTAAAAATCGTATGAATATAAAACTATTACTATTGATTACAATGAGTGTCGCGTCTGACCAAACTTTTAGTATTCTACTTGCGCAGTGATATAAAATTAAGTAACAAAAAAGATTGAATCCAACTATCTATAACTTTGGAAATTACAAAAAATCAATTATCCCCTTGTTATTTAATAACAATAATATAAAAAAAATATTTTAAATAATTTCGTGATGAAAATCGATAAAATAAAAGGGATATACTTTATAGACACCCTGACAGATGTCGCCCCGTGAGGATATACCGTCAACCGCGCAGTTACCCTCGCACCGTAAAGGGTTGATCAACGATAATGTAGGAATCCCATTATAAATAAGTTACCATTAACGTAATTACTACGATTTTGTCGGCGATATAAGATAATTGACAATGTTACTCAAGTGGTGTCTTAATTATTGCTATTAACACCTGTTGCTAAATGTATGTACGAATCAGGTGTGGATTAAAATATTTATTGTAGAGAGAGAATCTATTGTATCTTCGATAGGACTTGCGCGCATGATTGACGGAATTGGATAATTTGGAGGATGACGCTGTCATCGTACGTGATTAACAGATGTACGGGTAAATTAGGATAACTATCAACTTTATGAATATTGATTGTCAAATGCTACCTGTTGCTAAATTAACTGCGTGTAATTTACAACGGCGTTATCGCCATGCATCTATAGAATAATCGATCGACGGATTCATTTGTATGTTTATAAGCTGGGAGGAGATGTAACCAAAAAAAAATTTTTTTTTCACAAAAATAACTTTAATAAACGATTTTTGAAATTAGCTACGGTTGAAATTGTAAAACGTTATCGATTCTGGTATATATTTTAACTAGTAATTTCAAATAAAGTTAGGCAATCGTGAATTTTAACGTTCAACAAGCTAGATTCGAAAACCTGAAATATCAATTTGCGTTCCGATGAGCCTTATAAATTAAACTCAATAGCTAACGAAGCAACGAAAATGACAAATACTAAGGAATGAAGTTTATAATACAGTAAATATTGTTTTGAAATTGCAATGGAAAGCGTATTTCGTAGCCAAAGAAACCAGATATACAACAAATGGCTTTTCCTGCGCAAGTTTTATGTAGCCTTTGTAATAATAATGTATTCTATATTTTGATGAATTTTAATAAAATATAAAAATAGTTTCGTCCACTCTTTTAACAATAGATTTATTTTGAACATAGATAGATTTTACTAAAGGCAATATAAAGCGAACGTTTGGAGCGCATAATGTGTAATTTCCGCACTTTTGTTCATACAAGTGACAAAACAGCCTTTTAAATCGAATAAATTAAATTTGAACTGGTTGTAAATACTAAATATTATCTTTTATGATATTTTAATAAAAAAAACCTTTTACAAATAAAGTTATGCGGTCGTTTGTAACATAATTTTAAGGTGTTTTTTTTTTGACGAAATTTGCAGACAAACATTAAAATTCGTGTTTTTTTTACGTTCAAAGTGAAAAAAAGTACATGCCGAGGCAGTTTTCGTGTGTTGTAACTCAATTTCATTAACTATGTACCTTCAAGTGTGAGAAAAGTCACATTCGTGAAATGTGTCTCAAAAAAAAGAAGATTTTGCTTGTTTTTGGGAACATCAAAAGTGAAATTAGCCGTGGATTTCCTCATATATGTGTAGAATGTACTTATCGATTTTTCGGAACCAAAACTTGACTTTAAAGCAAAAAAGGCTCATTTTACTCTTCGACCACAATGGTTGGTGGAATTCTTCATTTAAAAAATGGTAGGCGTTTCGTCCTCGATTTCCAATTTGAACTATTCAGTAAGGAACTGGACATCTTACCTTAGGCGCCTGTTACATTATTTTTGGAATAAAATTAACAATTATAAAAAATCGGTGTAATTTTTTTAAATACTCCGTTACTCTATTACTATTTTATTTTATTTGGCTGAAAATATATAATTATATTCCTATGACTTCGATGTAACGACTAATTTATACATAATAAATCGTTAAAAAGTTCCCCCTGAAACGTTAGAAAAGTACAGTTCTCAATTGAATACTCAACTACGCGATAAGAAAAAAAAAAGGAATTATCGATATAAAAGGTAAATTATTCAAGAACCGTTGTAAATAAAACGAAAAATCAAACTTTAGCCAAACAATAAAATAAAAGATGCAGGTACACACGTTACGTAAATATATAAACCTGGAAATAAACATCGCGATACAGCATACTCGAAAGAAAAAAAATCTAATTACGCAACATCAAATTAGAATGTTTAATTTCTTTTTCTCGCAAACATGCTCGAAATTCTTATTTCACCTGAGGTACGAAAAGAAAAAAGGAAATTCCAGCATTTCGTACAAAGTAAACGTAATAATGTTACTTCTAAATTAACCAAGTCGGAAGAGAGCTGCAGTATATTCTAGGAATCCCATAAGTTTAAACAAAGTTTGCCGTGTATATACAACGCGCGCAATCAAGATATTGTAAATACCAATTGAATTTGAAAAATTTACAATGCCATATAAATAGATATATATATATATACATATATATATCGATTTATACCCGAAAATAAAAAGAAGGGAAAATGTACCAAATCAAATCTCGAGAGGATGGACGTGGTATCTAGTGTACACAATGAAATCTTAGTTCCCCTTTAACATTCCTTCCGACCTAAACGTATATGTATGTATATACACACACACACACACACACAGATAGATAGATAGATAGATAATTTTATTGCAACCTTGGGGTATAACCCTATCTGGTTGGTATGACTTACAATTACAATTCAACTTAATAAAATAATAGTGACAAAAACAGAAAAGAAAATAACAATATAAGATACTTAGAATTACAGTTAGTAAGCAGCAAGCAGTAACATCGTATGTAAGATAATTATAATTAAATACAATTAATATTAGAAGTATAAGAATTCGTATAAGATAATGTTCACAGAGAGAGAGAGAGAGAGAGAGAGAGACGTCGACTTAAACGAATGGACCAATTATATTGTTTTTGTTCTTGTTAGGGTCTTGTTCGTCACCGATAGAGGTCGCCATTAACAGGGACACATTTAACACACCCTCGTTTCCTTATTTTCCTTACGATTGTTCAACACTAGAACCGATAAATTTAAAATTTTCCCTATACGTCTAATCGATAATTAGGATGCGGGGGCGGGATATTTTACGCGCGGACCACGTTTTCCAAATGATATCAACCTCGTATATGTATATATATTTTTTCTCGGGTAGATGATTCATCGTTTATTTTTGCAAGATCCTCTTCGTTTAACGAGTCTTGCAGTTACGGGACGCGAGAGTTTGTAAACCAGTCGTGTTTCGCACCATTAAAATATCTCTGTGATCGATGTCGATTTAATGAGCTCGTAAACATATGTATTTATTAGTCGACGTGAAAATTAAAATTTGCGCAATTTTTATATTAAAACTACCCTACTCTTCTTGGGCATACGTTTACAGAAAGGAAAATTAAAAAACTTTTTGTTGACTTTTAAAAAGTTTATCGCGTAAAAATTAAAAATTAGCATTACACAGTTGTTAACGATTAAAAATAAAATAAAAAAAAAAAAAACATTGAAATGGCACGCTAGTGTATACGTAAAACAATGCGCTTTTCGAATTAATTGCTATGAAAATACTATATAGAGCGAATACAATTAAGATCAATACATTAATTTATAATAATTACGATCTGTAAACACATAAGCTTTCAGGATTAAAATACATTGACGAAACGTACCGAACCACCGAATATTTGTATTTAAAATTAATCAATGTATATACAATACCCGATTAATTAATACGGTTAATATTAATTAATAACGGTAATTGCAATGCTGTTAATAAATTAACATTTGCACGAATAGCCATCGATGGTAAATGTATCGAACAAGTAAATTGCAGGATTGTGTCTTTGTTAAGAAATAATTATATTCAATTAAATATATATTCGATTCAGAAAATATATTGTGATTATAATTATAGAATATATAATGATTATTTATTAATGTGTATATACATATATATATATATATATATCGATTTATACCCGAAAATAAAAAGAAGGGAAAATGTACCAAATCAAATCTCGAGAGGATGGACGTGGTATCTAGTGTACACAATGAAATCTTAGTTCCCCTTTAACATTCCTTCCGACCTAAACGTATATGTATGTATACACACACACACACACACACAGATAGATAGATAGATAGATAATTTTATTGCAACCTTGGGGTATAACCCTATCTGGTTGGTATGACTTACAATTACAATTCAACTTAATAAAATAATAGTGACAAAACAGAAAAGAAAATAACAATATAAATACTTAGAATTACAGTTAGTAAGCAGCAAGCAGTAACATCGTATGTAAGATAATTATAATTAAATACAATTAATATTAGAAGTATAAGAATTCGCATAAGATAAGGTTCACAGAGAAGAGAGAGAGAGAGAGAGAGAGACAGACGTCGACTTAAACGAATGGACCAATTATATTGTTTTTGTTCTTGTTAGGGTCTTGTTCGTCACCGATAGAGGTCGCCATTAACAGGGACACATTTAACACACCCTCGTTTCCTTATTTTCCTTACGATTGTTCAACACTAGAACCGATAAATTTAAAATTTTCCCTATACGTCTAATCGATAATTAGGATGCGGGGGCGGGATATTTTACGCGCGGACCACGTTTTCCAAATGATATCAACCTCGTATATGTATATATATTTTTTCTCGGGTAGATGATTCATCGTTTATTTTTGCAAGATCCTCTTCGTTTAACGAGTCTTGCAGTTACGGGACGCGAGAGTTTGTAAACCAGTCGTGTTTCGCACCATTAAAATATCTCTGTGATCGATGTCGATTTAATGAGCTCGTAAACATATGTATTTATTAGTCGACGTGAAAATTAAAATTTGCGCAATTTTTATATTAAAACTACCCTACTCTTCTTGGGCATACGTTTACAGAAAGGAAAATTAAAAAACTTTTTGTTGACTTTTAAAAAGTTTATCGCGTAAAAATTAAAAATTAGCATTACGCAGCTGTTAACGATTAAAAATAAAATAAAAAAAAAAAAAACATTGAAATGGCACGCTAGTGTATACGAAAAACAATGCGCTTTTCGAATTAATTGCTATGAAAATACTATATAGAGCGAATACAATTAAGATCAATACATTAATTTATAATAATTACGATCTGTAAACACATAAGCTTTCAGGATTAAAATACATTGACGAAACGTACCGAACCACCGAATATTTGTATTTAAAATTAATCAATGTATATACAATACCCGATTAATTAATACGGTTAATATTAATTAATAACGGTAATTGCAATGCTGTTAATAAATTAACATTTGCACGAATAGCCATCGATGGTAAATGTATCGAACAAGTAAATTGCAGGATTGTGTCTTTGTTAAGAAATAATTATATTCAATTAAATATATATTCGATTCAGAAAATATATTGTGATTATAATTATAGAATATATAATGATTATTTATTAATGTGTATATACATATATATATATATATATATATATGAAAGTACGTGCAAGGAGTACGTTTGCCCTCTTGAATAAGTGAGATAGAGTACGAATGCTTTAACGAGTGGATGCTCATTGAAAATTACATTAAAAAATAAAAAGTTTAAACGTAATATTCTTATGTAGCTTTGAAATCTATTATTAAAATTAATTTTACAAAATTTGTTCCTTTAATGTTTGATACGTACTTTATTTGATTGACGATAAACATGCCTTTTGTGAATATAATACTAATTTGTTTTGAAACATATGAGCTTTTTCGGTAAATTACCGAGAATAACGCCATTCTCAACGTTTGTATTATAACAAGAGCTTTAATTCGCACTATACGATTCGTTTCACTAGTTCAAACGGCTCAATAGTCATGCTCAATTCAGGAAGTACGTGGGTTTAAAAATATTACATAGGAATTCATGTACATTAAAAAAAAGAAAAGATAAACCTAGTAGAAATTAAATGATTTATAAAATGATTTTTTTAGGAAAAAAAAATTATCTGCATGACCCATATATTTGTATAATTAACGAACATGTACGTGGTTTCAATGATCTATAATGCCTGATGATCTAGAACACCTAATTTCCCAGTACATAAAATATGAATGAAACGTAATACCGAAACCGCTCATGCGTCATTATAATAAAAAGGAAAATTCAAATTAAAGCTCTCAGTGCTCGATGTTTTTTAAAATTTTCATACATGATTTTGAGAAATTGATATAAGAACCGCAGTTAGTTTACTCTACGTAATACCGTCTTTCCCGTAGATTTTCCACACACACACAGACACACACAGACACACACTCATATATATCACCTTCATCCGTAATACCCGCTCGAGAAAATCCAGATTATTTCACGGTTGCGGGTATATAAATTCCCCTTTCCCGAAGTTCAACTACTCACCTCTCTCGTTACGCACGTATATAAATATACACTTGGAGTTATTTAGAGAAACGTCGGTGTGTACAGATATAAAAGAAGATCAACAATAGCGCGTCGATTGGAAATTTAGCATCGCGAAACGAGTTTAAATAAAATGATATAACGTTATAATAGTTATATATGTGTATTATATTCGCGTCTACGTGCATCACGTGGGCGCATGCGTCATTCGAGTAGGATGTATATCGTACGTATTTATGTATCACCGTATATATATATATATATATAAGCTCGAAATTATTCGTGAGCTTAATGGAATCGCGCGAAATCAGCCCTCGGGGTGGTGTAGGAATTATGCTTTACCAGTTCATATCGCGAGACGTACGACCCAACTAATGAACTCCCTCGATATTCCGAATGCGTGATTCAATACGGAACCAGAGAAGCAAAACCACTTCGTTTCTCCGCGGGAAAATAAAAGTCGAGACAAAATTATTTAATGCGTTACTATATACTCCGTTAAATCTCTTGAAGTGTATATATACCTATATATACCAAATTTAAATCGGCCGAGTAAATACTATTGATTTACTTCGGTGAAATTTACCAAACACTCGATTTGTTAAGTAAGGTGTCCTCGAGTAGGTTTTCCTAAAACGATTCGGCAACTAGTACTGTATACTATGGTAAATCTTGGATTGTACTCCGCGAACAATTGTATATATATTAAATTAAAACAATACGCAATTTATATAAAATAGATCGATTTTTTCTCGTTATTTCGTAATATTAAGTGTAATATACATTCAACGTAATGTTAGGTATTGTTCGATATTGAAGTACAATATAATAAATTATGGTATTATACATATATGTATATTTAGTATGTTTACTTTATCTACATCATTTAATCTAAATCTATATTGTTCTCCTCAGTTAACATAAATTTTAATTAATTTAGTATATTTATTATTTATTTATATTATTTCAAATATAATTATTTTAATACACTTTATATATTAAAATATATTAAATTTTTTTATTTAAGAAGAATACAAAAATTTATTATTGTTTTTACAAAATATTTAGAAATGTTTTATCTGTTTAAATAATTATTAATTTAGAAGCACAAATACATAGACTGACCGATTATTATTTTTATAAAATCCATATATTATCGGGTCACCAAAATGTAAGAATGACTAAATATATAAATAAAAATAGAAATTGTAATAGAGAAACTTATTTTTTTAATAATCCAATAAAAATATATAAATATGTATAAGAGCAAAATATATAAAAAAATAAAGTCCAATAACCCAATCATTTTTATACAACCCATTGTCGAGATGTCAAGATTATAATTATTATGCAGCCACCGCCTGAGGTTCTTGTCTCTCTTATTGAAAATCCTATGACCCAAACGCACTGAATGATGTTATAAACCCCTATATTTAAGTTTATATATTATATATTGAATTATTATATAGGCTGGGGGAAAGGGTTATTGGGTTATTAGGATATAGATAAATTATATTTTTGTTAAAAAAATCGGAAACACATATTTTCACTAATAAAGTAATTATAAACGTATTTTATTTATTTTTTAATTGATTGGGTTAACAAATAACATCAGTTTTTGGGGGGGAACAGTTTAGTTTGGTTAAAATTGTATATTCAAATTATATGTATTATTTTCTGTAGCGTTTAAAAATTATTCACCGGTCTAATTCTATTATCATTGGCTAGATTTAAAAAAAAATTAAATAAATAATTTATATAATAATAGAAATACTAATTCGTTCACCATTTTACTGCCAATTCGTAGTACTGTACGTATGATGTAAACAAGGTTGATAATATTTATTTACATACTTTTTTACTAAGTCTATTTTGACATACTTTCCTTAAGTTAATTTTAAGTTATTGGATTATTGGATAATTGGCTAATTAAAAAAAAATTAAAAAAACATTTCTCCAATAAAATGAGTATTGACAATGATGTTATGTATTTTTTAATAAAATATTACTTATGTCGACTATAGTATAACTAAATTAATTAATATTTTTATCGGTCTTACAGTCAATTATATGGGCAATCAGATTGCCCCTACTTATAATCACCCCCGAAGAATCTATAAAAATAATAAAAATAAAAAATAAAAAATAAAAACACTAACTAAACATAAAAACAAATTATTAATAAAGCAATCTGACTGCCCCCCTGCACCAAAAATCTACTAACCCCAAATATGCTGTCCGACGTTTCGAGCTCGCTGCTGCTCCTCATCAGCGAATCTAACTGCCCATATAATTGACTGTAAGACCGATAAAAATATTAATTAATTTAGTTATGTATTTTTAACGATTCACCAAAAAAAATGTCAATTTCTTTTGGACGAGATAAAACGATCAAATTCCAGGTTTTGAGATTTCCCTGTATGTGTAGCCAATTTATGTAATAATTTTTTTACGTGATTGTAGTAACATCTATATTTATAAAATATTCCTTAACTCTGCTATTGTTTAAGGTCAACGTGCTAAGGGGATAAACCGGGTCAACTATTTGTGCACCAAAACATTAATATTTTTAACAAATATTTATAAAATTTTATACAAAAATTTATAATAGTATATAAAAAAAGTACTTTCTTAAAAATCTGATCCATTTAAGGAAATCAAACGAATCAGATAACGTTTAGGATTGCTCGCAAAATTGGAGTATCAAGTTTAGGAATTAATTGTGATGTCTAGGAACAAGATTCAAAGGTCTCGAGCCTCTCAAATTAAAATTTATATTAAAGTTATTTTTAGAAAAATTTTGTCTACGTTTACAGCGTTTTTAATAAAATTGTGAGAGCAAATAAGAAAAGAGTTAACTCAGGGTTGTCCTCTTAAGGAAACGAGAGCCTTATTTGTATAATATCAATATTCTTACTTATTAAATATATATTATTTAACTCACTAATTTAACTTATTATTTAACTTACTATTTAACTTATTAAACTTATTAAATATATCTTTCATTACGATTATACATTTTAATTATCAATATTACAATATGTTTATGTAAAAATATATTTCATATCTATCTTTTATAACGAAATAATGATAGAATGGCGTTTTAACTATCAAAATAAAATAGTAAACAGCTAATAATCCGTGAAAATTTCTAGTAAGGAAGGGAATGTCAAATTCGTTATGTTGCTATCCAAATAATTTACCGAGTGAGAAATATTACTTTTGTAAAAATTTAACAGCAAAATTGAAGGAAAACCACGAGAACAATTTCCTAAGTTGTAATCTATAATCGTGAAAATTTTCAAAGCGATAAATGCAGTATGTTTACGAGATTTATTTACGGATGGATCGAGTAATTTTTCCTTCACGATTATACTCTATTAAGATATCCAATTTTCACGTATACGACTAAAAACTATTGATCAACTGTTTACGCGAAAGTACTGTATTTTTATTTTGATCGAGAGATACTCAAGCCAAACGCTTATTGTCCCAGGAAGAGAGGATTTTTTTAGAGTATTTGTAACTTTATTTTATTTAATACCTATACAAAGTCCTGTGTAATCGTTGTAAATATTGATTGGCATAGAGTCGAGTAAATTTCACTAAAAAATTCATTTTTATACTAGTCTAGTCGTTCGCACGCTAAATCCCAATGAATATAATAGTAATTAAAATAACGCGTGTCGTGATCAACGTATCGCATCCTCGTGTAGCGTTCATCAATTTCACACGAGACTTTCATTGATCCGTTCCAGACACTTTGACGACGTAGCGCGTAAAATAATACACCCCCGATCGATCGACACCCGAGAAATAAATTGATTTAAAAGGAAAAAAAAAGCACGGTTGAATACATATATATATATATATATACACTGTATTTTTATCTCGAGTCACATTTTTCTCGTATTATTTTTCCTTCGCTGCGTGGGACGGAGGAGGAAAAAAAAAGAGATCCCTATAAGATTTTAATAAAGTGGTGTATGCGTGCATAAGTCGATTAATGCTCACTGCGCGACGTGGTTTCCTTTCCCACCCTACGTATACATACACACCATTAATATATTCGAGTCCTACCCTCCGCATACAATTTTGATCCAGCTATCAAAAATTTTTGATACCCAAACATTCAAGATTTATCGAGCCGTATTCCTTTGCGAAATCGATGAGTCACGTATTTACAGTTGGGACTTTACGATTTCTGTAGGATTTTTTTCTTATCTATACGACATGCGTCGTCTCGGTTAATATTAAAATATATTTTCTATTTTACATTTTATTTTAAATTACACCTTTATTTTTTATTAACAAAAAAAAACAGAAATGTGCATTACACTATTCGTTTTGAATATTCTCGGCGACGTACAACTCGTCTCTTAATAAAACAAATCGCAACGAATATTTTACACCGTGGAACGTTTGAATAAACTAATGCTATTCCTCGTCTTGTCTTTTCTTCGTTTTTTTTTCCTTTTTTCGAAAAATTCCAACATCTTAGTAATATCGTTGAATCAATCCACGTCTTCGTGCAATGTTCTTTTTTTTCCCTTTTCCTCGAGGAATAATGTATTAATATATTTTTCAGAGTTTCATTCGCGTACGTCGGATATAGGGAAAAAGCGAAAGTTGGGTAAGAACGTGGTCGTACATCAAATTAATTGAATCCATATTAGCTTTGTTACACCAAACTCTGATCGATAATTTCCATTACGACACCGATAAAGAATAAGAAATTCTACCTAATCGAAGAGGGTGGGAATTCATTTCACTTATCTTTACATCTTTATTTTATATAATATATCACCGCGTTATTTAAATTTTTCACTAATAATTGGTTACAAACAATTTTCGGGATACAACTGTTCATTTTCCGCTTTAATCCTTACATTACAAGAACTTGTCGTTTAATTTTCATTAGAAACCGTTCTACCTTATTAACGAACATTCTCAGTTGCAACGAAAGAAAAAAAAAACCGGATTTTCAGTTTAATTTTATATAAACAAAAATTGGTAACAATTACGTTATCGTCACCTAATATTTCTAGGTATACGTGTCACTTAGAAATCGCGAACGCGAAATATTATTAAAAATCAAATTCCGTACAATCACGACGATCATCATTATACCAATAAAAAATTTCAAATCCCTTCTATTCGATACAAACGTAAAGTGCGATTTCGAACGGAAAGAAAAAAAGAAATTCTATTTTCGAAGGTATATATATATTGGTAAATCCGAAATCTATATACCAATTAAGTGATAAAGTAAAATAGAAACTACAAAGTAAATACAACTTGCGAGATATATCCGCGGTACGTGAATCCATCAAAGGTTGTACGTGGTGAAACAAAAAAACTATTTGTCTTGAAGCTACGCGCCCGTATATACACACGTCAGCGCGTTATACATATAATTACAATAATAAAAATACATACAGATACCGTAAAAATATCGTCGATTTCCTATATACGTACAGTGTTGTAAATACGAGCTAATTTTCGCATACATATATATATATATATATAAATATAATTTAAAATAAAGATATAGATAAAAAAAAAGAAAACGAAAAAGAAGAAGAAGATAGCACCTTAAGGTACAACGGTATATGGCATATCGTATCGATCTTCCGCACGTGCCGAAGGGCGTACCATGTGCGCGCGTGTTAGTGCACGTATATACATATATATTTTCCACATGCGGGTGGAAACGATAAAGAAGACCAAGGGAGGAGGAGGAGGAGGAGGTGGTGGAACAAAAAAAAACGAATAGGATGGTAAGGAAAATCATGAGTAGCTTCGAAAATGTCCGATTGTTTGCCGAGGCATTAAGGGAATATAAACGTCGCGTATATACTCTCATTAGCTTGACTCGTTCCTTCTTCAATGTACATAAACGCGTATATACGTATATATCTTACCTGTACTAGTAAGATTGATCGAAATCGATCGATACACATATTGCTTCTCGAAGAGAAAAACGAGGGAGAGTTGAAAATTTTCAAATTGCCTAACGTGTTTTACAGTATATATATGGGGTATTCCACGTGAAGTGGTCCGATCAAAATTTTAAAATGCCCCAAATTTTGGGTACACATTGCAAATGTTTTTCAGAATACAGAAAAAAATTTTTAGGTACTGGAATTTATTAGTTCAAAAGTTATTCTAACCTCAAAAAGTGAACTTTTTCCAGTTTTTTTCAACACCAGCTGGGTTCATCGCTATTTAACTCAAAATCTATCAACTTTTACTATAGAACATTATATGTAACATTCGTTGTTAATTATGTCTAGAATTTATCCATCTGGGTTAGAATTTCCAATCTCAAGGTTAATGACAAATAAACTACATGTCAACATTCAACTTAAAAAAAAACTAACTTCGCCACAATTGATTTTTTTATCCAAAAGTCCAAAAGAAAGCTTGGAGCAATACCTTTCAAATGATCTGTAGCATTTTTATGGCCTTCAATTCTGCAAAAAGTTATGATAATTTAAAGAAAGACAAAAAATTCACAAAAATTAACATGGTATTTCCCATTTAAATTTTTTAAAAAATTTCGTCTTTCTTTAAATTATCATAACTTTTGACAGAATTGAAGGCCATAAAAATGCTACAGATCATTTGAAAGGTATTGCTCCAAGCTTTCTTTTGGACTTTTGGATAAAAAAATCAATTGTGGCGAAGTTAGTTTTTTTTTAAGTTGAATGTTGACATGTAGTTTATTTGTCATTAACCTTGAGATTGGAAATTCTAACCCAGAAGGATAAATTCTAGACATAATTAGCAACGAATGTTACATATAATGTTCTATAGTAAAAGTTGATAGATTTTGAGTTAAATAGCGATGAACCCAGCTGGTGTTGAAAAAACTAGAAAAAATTCACTTTTTGAGGTTAGAATAACTTTTGAGCAAATAGATTCCAGTACCTAAAAATCTTTTTCTGTATTCTGAATAACATTTCGAATGTGTACCCAAAATTTGGGGCATTTTAAAATTTTGATCGGACCACTTCACGTGGAATACCCCATATATATATATAGATGAGTGTACATCACGTTCATTTCGTTTCGTTCGACCGGTTAATATTATGCATTACGCGTTACACGTGAAAATTGTTGATTAACGAAAATTCCTCTTTTTCTTTTTAATTTCGGAAGATGCAAGTATATACGAGGAATCGGTTAATTAAAAAACTACGTCGAAATTTAATTAAATAGATCCTCCGCAATGTAAAAAGAAAAGGATAAATTGAAAATTGAGGATGATAAAAGGTATAATAGTATATACGCGAAACCATTGTACGTGTGTGTGTGTGTATATTATACTTTTACCCTGCATAAATTAATTTGCAGGTGTGTATATAATCCGGATTTCGCGGAAAATGTTTCTCATTCCCTCGGTGTGTCGCGTGCAATATAACCGAGAAGAGTTTCACGGTCAATGATTCGAACGCTCGCGGTCGACGTAAATAATATTTCCACCGGAGAGCGAGAGAAGACAGAGAGAGAGGAGAGAGAGAGAGAGGAGGGGCGATTATAGCACGCGATACTGCTGTCCCACAGCTCTATTATAGAACAAGTTTTTCGCGTGCACTGCGACACACGTGGTCTTATGCTATCGCTCTACTCTGTACTAGTAAGATTGATCGAAATCGATCGATACACATATTGCTTCTCGAAGAGAAAAACGAGGGAGAGTTGAAAATTTTCAAATTGCCTAACGTGTTTTACAGTATATATGGGGTATTCCACGTGAAGTGGTCCGATCAAAATTTTAAAATGCCCCAAATTTTGGGTACACATTGCAAATGTTTTTCAGAATACAGAAAAAAATTTTTAGGTACTGGAATTTATTAGTTCAAAAGTTATTCTAACCTCAAAAAGTGAACTTTTTCCAGTTTTTTCAACACCAGCTGGGTTCATCGCTATTTAACTCAAAATCTATCAACTTTTACTATAGAACATTATATGTAACATTCGTTGTTAATTATGTCTAGAATTTATCCATCTGGGTTAGAATTTCCAATCTCAAGGTTAATGACAAATAAACTACATGTCAACATTCAACTTAAAAAAAAACTAACTTCGCCACAATTGATTTTTTTATCCAAAAGTCCAAAAGAAAGCTTGGAGCAATACCTTTCAAATGATCTGTAGCATTTTTATGGCCTTCAATTCTGCCAAAAGTTATGATAATTTAAAGAAAGACAAAAAATTCACAAAAATAACATGGTATTTCCCATTTAAATTTTTTAAAAAATTTCGTCTTTCTTTAAATTATCATAACTTTTGACAGAATTGAAGGCCATAAAATGCTACAGATCATTTGAAAGGTATTGCTCCAAGCTTTCTTTTGGACTTTTGGATAAAAAAATCAATTGTGGCGAAGTTAGTTTTTTTTTAAGTTGAATGTTGACATGTAGTTTATTTGTCATTAACCTTGAGATTGGAAATTCTAACCCAGAAGGATAAATTCTAGACATAATTAGCAACGAATGTTACATATAATGTTCTATAGTAAAAGTTGATAGATTTTGAGTTAAATAGCGATGAACCCAGCTGGTGTTGAATAAAACTGGAAAAAGTTCACTTTTTGAGGTTAGAATAACTTTTGAACTAATAAATTCCAGTACCTAAAATTTTTTTCTGTATTCTGAAAACATTGCAATGTGTACCCAAAATTTGGGGCATTTTAAAATTTTGATCGGACCACTTCACGTGGAATACCCCATATATATATATAGATGAGTGTACATCACGTTCATTTCGTTTCGTTCGACCGGTTAATATTATGCATTACGCGTTACACGTGAAAATTGTTGATTAACGAAAATTCCTCTTTTTCTTTTTAATTTCGGAAGATGCAAGTATATACGAGGAATCGGTTAATTAAAAAACTACGTCGAAATTTAATTAAATAGATCCTCCGCAATGTAAAAAGAAAAGGATTAATTGAAAATTGAGGATGATAAAAGGTATAATAGTATATACGCGAAACCATTGTACGTGTGTGTGTATATTATACTTTTACCCTGCATAAATTAATTTGCAGGTGTGTATATAATCCGGATTTCGCGGAAAATGTTTTCTCATTCCCTCGGTGTGTCGCGTGCAATATAACGAGAATAGTTTCACGGTCAATGATTCGAACGCTCGCGGTCGCGTAAATAATATTTCCACCGGAGAGCGAGAGAAAGACAGAGAGAGAGAGAGAGAGAGGAGAGAGAGGAGAGAGGAGAAGAGAGAGAGAGAGAGAGAGAGAGAGAGGAGGGGCGATTATAGCACGCGATACTGCTGTCCCACAGCTCTATTATAAGACAAGTTTTTCGCGTGCACTGCGACACGTGTCTTATGCTATCCTCTATCACTTTTTTTCTTTTCTTTTATTTTCTTTTTTTCTTTCGTTACTACTTTTGTATGTATATTTTTAATCGAATTTGAGGTTACGTCCGCGAGAATAATTGTTGTATATTCATTGATATTCGATCTCTGCGCATCGATGTATAAAAAGATCAAGTATTGTTGATCGAAATGGTCCTTTTTATTTTACGTATATGCAAGTATATATATATATATATATATATATATATATATATATATATACCGATGGACGGGAGAGAAGAGCAGCCTACCGCTATAAACGTTTCAAATAAGTGATAAGAACGCCAAGAAATTCGAGATAATAGATGATTAAAACTCTATTTTTAGGCGCGATCGTTACCCGCCAGGGGGAGTGCCTTTTCCAACCGATCGTACCGTCGACGAAACTTTTAAAATTGTCTTTAACCTCCATTTCCCGTAAATCCGTCTCTCTCTCTCTCTCTTTCTCTCTTATTCAACGCAATACACAGGAGTTTCTAACCGTGCACAACCGTGACTCTATTCAATATGTATTTTCTTTTTTATATATATATACTCCACTTTTTTCATCGGACTATTATTCTTTTTTTTTTATTATTATATCTTTTTATGCACACGGAAATAAGCGTTCCTTATATTTGTAAAAACCATTAACCTATATAGCAGTAGAAAAATTGACTAAAAAAAGATCGAGAAATAAACATTCGTATTTGATCTTTCTAATTTGCAATAGTAGAAAATTTTATATCGTATTTATCAAGTTTACGACAAACGATTAAATTTACCAATTTTGAAATATCGGAACGTTACAAATTCGTTCCACGCGTTCCATTTTTCTACTTTACAATACCTCGAAATTTCGTTCCGTTATTTTAATAAGTATAGAAAAAGAAAAAAAATGAAATTTTTGTTTCAAACTTTTGTAAAGTAGTAAAGCATCGAAATTTAAAATTTTTGAAAAGTATAGGAAATTCGTATATATTTTAGATTTAAATAATATCGGAACGAAATTTCATAGTTTTAACGCGGAATCTGATACTTTTAAAAAAAAAAAAGTAAAAATGTCCTTTTTTTCCTTTCTTCTAATAATCGGAATGGAATTTCATACTTTCAAAAAATAGAAACTTGAAGCAAGAGAATATATTTTTAAAAAGTAGAAAATTTCCTTACATTCATAAATATCGGAATAATGTTTTCTTAATTTTAGAATGTGGAAAGATCGTCTTAAATTACACTTATATTTTTAAAAAACTAAATAGTATACTGGTTATTTCCAATCTCTCATATATATACGATTTTATTATATACGATTTTATTATACGATCACCTTATCATGCAAAAATACGAGAATTCAACGCCGAATTGTAGCCTTTAGACTCTTTGCTTCATATTTAGATAATAATTGTATTGAAATTACAGGTAAAGTTAAACTAGTGTTCATAAAATCTATAGATATTTTAAATGATTTAGTTTTTATCTTTATATTTCTAAAATAATATAATTTAAGATTACAAATAACATATACGATTTTCCAATATTTTTAAGACAATGTATTAGAACTGATTTAAGGGGATGTCGGAGCTATAGCCTCCATCAAAAGCCGCTCGATCTCTCGGTTTCGAATGGCGCTGTAGTCAGGTGTCGATTTCTACGATAAACGTACTTAAAACATAAATTATAAATTTTACAGCTACATAGAGCTGTTGAAAGATACTTTCCCCCCTAGCTATTACTAAACTTAAGGTAATTATAATATTACTTTTGGAAGCAAATGTTTATTTTTTAAAGAAATGTGAAATACGTCTCATATTCAATGAATCTATATTTGCCGTAATGCTACACGCAACGTATTTCACATTTCTTTAAAAAAATAAACATTTACTGCCAAGAGTAATATTACAATTACCTTAATTTTAGTTATAGCTAGGGGGGAAAGTATCTTTCAACAGTTCTATGTAGCTGTAAAATTTATAATTTATGTTTTAAGTACGTTTATCGTAGAAATCGACACCTGACTACAGCGCCATTCGAAACCGAGAGATCGAGCGGCTTTTGATGGAGGCTATAGCTCCGACATCCCCTTAAACTATTGTTGGGGAATTAGTAGTAATTTTTAATATAATTAAATTTTATATAATTGTAAACTTTCATTTTTGTAAAGATTTTAACATTCATTGCCAAAACAGTATATAAAATGCTATAACTAGTCCCTTTTTAACGAAACAAAATAATAAATTTATTAAGTGTGTAAATTCTGTATTAGAAATCCTGCAGAATACAGTAGTACTTGACAAATTACTATACGCAAATGATCGATGTACATTTCAAAAATTAGCGTATTAAAAAAAATAAAACAAAATGCAAATGAGTACTGCACCAAACAATATACTAGTTATATTAGTTAAGTTGCAGAACTCTTATTAAATGTAGTTATAGTATTAAGTTAGTTTAGCTAGGTTATAGTGTTAAGTTCTCCGGCTCCTATGTACAGGTGTAGTGTGCACCTCTATAGGATACATTTACTGTAAAATATTGTAAAATCTGATATTTTGTAAAATAGTGATATTTTTAGTATTTACAATGGAATATAATAGTAAATAAAAAAAATATTGTTTTTTCTTTTAATTTGATTTGTACACGGAGAGATGAATTTTAGTAAATTTTACTAAATTTTCATCCAAAATGCAAAGAATTACTAAACTTTCAGTAAAAATTAGTAGACTCACAACAAAAACTAGTAGACGTTCATTAAATATTGATAGAAAGTTCAGTAATATTCAATAAAAATTACAGTAATTTTTTAGGTTTCGGCTGTTACCACGTTAGTGAAAGTTTAATAAAATTTACAAAAATTTTTGTAAAATTTACTGAAACTTTGCTCTCCGTGATATTTATTATTTTAATAAATAAATTGATTATCTAAGTTTCATCGAATTATAATTAAATAATTTTTAAAATTATTAAGTATTTTTACCGTTAGTTTTTATTACATGTTAGTTTAATTATTGTATTGGTTATTTCAATAATAATATTTGAAATATTAAATAAAAAGAATACATCGGCGAATACCAATGAGTAAATATATCAACAGATACATTTAAATAACATCTGGTCTGTCGTAACATCAAATTACACGTACATATCCACTGGTACTGAAATTCCTTGATAAATCAATTTTCTTCCGGTAACATGATTATACATCCGACAGTTTTAAATGTACTCCTATAAAACCATAAAAAAACATACTCTTTAATGCGTTACAAATGAAAATAAGCGATAAACCAAAAAATGTTTGTACAAATAGTTGCCGGAACACGCGTTACATAACAATGATGTTTAAGTAAACTAAAAATAAAACACTTATTCCCAAATATATAAAAACACACAACACCTAAGAAGTTACTAATTAAAAAGCACGAAATTACGAAAAATGAAAAAAATATTACAAAAAATTTACTGACTTAAGACTCACTGACCGCAATCGTCAATTTTCTAACTTACGTACAAATTGTAATTGAAATGCGTGTCAATCGACAAAAGAATTTTTTATTAATTTAAGTAAACTGTTTTTTTGTATACAAGGGTTCAATATCTCTATGTTCTTTCAGAGAAAAATTTCATCTTTATAGAGATAATAAATCTTAGTGAATTGGAGACGAGTCTAATTATTTCATTCAAATTATAGAGTCATGTTATTACTTGAAACATATAACTTCAATTTACCTTTGAGGAGTAAAAATTACTGAAATTGAGTCAAGTTTTTATTCGAGAATATATAAGTACAGTGACTCAGTGTTGACAGTAGCTTATTCCTCTCTAACAAATTTTAAGAGTTCAGTGATGACTGTTCAACCAATGATAAAATATATCTTCTTATTTTTTTAAGTAAATATTTTATAATTTTTCTAGTAAACATCCTATTTTACTATTTTTCATTCCGTAAATTTTCATATTTTTGAGATTGCAATTTATATTAGTGTTTTAATTAATCGTTCGAAAAAAAGCTAATTACAATTGGATTAAATAGAAAAATCAACATTTCGATTGGAAGTAGAAAATTGAGTGTTGCCGGAGAAGAAAGAAAAAAGGAATGATAGGCTGTATATACGTAAAGAATCAACAAGAGTCTTAGAGGATTTTGAATCGAAAGTCCAGATTACTCGAGTTCTTTCAATTGAGTGAGATCTTGAACTCTCGATCTGAAGGTCTATCTCTCATTGTTGCTCAAAACCTTTGTTTAACACTCTTTTTTGTCTGTATATTCTCTTCCTTTTTGTTCGGTTCACGCGTTTCATCTCGATTTCTGTGAACGACCGCGTCAAAATACCACGACCTTTATCTTTTTTTTTTCCTTTTTTTTTAAGCATTATACGTGTACCGTTCTTTCGCGCTGTTGATTGTTTTTATAAACGCGGGATCGCGCCTTCTTTTTGCAAGCGATTGTCCTGACAGAAATCCACTTTTATAAATAAGAATATTACATTTTTTGTTTCGTCGATTATAACAACACTTTAATTATTCACGTTTCCACACAGTGTTTGGTTTTCATCAATTACCGCGGCCAAAGACAATAGGTAAAAATACACACACACATGTTCGCAGTGCGGTGACCTTGACCGAATTGTCACTCGTAGCCTGGATTATGTCACACACCATCCGTTTGACTCGGTTCACCCCTGACTCCTATTTTCCTTTTCCCTTTTTTTTTTGTTTCCTCCAACTATACGATCCGATCGTTACGAAGGCATTTTTTTTGCAAGCTTATCCTGGACTTAGGCGGCTTAGGCTCAGAAGGATTCAGATGACTCGCGGAAATTTTCTTTTTTTAATTTCGTCGTATACGCAAGAGTATATTCGTAACTTTGTACTTTAAACGACAGCGTAGGATTCTTCGGTCTCCCGGTGTGTATAAGTGTGTTACAAAAATAAATCGCGTGAAACACGTGCAAGTATTCGTACATCGCCGACTGCTGCACGCGGTAATCAGCGTAAAATCGATTTTCGAGAGGAAACGTATAGAGCGGAGGGGGGGGGGTAACGTTATAATCGGCTTTTATCGCGTAATGATTCGATGATTCGCCGTTTCGGCCTCGATTCTAAACCGAATTAAAATCACCATCATCCACGGAAATTAATTGCTCGCAACGGGAATTGACGTATCGACACTTGGATTCTCCCTCGAAAAATATTCGTATATATGTATATATATATATGAACCGCCGTGAACGAAATGAATTAATTAATTTGTTAATTAAATAAACCGCGTCGATCGCAATCCATTGTATCGATCGAGCAACCTGCATGCATAAGCTTTCCTTTTTCCTCCCCTCTCTCTCTCTTTTTACAAAGGTAAAAACGATCCAATAGATCTTAAGCTCGTATTGTTACTAAATTCGTTACCGACGCTCGGTAATGTCGGTAAAATTCGAGACGCAACCTCCAATAACGGTAAATCAGGAGGGCTCGTTTAACTCGGGGTACAGCGTGCTCGTGAATTTCATTATTCGATTTCGCGAAGCGCGAAATAAATTTCCTCGTACAGCGCAGGTTTGGCGAATCGTGGGCTGCACGTATATCCTTTGATCGGGAATAGCAATTGAATCCTGGACGCTAACGCGATATACCGACCTCAAATTCGATTAATTTGAATCTTTCGTAATTACTAAGAATCATATAACGAGTAACTAATAATTAATCGTATAAATATCCGATGAAAGTATACTATTACTTTCCGCGAGTGGGAAAAAAAGCGTTAGCAAAAAAGATAAAAAAAGGTAAGGAAAGTGAAAAAGAATAATGAGGGTGAATAATACAAAACAGTTGAAGTTTTAGTCGTCGAGTTTGACGTTCGCTTAAACTCCGTGCACATAATATTTCGAAATATAAAGAGGGTGCACGATGCCTCGAGGATTATTGTTTCCCTTTGTTAATGCAAAAAAGGAATGAAAACTTATTAGATTGATTAGAAAAAAGAAAAGATGAAGATGAAGAGAAAGAAGAAAAAAATGTTGAGGGAAGATTTGTAGGTTCAGTATACAGGTGAAACAGGTCGCAGAGGCGTTGGGGCGTTGGTTTGTTGACTAATCGGTTGGAAAATCGATAGACGCTCTCCCATCAGCCTTTCACTCGTCCAACTTGCCCTTCTTTCCTTCTCCACACAGACGTACACACGGACCTCCACACGTATTCCTTTGTTACTTAGACATTGTTGCGCCTTTTTTAATTTAATTCTCTACTTCGTTATTTTACCTCGAGGGACCATCCGACCGGAAATTTTAAATTAACCGAGAGCGAGAGAGAGAGAGAGAGACGCTACGATTCCTAGATCTACCCTCAATTATATAACAATCATGATTCGTCTTGCAAAATTATAACTATATGTACATATACGCATACGCAGTATACTAAAATATTGTGATAAATCCCCGCGATTATTTACAATAAATTGCAAAATACACCACGCACGATATTGACAATTCGTTGTTAAATATATATATATATACAATTATCACTTACGTACGTGTGACCGTTACATAAAATTTGAAAAATTTAAAAAGCAACTTAATACGAAAAATTTCTAATTTATTTCTCGAAAAAAGAATGTGAATATTGTTTCAAGGTAAAATGTACGAGCTACCGCAAAATATCTGCAGGCGTCTTCGTTAAGAAATATCATTTTTCGACGACGGATTCGCGTATTTTCTTTGATAACGATTTTTCTTTTATTTATTACTTGAATTTCGTCGAGTTGCATCATACATTATACTATACTGGTAATTGTGTAACTGTGATTTTCATTGTTGCGAATCGAATATTAACGACGAATCGTGAATTAAGTGCATATATATATATATACGAGAATAAACACGATCTTTACCTTATTTTAGATCGTAAATCCTATCTTGATTGTACCCCTATATACGCGATCTCCGTTTCTCTTTCACGATCGCTTTTATTTTGTCCATGATGGCGGCTGCCTTAACGAGGCCGTTACGAGGAGACAAAGAAAAAATATATCAATGGAATTATATTGTATTATCGATTAATTGTGCTCTGACAATCATAATTTGTTGACCCGCCGTTCGCAAAAAAAGCGCAAGTTGTATTATAAACTTTAAAATTTTATATCTACGCAATAAATCAGCGTACGGGAAAACCTCTTGCATTGGCATTGATCACAGAAAAAAAATCCTTTTGAAACAGTAGTAAGCAAGGTGCTAAAATATTTCAGTTAAAATATTTGCTAAGTTAAATCATGATTTGGCTGTTTTTACCAATTTCTTTTTTAATAGTATTATTTTGCAATTGAATTAACAACTTAATAGTTGCTATACAATATATGCAATAAATGTAACCTACGATTTGTCGGATTAGCAAATAAATTAAATGCTTTAATAAAAAAAATTTTGCTGAACATACAACCGTAAACTTTAGGATTTACTTCAGTCTACTAAAGTACTATACTAAATCTATACTATACTAAGTAGTATACTAAATCGCTAATTTAAACACTGCGCGTCATTATGCGAACATCGTTACGTTCCGATACTAACAACTGAAAACGTCGTTGAAAACATAATATAAAAATATCAGCCAATTTGACAGTTGCTTACCGTTAATGCACGATAATGTGTATTTCATATGTAAGCAATCTTTTAAAAAGTTGGCAAATTTGCAGATAAGATAAATTTATATGATTTAATTCTATTAGAAACAATAAAAAGAAACTAGCAATTATTAATTGTAAATATTGTTCCTATAAGGAACAACAAAAATCGCTAATGCGAAAGAGTGAAATTTGGAATAAAAATACAACGTCAAAAAATCACCATAGGATGGAATATGAGAACACGTTTAGGTAAAATGATCGATTATTATATAAAATGAAATATATACATATACGGTTAAGCGTCGAAAAATTTTAATTATCTCAATTTAATTTAATTATCGCTTTATTATATAACAACGGCAATTATCTTTAAATGTTCAAATATAATGTTATCAACCTAAAAATTACCGTATAACAACAAGGTACAAGTTAGTTTCAACAATTTTCTTAGAAATAATATGACAATTAATATGTTATGTTATGGTATTTCTTTAGAAAAACAAAATCCATAGTTAGCCTAAATAAACTAGTTAAAATTAATGTAAACGCTTTTAAAATAATGTTATCGCACGGTTAGAGGATCAGCTAACAAAACCTCTAGTAAAGCATTAAAAATTGATTTTTTTTATTATTTTAACGCCACTCTTTATATGTGTGTGAGAAGAAAACACATGCTGAAAATGCATTACCCGGTGATGGTTGTATATCAATCGGTAGAGACCGGGAATCGAATCCGGGATTCCTCTGGGTATTGTCACGGGCGTCTCCGCGCGACTTAGGTGTATGAGATGGATAGAGTGAGCGATAAGGTGTCTCGACTAATGTAAACGATGCATTGCAGCGCGGACGTTAGCTCGATGGTCAGAGTACGAGATTCGAAATCCAAGGTCCGTGTCTTCGAATCCCGTCGTCCGCTTTTTTTCGCTTCTTTCCTTTTTAATCCGTAACAGTATATAACTTATTTTAAAATATACTTAAATACATATGAACATTATTTGACAAATGCAAAAAACTTTATTTCGCTTAAAAACTTTTCGATATTACAGGAAATGTAGTACATATTATATGTTTGATATACCCACTTATATATATTACGAAAAAATTTCATCAAATTAATTTAGAATTATTATTTTTGTAAATCTGTATATTACTTTACGTAATAAAAATGTTCACATGTATATAAATTAATAATCAGAGTACAGCTATTTTAATGTAACAACTGGACCGACAGTGCCCACGATATTGGTAATTTAATTTCTTAAATAAATTTATAAAAGTATTCGCTTTGCTCTTATTACAAGTATAACCGACCTGTAAAAATCACCTATTTTTCATATTAGTATAATGTAATATATTCTAAAACTTAACCAAGAAAATTTTATATCTTTGACAATTTTGTTATTTAAATATAAAAAAACTAAACAAACGCTGCTGTAAATAGATTTATAATTTCCCCACTTATTAACTTACAAAGAGAACTTTATTAGTTTTGTCAATCGTGTAATATGTCAAAGCTATGTTGTAAAAGTAACAAATTAATTCGTAAAAAGAAGAATATATTTTTTTTCCATGCACGAGTTTTTAACCCCATCCCTTTTCATAGAGTTCCGACAAAACGACGTACCTATACCGACATTTACCGAGTCAAATACCACACAATAAATAATTATTTTATCAAAAATTGAAGGAGATTTTGATAAAAAATTTTACATGGACAAGTGACAAAATTGCAAAAAATAGAAATATCTTTTTAGTGAGCATGACCATCTTATCTTAATTAAGAAATTAACGAGTACACCAATTATTTTTGGACACAACGTCAACTATTCACGATGGGATAAGCATCGCAAATAAGTTACTATTACATAACAGAGAGAGAGAGCGAAAGAGAGAGGAAGCGTTTAAAAAATAAACAATAATTTCATTTTTGTACGTTGTATATATTGTTGGTCAAGAAAATAATTGCGGTATGTTTAACAAGTGGCGTTCCATAGAAATGAAAAATAAACGAAATAATGTAAATTTTACGTAAAGTTTCTTTTATCCTTCCATCACGCAAAATATCGCATTGAAAGTGAGGTTTCTGTCAGCACTTGTCAGTTGTTCCAAATACATAAAACAATACACAGTTAATCACTCGATCGATATGGGATTACTCAAAGTTTTAATTAACATTAACGCTCTGTCACTTTTTATTACACTTGGCATTTGCGACGAATGTAAGTTTAATTTGTCTAACTAAACCATGTAAACAATATTTATGTATGTACAGGTTATGTGCTATTAATCTCTATTTTTCCGTCTAGAAATGTGCGAGCGCAATTTATAAGTAACTATATGTACATATACATATATTTTTATACTAGCAATTTTACAGGATTATTTCTTAATATACATTAATGATCTAAAAGACTTAAAGATTATAGAAAAAGAACTTATTATGCTTGTATGGGTTTACATTGTAACGACGTACCTATATATATTTCGTGAAAAAATAAATATTTATAGATTATACATACATTATGTTCAGACGTAAATTGTGTACAGTATCATATTCGCGGGTATAAAAATAACATACATAATCTCTATAGATAATTTAGGCATAATCATTATGTAGAATTATTGTTATTGGCTATAAATTTTCGAGGTGCACATTTTTTGACTTTTATTACAAATTTATTGAATTTACTAATTAAAAGCAAACTCTACATTTTTAACGAATATTAAGAGCTTTATTCAATATCGCTTGATACAATATTTCTTTTCTCATTAATTCCATTAGTTAATAAATTAATTGACGTGTATCATAGATTGTCTATGGATTCAAACCTCCGTATAGAAGAAATTAAACCTATTTGAGATCAGTTGAAATCATCCGGAATTGTTGGCCAACCACTAATTTTTATCTAACAAACGTTTTATAAATGATTTTTATTAGAGAGTATAGATATTTTGTTTTCTACACAAGGTAGCATTTTTGGTATACAATAGAGCTTATACGTTAAAAAAAAAAAGACTAATTAAAGAGCGTTGTGTAAAATTGAAGCGGTATTCGATAGAAGCCTATATTCTTCGTAAAATATTGATCATTCCAAGCCAACAGAGTCGATCGCACCTGCCGAATCTTGACGAGTCAGCGATATTTGAACGAGCTGCGCCAACCTTTGTTACTCAAGAGTAACTCGGAATTTTTCTACCCGGATATCGCGAGAGCTGGACTCGTTGAATTTAAAACGACGATTCATCTGGTATGTCCCTCGGGTACACTTCTCGTCAATTCCATCCAAGAAAATGTCCAATCGATGTTCTTCGAGTGTCCCGAATTTCGCAGTGTAAGACTTTATTTAACCTTATGTAACAACATGAACACTCTTATTTTCCTTCGAGTGAGAGCCACCCGATTCGAGTGAAAAGTGAAGCACTCTTAAGTTCGAGTGATGCAGTTTTGACTCGAATCGAGTGGTTTTTCACTCGAAGGAATTTAGAGAGCAGTATATATATTTTTTGCATATTCATCATACAGTATGTATCATCCTCGAACGAGGTAAGCTGTACGAGGGATACGATACCGATCATCAGATTAAAATTGTCGGAACCGTGTCCAACGAGTACCTGCTTAGAAATCGGTTACCAATTGAATATTCTCGACTTTTTACCGATCATCGAATACATCGCCATTGATGTCAACACGCAGCAAGCTCTCGTTATTCGTTACAAAATTGTCCCAATAATTGCAGCTAGACAAGTTGATAAACGAGCTTGGACATTTATGAACAAAGGTCTCCTTTTCAAAGACATACCGATTAATTGGAGCGAGATTTTTCATCGTGATTATCAACATTGGAGATTTTATGAAATTTTTCACGACTGGCAAATTGCCGCAGACTATATTTCCGAAATAGGTATACTCTTTTTTTAGTATAATAGTAAAATTTTAGTCTTAATCTACGCGTTTGCTGGAATTGAACGGAACGGCGTTGCTGCTTCTTTTTTTAAAAAGTATTTTAAATATATTTTTTATCTTTTATCAAATTTAGAATAATAATGTACGAAAATTTGAATTTATTTAATTAGGCGTCGATGCTTTCCTTTGTAGTTGTTAACCAAATTTGAAAACTTTAAGTCAGAATAATTTTATGAATTTGATGAATTTTAGGCATCATACGACGTAATTTAAAGAGTCTAATTTAATTATGCACAGTTAATTCAACAGCTATCTCAACAAAAGTTTATTTTCAAATTTTTAGTTCACTTTTGGTTATATTTTCGTTTTTGATAATCCCAACTTTTAATTTTTATATTTTTAATAATTTTCTGTTTAATCTTTCGTTTAGGTTTTCTTTTACTTTTAAAAAAAGCAAGTTTCAAAAAAATTTTTTTTTAATTTTTTTATTTTTTATATTTTAGTCATACAATTTTGTAACTAACAAGGAGACCCTCATATGTTTGGGAAACCGATCATGCCCAGCTTGTAGTATATGTTTTCTTATACAAAAATATGAAAAAAGCCAGAGCCGCAGACTCTAACAATCGTTTTTTCAAAAGTTATACGCTGTTAAAGCAAAATTTACAAAAAATAGAGACTAGACTTCAAACGCTTGTAACTTTTAACCTATCATATATTGACGTTCAAACCAAAGTTTAATGAAAAACTGAGATAAAGTAGATACATTTTAAAAAAAAGTACGTTCAAATCCATTAAAATGGAGCAGAGTTATAGCCGAATTAAGAATTTGAAGAAATTTAGCTTAAAAAAATCAATAAAATTTGTACTGCCCAATTTTTGTTTAAAATTGCTTCTAGTTATTAATTCGGTTATAACTCTGCTCCATTTCAACGGATTTGAACGTACTTTTTTTAAAAATATATCTATTTTATCTTAGCTTTTCATTAAACTTTGGTTTGAATGTCAATATTTGATAGGTTAGAAGTTACAAGCGTTTAAAGTGAAGTCTCTATTTTTTGGAAATTTTGCTTTAACAGCGTATAACTTTTGAATAAATGATTGTTAGAGTCTGCGGCTCTGGCTTTTTTCATATTTTTATATTAGAAAACATATACTACAAGCTGGGCATGATCCGTTTCCCAAACATATGAGGGTCTCCTTGTAAGTGGTTTGATAATGTAAAGTATTTTGGAAACGATTTATAAGATTAAAATGATTTCAATTTTATTGTATACTTAATTATTCTTAATTATTCTTAATTATTCTTGATTATTATTTATTATTATTATTATGTCCGTTTATTATTATTATTATTATTAATATAGTTTATTATTATTAATGACCGACTTCCTAAAATCTACCTTCAATCTACTATCAGATGACATATAAATGTAACTAAAAATCACCATGTTTTAAAACAAAGTCTATATTCTTTAATCAAGTCTAGATCTTGGGAAATATCTACCTTACAAAGTACATAATCATTTTCGTGGCCGATTTTATAAAATTTTTGCTTATATACTAAATTTGGAAAAAATAATAATAAATCGGCTTTTACTTCAACAAATAATTACTTTTAATTACTTTTGAATAGAAAAATGTTCTGCATTAAGCGTGGAAGTGTCGAGTTATCGTATGAAATAAAAGGCAAATGCTATAAAAAAAATTTTTTTAAAATTTAAATACAACATTTATTGGAATACCTGTTCTAAGATCTCATTCACACATATTTCTATTAACTGTGCGGAAATAAATATTTTATTATATTTTATTTTTCTGTTGCATATTAAATACACTTTTATTAAAATGATTTGATTGAAAAATATATCGTACAGGTGACTATTACTTGACGCAAGGCCAACTGTTCAGTGAGCGCGATTTATTCTACACGAATCAGCAAATAAGCGCGTACTTTTACGAAAACGTTGTACCAATTTGGCGGAGCATCTCGCACGGTAATTGGGAGCTCGTAAGTCACGTTGTACGTGAATTAGCGAGCGACTCGAAATATGGATTGAGCGTATGGTCCGGAATCATCGGTATACTTAAATTACCAGATCGATTTGGAATTCCCAAGAAAATTTATTTGTACGAGGGACGTCGAGGTTTGGATACTTTTTTATTCGAAATCGTGAAATATGAATATTATACAAATGACTTTTACTTGTGTACTATCACATATTATGCACTGAGAGAAAGAAATATTTATGAGAATTAAATCATGCATTTGTTATTATAAATTGATATTCAATTGTAATAAAATTATATTTCTCCGATATCAACGCTTAGTTCTTCACTATTAACATTTTATATGATAAATATAAATAAACTAAAGGTTAACTGTTAAGAACTGAATGAAATAATACTTAAGTGTAAAGAAATATTTATTTCTTCATATTTAATTAATTAGATCTTAATACTTAAGATATGTTTTTTGTCTCATACTCCCTTCTCTCACTAAGAGTGGCCACGGCCTTCGGATCACAGATCTTAACCAAAGTTTAGGATGTTTTGTAACAATTTTGTAAAATAGTTACTGCCACTTATAATGAAATTCTCTATTTTACTAGGATTTATTATTATTTCTTTTTTTTCTTCTCTTTATTGATCGACGAATATTAACAAATTAAACTTATGCACAACTTTTATTTCATTGGGAGTGGGTGACGATTAAGGTCGTTGTACAAATATTGTATGATAAATATTATCTTGATTAAATAAGGAGTAACTAATTTAGTAATATCGGTTTAATAAAATAAGATTATAATTATTCGGCTGAATGTAACTCCGCGCTATTCCGCATTCACACTTGCACATACATACATAGTCGCTGATGTCGCCTGTATCTCCAATGCTGGTTCTTCCGGCCTTGGGCAGTTGATTTTCGTCTTTTCGTCCTGCCGAAATCGGAGCGGCTTCCGATCCCTCAACGCTTCACGGTTGTACAGGAATCCTGAGGCGTCCCCCAGGATACTGTCAAGGAGTAGTTTTCAATGACGCCGACGCTCCGACGTAACGGGATGGTGATGATTTACCAAGTTGAATGGTGTTCCAAAAATCTTGAGCCACGACCATCAGGCTTGACGGTCGGAGCCAGTCTACCGGTTTCGTGATTCAACTTGATCGCGTCCCCCTTGCCACGTCGTAGCACATAAGCGTGGGACCATATCCTTAACGATGAGTATGTCGCTTATCGGTAGACTCAAAGGAAACGTTACACACTTTGATCGTTTATAACTCGGAAATAAATAAAGATAGATATTCAATCAACCAAATGTAAAAGAAAGCTGCATAAATAAATATGATTTCAAAAAAAGGAAGCTGAATTTGGTTAATTTAGAGCTAAGCTATAGAGAAAATAAGTAATTGATGAAATTCTAGCCAAAAACTTAAATACTTTTATACTACTAAATTTGTGTTAAAATTTCAGCAATTTCTTGTTTTTTCTACAACTTTGCTCGAAATCGACCGATTTAAGCTTTTTTTCAAATGATATCTACTTGATCTCAGCTTTCTTCTAAAATATAGATTGACTATCCATCTTTATATTTGTTTCTGAGTTATAAGCAATCAGTGGCAGTAATTTTTTCTCAAAATTGGCTTTAGTTAGTCATAACTTGGGTAAATTAACGCGTTAGGATCTAAAAATTTGCTTTTTCTCATACTTTTATATTACAAAACATATCCTAGAGTTTGGTTAAGATTCGTGATCCAAAAACCGTGGCCTCTCCTAGAATTTTTTCAAATTTTTTTCAACACGAGCTGTGTTTACCGCTATTTAACTCAAAAGTCTATCAACTTTTACTAAATAACATTATATATGTAACATTCGTTGTTAATTATGTCTAGAATTTATCCTTCTGGGTGAGAATTTAAAGAAATACGAAATTTTTTTTAAAATTTAAATGGGAATTACCATGTTAATTTTTGCAAATTTTTTGTTTTTCTTTAAATTATCATAACTTTTTACTGAATTGAAGGCCATAAAAATGCTATAGACCATTTGAAAGGTATTGCTTCAAGCTTTTTTTTTTAGACATTTGTGACATTTATGTGACATTCACCTCGAAGGATAAACTCTAGACATAATTAGCGGTAAACCTAGCTAGTGTTGAAAAAAACTTGAAAAAATTCACTTTTGAGGTTAGAATAATTTTTGAGCAAATAGATTCCAGTACCTAAAAATTTTTTTCTGTTTTCTGAAAAACATTTCTAGTCTGTAAAATTAAATTAAAATGTTGATCGGACCACTTCACGTGGAATGTCCCATATATATATCGACTTTACAAAAGTTTAAGGTGACACAATTTTATATAAAAACTTTAATTTTTTTATATGTTTTTAAAAATATCAGAAGGGAACCTTTCATATTTTTGTTGATACTTTGAAACAAGGAACACCGCACATGGAAATTGATATTTCCATACCGGAACGACATTTTACACTTTTGTAAACATGGTAATTTTATTTTAAAAAATGGAAATATTTATTCAATTTGTCAAACATCAGATGGAAATTTAATATTTTAATAACACATAAACATCAAACTTTCAAAAATTAGTAATTACCTATTTTTTACAACTAAAAACGAGATAACATGAAATTTTCTGATTTTTGTTATCTATATATGAAAATGAATTAGAATGATTTTACTGATGACAGGTGAACAACTAATACCAGTGCCGAAGCTGCTTTACAAATACATTTACGATGAGCATCGACATCGTGGTTTGGTTCTCTTAACGATAAACGATCCTCGATTAGTCCAAGGATTCAATACCGAATTAATTCTATGTAGGATAAATCGAATTTGTTGGTTCCTATACCCAAGCTTCGTTAACGTCGAAAAAGGCTTCACGTACTGCTGCAATCTTAATGAATTTGCTCATGTGGCCCGTAACTTGAATTTACCTGTATTTCACGATACTCGGTCCTTTAATTGAATTCACTTTCATCGTGCTATTTTTGTGTATTACGAATAAATAAACAATTTAACGTTAAAATATAATTTATAGCTTTTTTTATTCAATCTTTGATCATTGCGGCGGATGTCCAAATAATGCGAGCGTCGAGTTGATTTTGCATGGCACTCCATTCAAGCGTTTGGTTTGCAAATTAATTTTCAGCGCACCCTGGGTAGACCGAATACTTGGTCTAATCATTTAACTCCATTTTACCATCTCTGTATAATGAATTCACGCGAAATTCCAGTAAAATATAGACTGTATATCTGATGGACGACATGAACTAGTCGAATCTATAAAATTAATTTTATATCATTTTTAAAATTATAACATTTTGTTATGTATAGGTATGCAAGTTAAATTTTTACCTTAATTATAAAATGATGACATATCTGACATTGCTACCAATTGAGCGAAATATGTTAATTTTTTATGTTTATTAGTCAAAGATTTATTATATTAACTAAATCTATGTATTATATGCAAAAAACGAGTAGAGAGGCTCCAGATTGTTCAATAATTTTACCATTTTTTTTTTTTTTTTTTTTTTTTTTTTTTTTTTTTATTCTGGATTTTGTGCACTCTTTTTCCTGGCACTTCCTACGGTTTATCCCCCTGGGGACTTTAACGGTGTCCACCTACCACCTATGTGTGGATGCTTTTATCCCTCCCTTAAAAACCCCACCATCTCGCATTCGCTCGGGGTTATGCCCGTGGATGAGGGAAACCTGTGAAGCAGGGAAAACCTCACCCGAGATGGCCTGTGTATTCGAAACATTCTTTTTGGGTGTCAAAGTCACATTGCGTAGGCCTTGACACCGAAACCGAATGTTTCACACCTCCCGCTCACGTTGTGAAGTATGGAAAAACACCTAACCGATCCCGAAAGCCGCACAAGAATGGTGTCACCCATCCAAGTACGAACCGCACTCAGTGCTGCTTAACTTTCGTGATCGGCCGAGGTGCGTCTCCGCCACTCCGCCACCGCGTCGGTAAAAAATTATATGTATTATTTTTAAATTTCTTGGGGGCCTGATACGTTTTTTTTAAAATAAATAAAAACCCCATTTTATGTTATGTACAACGCTTCGTTGGCAAATTCGCCAACCTTTTCATATTTATTTTTCATATTTATTATTTACTTTTTATATTTATTATATTACACATTTCAAAACAAATGATACAAAATTTATTATAATACAATTGTTTTTATCCTATTTATATACAAATCAGTGACAAACAGGTACGTAATGTACACAGGTGACAAATATCTTTACTTTCTTATAAGCGGGAAATAAGCTTCGTTTAGTGTGTATATATATATATCATCTGCCTTATTTACACTATTTTTATTACTTTTAATATGGAATATTTCTACAAAAATTCGAATTATTCGATTATTTAATTAAAAAAGTAGATCTTTTGTAATTAAATTCCGTATATCTAAATTGTTACGTTTTTTATATTCGTTACAGTTCTTTTTGCTTCATCAATATATGATGCTGGACAGTTTTTAGGCACGACCGCTACACGGGAGAGCCTTATATTTTCATCATCGCAAAATGTGTGATGCATCAAAATATACTAGATAATAGTTTGTAAGAGAAATTTATGTGTATTATTATTAGCTTATTTCAAAATTAATATCTATGTAATTAATATATTTACCCTGAATATGTTCTTGGTCTTAATAATTATAAGTGCCGCTCTTTTAAATTATTGTATTTATTATTACATAATAAGAACTTTAATAGTAAAATAATAAATACAACATTAAAGGCAAACTTACTGTAATTTAAAATAAATTAAAAAATGTAATAATAAAATGTCACAAACCGTTAATGTATACCAGATCAACCTTGAGAAAGATTAAACATCGCCAAAACTATCCCAATACAAAACAAGAGGCTCGTGGTTATTGTTGAATTGAACCATTATTGTTCGACTCACTACCATTGTTACTCTTGTATTAAATCTGTCTAGTAGGTGAATTACTCCTATAATTCATAATTATCTTATATAAATTATCTTTAAATTTAATTATAATGTATTCTACAATTTAAAATATAAATAAAATGTAAAAAAATAAATTTTACTTAGTTATAGACAACTTACGGCAACTTAATATATTCAAAAAAAATTAAATATAAATCTTATACAATAAATAAATTAACTAAATAATAAATAAAAATTATTTACCATCCAAAAATAGTTATTTTTCTATTATTTTCAAACACTGCCAACATTGGACAAATACTGGACCAGAGCTTCTGCTATTTTTAATGCTCACTTAACTTTATATTATAATAATTAATATCATACAGTAAAACTTGTTGGTTATTTAAATAAATCTAGATGTATATATTTATAATAATGTAGCTTTATTAATAAACACAATACACAAGTTCAGTAGATTACAGTAACACGTATTTTGTACATAGAATAATAGGAAAAAGGGAAAATGATGTGCACTCTTCAGAGGCTTGTCTCGAACTGGAACTGCCTGTTCGTTCCTTTCGGTCCCTTCTTAGAGGTGCAATAAAATAATATTGCAGGTCGGAAAAACCTTCTCGGTCATATGTACATATATAAAATACATATGTTAAATATGCTGGTCATCGTTGAATCCAACACCCTTCCTCAACGATGATATGCGTATTTATTTTAATCCGCATTTTTGAGCAAAATATTTTAGTTTTATTTTATTCAGTGGCTTGGTAAGCATATCTGCAAGCATTTCTTCAGTGGGACAATATACAAAATCAATAATATTCTGCTCCTTTAAGTCCTTAATAAAATGAAATTTTGTATCTATGTGTTTTGTACGATGTCCGATCTTTTTATTTTCTATTAATTTTAAACAGCTTTGATTATCTTCGTAGATCATAATAGAGTCTTGTTTTATATCTAGAAAGTCGTTTATTAAACGTTGTATCCAAATTCCTTCTTGACATGCTTCTGCTAAGGCGATATATTCAGCTTCTGTCGATGATAGTGCTACGCACGGTTGTTTACGGCATCCCCAGCTGATTGTTGAATTATTGAATTGAAATATATATCCACTGTTCGATTTTCGGTCGTGACGGTTTTCGGCCCAATCTGCATCTGCGTAACCTATTAGTCCTTTTTTCTCTTTATGCTGACCGAGTATAAGTCGGTACTCTATAGTCCCTTTCAGGTAGCGACAAACTCTCTTCGTTTCAGTCCAATCGACTAAGGACGGTTCTTTATTATGTTGGCTTAATATAGTTATACTTGCGGCAATATCAGGTCTAGTATTCACTGCAAGATATAGAAGCGCTCCGATTAACTGTTGATATTTTTCGCTGTTCTCCATTATAGGTGATGCTTGCCTATTTTTTAAGTATCCAATATCCAATGGTATATGGGAAGTTTTTGCATCTTGCAAATTAAATCTTTTTAAAATAGTTTGTATATACTCAGACTGAGTTATACAATAGAAACCTTCTTTATTTTGTATAGCCTGAATTCCTAAGTATTTCTTTAATATACCCAAATCTAAGAGATGGAAATTCCTTTGTAATAAATCTGCTGTATTATCTATATATTTCATTTCTTTTGATGCAATTAATAAATCATCAACATGAATAATAATATAGATGATCTGTTTTTCAAATCTTGAAACATAAAGGCAGGGATCTGTTTCACTTTGTTTAAAATTATGTAGTTTTAAAATATTATCTATTTTTTCATTCCATATTTTTGCTGCCTGCTTTAAGCCGTAGAGTCCCTTTTTTAATTTACAAACCATATTTGAACCTTCGATTATTTTTTCATATCCTTCAGGTTGTTTCATATATATAGTCTCTTTTAAATCTCCATTGAGAAATGCTGTCTTGGCGTCGAAATGTTTTACAATTAGATTTTCTTGTCCTGCGATCGTAAGAAAAACTTTAAAAGTTGTTTGCTTTACGACAGGCGCAAAAACTTCATCGTAGTCGACACCATATTTTTGGGAAAATCCTCTGGCTACTAATCTTGCTTTAAATCTGCCTATTTTTCCTTGTGCATCTTTCTTTGTTTTAAAAACCCATTTACAGGTAATAATATTTGTATGTTTTTCTGCCGGTACAATGTCCCAGGTATTATTCTCTAAGAGTGACTGAATTTCTTCGTCCATTGCCTTTTTCCACTCTTCTTTATATGGGCCCGATAATGCTTCTTTTCTGTTTGTGGGATCTTCTTTTAATTGTGCAGCTACTTTTGAAATAGCCATATATCTGTCTGGTGGAACTCCTCGATTCTGTCTGGCTGATCTTCTTGGTTCATTATCTAATTCTTTATTATTTAAAATTCCACAAGCACCGATGTTATCATCAGAACATTCACTGTTATTAACGTCTTTTTCAACACTATTTTCTTTATCATTTTTTAGTGTAAAATCTTGTTCTGCATTTACACTACGAGCGTCATTATATTCGAGAAAAATTACATCTCTACTTATTTTTAATCTGCCTGTTGATTTGTCAATTAATCGAAATGCTTTCGACTCTTCGGAATAGCCAATAAAAGTAAATTTTTCTGCCTTATCATCGAGCTTCTTTCGTTGTTCTTTTGGAATTTGCACATATGCATCACAGCCAAATATGTGCAAATTCGTAACATTTGGCTTCTTTCCATACCAAAGTTCATGTGGAGTCTTATTAACTGCTCTAGTAGGTAATCTATTTAATAAGAAATTCGCTGTATTTACTGCCTCGCCCCAGTATTTTTTGTCCATATTTGCATCTAACAGCATACATCTTGACATCTCGAGAAGGGTTCTATTTCTTCTTTCGGCAACTCCATTTTGCTGAGGTGAATACGCGGCAGTATACTGTAAATTTATGCCCAAAGCTTTTAAATAGTCTTGTAAATTTTTATTCACGTATTCCCTTCCTCGATCTGAGCGAATACATTTTGGAATTTTATTAAATTGAGTTCTTGTCCAATTCACAAACTCCTTTATATATTTTATTGCCTCATCTTTTGTTTTTAATAAATAGATCTTTGTATACCTGGAGTAATCGTCGATTACGGTCATCAGGTACCTTTTGTTACCTGGTGTCTCAGTTTGCATGGGACCACAGATATCTGTATGAACAAGATCGAGAATTGCTTTACTTTTATTTTGGGACTCCTTTGGAAAAGGTTGTCGAGCCATTTTTCCTTTTATGCAGCATTCGCACACTTCACGTCGCCCGCAATCTATTATATTAATTCCTGTAGCTAAACTTTCTTCGGCTAATTTCTTTATAGCGTTTGGGTCTCTGTGTCCGAAACGTCTATGCCATGTGTGCTGGCAGTTTTTACCGTGTGCTTCCTTTATTACTATACAAGCCTTTTCAGTTATTGTTTCCAGTTCATATAAACCTTTCACGTCGGTTCCGAGTCTTGCCACAGCATGAATTTGTTCACTTTTTATGATTTTACAAGTATCGTTGGAAAATTTTAAACTGAATCCTTCCTTGGTGAGTTTCTTCACAGATATTAAATTAGATCCGAAAGATGGAACGTACAACACGTCTTGAACGTTTAAACCTTTTTCTTTTCCATCGACGAGGCACTTTATAACACCCGAGCCCTTTCCTTGAATTTCACTGATTTTATTATTTTCAGCTAACTGCACGTAGCCCTTAACGCTTGAATCGAAATGAGTGAAAAAATTTCTTGAATTTGTCATATGACTCGTTGCCCCTGAATCAATAAACCATTTATTATTATGTATATCCTCTGTGTCTATACTAAAACACGTATGTTCTTTGGCCATAAATAAACATTCATCTGTATTTGGTAAGTTTTCTGCCACTTTATTTGCTTTTTCTTGTTTCCCTTTCCAAGCTTTATATTTAATACAATCTTGTTTAAAATGGCCTTGGCGTTTGCAAAAGAAGCAACTTTTCTTTACTTGTACACTTTTCTTATTGTTATTTTCCGTAGCCTTCATTGCAGTATCATTACTTTGAAAATTATCTCTTACGTCTTTTATTCCTTTTCGTCTTTTATAATCATCAATTAATTTTCCTTTGACGAATTGAGATGTTATATCAACTTCAGGTCTACTCTCTAATGCCGTTACGAGAGTATCGTAAGATTCTGGTAAACTGCCTAATAGAAGAGCTGCAATTAAATTATCAGGCAAATCTTGTCCGAGAGCTGATAGTTTACTGATATTATTTGAAAAATCAGCTATGTGAGTCTCCATATTTCCACCCTCACTTAAAGTTGTTCGACAAATTCTTTTTAACAATAATACTTTACTTGTTAATGTCGATTTTTGGTGGTATTCCTTTAGTGCATCCCAGGCTTCTTTCGCGGTCCCAGCGTTTCTGATGTGTAGCAATTGGTCGTCTTCTACCATAAGACCGATTCTAGCACGTGCTTTATCATTCCTTTTGGTCCACGTAGCTAAATTTGTTGTTTCCGTAATAGCTGGCCTGGCTGCTGTTATCACATCCCATAAGTTTTCGTCAATTAGCATGAGTTCCATTTTGTAACTCCATACCGAATAGTTTTCACCATTTAACTTTTGCATAGAGTAACGAAAAACACCGCTTTCTGACATTTTGCAAAAAATTCACTTAACTTTGAACTATATTGTAACACTGCACTTTAAACGTTTTTGTCTTTTTTAAATAACTGTTCTTTATTCAATGTACAAACTCTACTGGGCCCATAACCTGTTGGTTATTTAAATAAATCTAGATGTATATATTTATAATAATGTAGCTTTATTAATAAACACAATACACAAGTTCAGTAGATTACAGTAACACGTATTTTGTACATAGAATAATAGGAAAAAGGGAAAATGATGTGCACTCTTCAGAGGCTTGTCTCGAACTGGAACTGCCTGTTCGTTCCTTTCTTTACCTGTATTTCACGATACTCGGTCCTTTAATTGAATTCACTTTCATCGTGCTATTTTTGTGTATTACGAATAAATAAACAATTTAACGTTAAAATATAATTTATAGCTTTTTTTATTCAATCTTTGATCATTGCGGCGGATGTCCAAATAATGCGAGCGTCGAGTTGATTTTGCATGGCACTCCATTCAAGCGTTTGGTTTGCAAATTAATTTTCAGCGCACCCTGGGTAGACCGAATACTTGGTCTAATCATTTAACTCCATTTTACCATCTCTGTATAATGAATTCACGCGAAATTCCAGTAAAATATAGACTGTATATCTGATGGACGACATGAACTAGTCGAATCTATAAAATTAATTTTATATCATTTTTAAAATTATAACATTTTGTTATGTATAGGTATGCAAGTTAAATTTTTACCTTAATTATAAAATGATGACATATCTGACATTGCTACCAATTGAGCGAAATATGTTAATTTTTTATGTTTATTAGTCAAAGATTTATTATATTAACTAAATCTATGTATTATATGCAAAAAACGAGTAGAGAGGCTCCAGATTGTTCAATAATTTTACCATTTTTTTTTTTTTTTTTTTTTTTTTTTTTTTTTTTTTTATTCTGGATTTTGTGCACTCTTTTTCCTGGCACTTCCTACGGTTTATCCCCCTGGGGACTTTAACGGTGTCCACCTACCACCTATGTGTGGATGCTTTTATCCCTCCCTTAAAAACCCCACCATCTCGCATTCGCTCGGGGTTATGCCCGTGGATGAGGGAAACCTGTGAAGCAGGGAAAACCTCACCCGAGATGGCCTGTGTATTCGAAACATTCTTTTTGGGTGTCAAAGTCACATTGCGTAGGCCTTGACACCGAAACCGAATGTTTCACACCTCCCGCTCACGTTGTGAAGTATGGAAAAACACCTAACCGATCCCGAAAGCCGCACAAGAATGGTGTCACCCATCCAAGTACGAACCGCACTCAGTGCTGCTTAACTTTCGTGATCGGCCGAGGTGCGTCTCCGCCACTCCGCCACCGCGTCGGTAAAAAATTATATGTATTATTTTTAAATTTCTTGGGGGCCTGATACGTTTTTTTTAAAATAAATAAAAACCCCATTTTATGTTATGTACAACGCTTCGTTGGCAAATTCGCCAACCTTTTCATATTTATTTTTCATATTTATTATTTACTTTTTATATTTATTATATTACACATTTCAAAACAAATGATACAAAATTTATTATAATACAATTGTTTTTATCCTATTTATATACAAATCAGTGACAAACAGGTACGTAATGTACACAGGTGACAAATATCTTTACTTTCTTATAAGCGGGAAATAAGCTTCGTTTAGTGTGTATATATATATCATCTGCCTTATTTACACTATTTTTATTACTTTTAATATGGAATATTTCTACAAAAATTCGAATTATTCGATTATTTAATTAAAAAAGTAGATCTTTTGTAATTAAATTCCGTATATCTAAATTGTTACGTTTTTTATATTCGTTACAGTTCTTTTTGCTTCATCAATATATGATGCTGGACAGTTTTTAGGCACGACCGCTACACGGGAGAGCCTTATATTTTCATCATCGCAAAATGTGTGATGCATCAAAATATACTAGATAATAGTTTGTAAGAGAAATTTATGTGTATTATTATTAGCTTATTTCAAAATTAATATCTATGTAATTAATATATTTACCCTGAATATGTTCTTGGTCTTAATAATTATAAGTGCCGCTCTTTTAAATTATTGTATTTATTATTACATAATAAGAACTTTAATAGTAAAATAATAAATACAACATTAAAGGCAAACTTACTGTAATTTAAAATAAATTAAAAAATGTAATAATAAAATGTCACAAACCGTTAATGTATACCAGATCAACCTTGAGAAAGATTAAACATCGCCAAAACTATCCCAATACAAAACAAGAGGCTCGTGGTTATTGTTGAATTGAACCATTATTGTTCGACTCACTACCATTGTTACTCTTGTATTAAATCTGTCTAGTAGGTGAATTACTCCTATAATTCATAATTATCTTATATAAATTATCTTTAAATTTAATTATAATGTATTCTACAATTTAAAATATAAATAAAATGTAAAAAAATAAATTTTACTTAGTTATAGACAACTTACGGCAACTTAATATATTCAAAAAAAATTAAATATAAATCTTATACAATAAATAAATTAACTAAATAATAAATAAAAATTATTTACCATCCAAAAATAGTTATTTTTCTATTATTTTCAAACACTGCCAACATTGGACAAATACTGGACCAGAGCTTCTGCTATTTTTAATGCTCACTTAACTTTATATTATAATAATTAATATCATACAGTAAAACTTCATGAAAATCATATAAAAACTATGTGTATACGTAATATATATGGGGTATTCCACGTGAAGTGGTCCGATCAAAATTTTAAAATGCACCAAATTTTGGGTACAAATTGCAAATGTTTTTCAGAATACAGAAAGAAATTTTTAGGTACTGGAATCTATTTGCTCAAAAGTTATTCTAACCTCAAAAAGTGAATTTTTTCTAGTTTTTTCAACACCAGCTGGGTTTACCGCTATTTAACTCAAAATCTATCAACTTTTACTATAAAATATTATATATAACATTCGTTGCTAACTATGTTAGAATTTCTAATCTCCAGGTTAATGTTACATAAACTACATGTCAATATTCAACTCAAAAAAAAGTGCAAGTTCGCCAAAATTGATTTTTTTATCTAAAAGTCTAAAAGAAAGCTTAGAGCAATACCTTTCAAATGATCTGTAGCATTTTTGGGGCCTTCAATTCTATAAAAAGTTATGATAATTTAAAGAAAGAGAAAAAATTCACAAAAATTAACATGGTAATTCCCATTTAAATTTTAAAAAAAATTTCGAGTTTCTTTAAATTATCATAACTTTTTACAGAATTGAAGGCCCCAAAAATGCTACAGATCATTTGACAGGTATTGCTTCAAGCTTTTTTTTAGACTTTTGGATAAAAAAATCAATTGTGGCGCACTTACACTATTTTTAAGTTGAATATTGACATGTAGTTTATGTAACATTAACCTTGAGATTAGAAATTCTAACCCAGAAGGATAAATTCTAGACATAGTTAGCAACGAATGTTATATATAATAATTTATAGTAAAAGTTGATAGATTTTGAGTTAAATAGCGGTAAACCCAGCTGGTGTTGAAAAAACTAGAAAAAATTCACTTTTTGAGGTTAGAATAACTTTTGAGCAAATAGATTCCAGTACCTAAAAATTTCTTTCTGTATTCTGAAAAACATTTGCAATTTGTACCCAAAATTTGGTGCATTTTAAAATTTTGATCGGACCACTTCACGCCCATATATATTACGTATACACATAGTTTTTATATGATTTTCATGAAGTTTTACTGTATTATATTAGTTATTATAATATAAAGTTAAGTGAGCATTAAAAATAGCAGAAGCTCTTGTCCAGTATTTGTCCAATGCTGGCAGTGTTTGAAAATAATAGAAAAATAACTATTTTTGGATGGTAAATAATTTTTATTTATTATTTAGTTAATTTATTTATTGTATAAGATTTATATTTCATTTATTTTTGAAATGGCCAGTGAAACTGGTCAGGTTCTACCTCAAAATGAAACGCTTTTTCTTACCTTTCTTGACCATATCTTAGATGGACATAACCTTCATGAAATATGAAACAACTTTTTGGGTAATCCTGTAAAGAAAACTTAAAGCGTATTGTGAAATTTGATCGGTTTTACTATTTGTAATAGATACAGACGATTGTTTACGCTATATAAATAGTACTTTTAAAGATATTTTGTCCTTCATTATTTTTCTCTCAAATTGAGCCAAATCATTTTTAGGAGCTTGTTCATGGCTATTATACCTAGCTAAAATGGTCAATTTTTCTTAGTCTACTTAAAATTCCAAAAGCATTTTTGATGGTCAGAAAAGGTTTATAAATTGGAATAAAAACTATATGAAATGGGCAAAAAAGGTTCGAAAAAGCGTTTCATTCCTGTACACGACCTGACCAAGCGTCCTACTTAGTTTATAGATTGACATGAGAACGCTACTCAGTAAATGGCTACAAAATTTTTGTTGATTCCACCAGGGGTATATACATAATTTTATGTACACAATAAAATAAATAAACTAACGTTATATTTATTGTCCGTTTAAATAGTGCCATCAGCGCCATCATATACACATAAGTATAATGTATATCGCATTTTATGTAACCCGCGTCCCGTATCCAAACTTGAATTTCAAATTTTTTTTATTTTTTTACAAAAATATTTATTTATAACAATTCTCTTTTTTTATTTATTTTTTAATGCAAAAAATCGAATAAAAAAAAGAATTATAATAAAAAATGTTATTTATTAAAAAAAACTAATATTTTTATAACACAATTTGATATAAAAAAATATAAAACAGTAAAAAGTATTTACCACACACAAAAATAAAATTTTGAAAATAATCTAAACGTCAAACTCTGTAAAGCATGTTTTCAATATGTCCAAATTATTCTAAAATTTTAAATTAAAATTTAATTAAAATTTTTAAATAAAATTGAACAAAAAACTTTGTTCTTAAACTTGAAAAATTTGGACCTGAACGTTAAATAAACATAACGAATTTATTGTGTCCGCGAATTCTAAGAATATATTGATTTTATATTACTTAAATATATTTGTCTTTTCAAATATTATAATAACTTTTTTCTTAATTTTTCTTAATTTATTTAATTAATAAAAAGAAGAAATGATTAACGTTTACATGTTATTAATAACATTGTAATTTAAAATAGAAGTTAATAATTCACTCTTCATGTACATATTTCAATTTATGACTTTGTTTACTGAGTTTTTCACTTGACAAATTCATCAATTTAAACATAAAGTACATATAGGTACCATACACTACTGTAAATATAGTACCAAAGAAGGCACCCGATAACACATCTTTGGGACCTAAATTAAATTTATATAATGCTCCAGTAACCATTCCACCAGCTGCATAATAAAAAAAAACAAAGCTTCATACAAATGAATTTCTTAAAAAATTAACAAATTTAAACAATATACATGAATGCTGCTCTATATCGAATAAATAAATTAATTATATTGTTTCATATAGACAAATTTAAATTGCACAATATTTTATCACATTTACTTACCTTTACTGTCCAAAATATACGTCCCATTAATATTGTTTTATCAAATATTCTTAGAAGGAACATTTATGTAAAAAAAATAAACTATACGGTTTTATATAAACATATGAAAATTATGTATATATATATTTTTTTTTTCAAATCACGTTAACTCTTCTTTCAGAAACATGTTTCTTATTACTTCTTTCTTGCCAAATATTTTTTTTTTAATTTTTGAGATATTTGAGGAACAACACTTTTCTCTTCAATACATTGATATTCAGAATATTAGAATTATATCTAAAATTTAACATGTATAAATACATTTGAAATTTACTATTAGAACATATATGTATATGCAAAATAATAATTCTGCATACTATAATTACTATTCTAATTATTATTATTATTATTATTATTATTTTATATAATAATAAGCGAGCTATATTCGGACGTGCCTTATAAATTTTTGTTCTCAGGCGCAGCCTGGCGGCAACGCGCAGGGGGGCTCGGCCCCCCTAGGTACATTTAAATTGATATACGACGTTATATTTGTCTAAAGTTTTGTCCTATCTTTTCCTAAATTTACAATTGGACTTAAACTTTACGAAATTAAGGGAATTGTCATAAAATTATATATATTATTAACGGGATGTCGGACCCGAATTACAGGGATCTACCCTTTCCAACCCAAAAATTATAATGAAAAAAGTAAATTAAAAATTTGAAAAAATTTGTAATCGTTATTCAGAACTTTTTTGAGATCCTGGAGCTCCGATTTTTCAAGATTATTTTGTTTTTCATGAATTATGCAGACAAATACGAAACGTCGGTAACGTAAATTTCGAAAAATAGGTACATTTTCCAACCCAAAAAAGTTGTTGCTATTATTAATAGAAAAATGGTAAAAAAATCACGAATAATCCTGAAAGCAAACTGAAGGACCTGGAGCTCTGCTTTTTTCGATAAATTAAATTCCTAACCATTAAAACTAATTAATAAACTTGCTATTTTTAGGGTCCGACATCCCCTAAACTATCGTTATGTTTATTTTATCAAAAGTTTTGTATTATTCGTTTTCAATTTTGTAATATAATAAAAAAAGTGTTTGTCTAGCCCTTATGTAGTATGAGTAGAAAGTAGAAAATTTTTTCCGAGAGCGCGTTTACTGCACAAGCAAACCGGGGCTAATAATCGTCTAAACTAATCGGATAAATCTCCTTTCGCCATGCGTACCATATATTTTGTAATCCACACTCAAGTGTGGCCACCTCTAGACCACGAGGAGAAGGTTTTAAATTTAACCGCGTGCGTACGTGTATACAAGAATTAATGCACAAATTTTTTGTATGAGTTAAGGCACATTCTATGATGTGCAACAATTGTGCGAGTGATAAATAATATTTGTAGAAATAATAATTAAAAACCATATTTGAAATAAATCAAATACTGAAATCTGTAATCTTTGCGAACCCCCCTTAACTTTTATAAATAATTGAAATAGTATAATATAATATAGTGATTTATATGTTATATTTACGAAAAACGAAATAAAATGTTATCTTGTTAAATTTTATAATTTGAACTTCTTACAAATTTTACTAAATGTATGTTACTGTAACATTTAATTTATTTAACTTTATATACAGATCAAATGGAAAATATTTATTATTTATTTATTGGAAATGTAGAATGGTAACTTTCATTTGTTTCATAACATATATTAAGATTAATTAATATTATCACAATATTTATTATATTAAATAAATACTTACATCATTCCCATACAAAATCAGAATACATTAATGCTCTTATTTAAGTTATCAATTTATTTTAAAATTAAAAAATTATTAGAGACAATTAAATTTTGTCCAGTAAATTTTTTCGAGTTCACATACTCGAGAAATATATGCTACTTTTACCCAGAACGTTATGAATCGAAAACCGGGCATTTCAATCGATTGTGGAATAAATATATTTTTACTCAGGAAAATTTATTAATTTTTTTTAGCAAGAGGAGAAGCAGATAACGAGTAAGTTTTAAACTTTTACTTTGTACTAAAACATACAATATATTGAAAAAAATATGTTAATAATATTTAATTGGAGCAAATAAAATAACGGGAGAGTTATTTTTTTCAAGAAAGCGCTCACCTATATGCGGTAACTAAAAAATAAATTGCAACACGCAAAAAGACATTTGTAATTAATATTACCGAGTAGGAAAGGTAAACGATATCAGCTGTTAAAAAAAAATTAACGTTAAAATTTTTACCGTGTTATCTCTGTAATGATAATAATGATGATTAATTAAAAATCATTTTTATAAGAAAAAGCTCTTATTCATTTTTGCCCTCCAAAGTAATGACGCTTTTTGCGACCAATCGATGAAAAGTTACATAAAATATAATAATCAATATTTATTTTGTTGGAGATATATTCTATAAAGTGTTTCCAATTTTTTCAGATTTTTATAATACTCTATGCCAAAGTGGTAGACACTTAAATTTTTTGGCTATATTCATTAATTTGTAGCTGCTCAGGGAAAAATTTTTCACAAAAACACACACGCATATATATCTATATTTGTAAAATTCTCTAATCTTTTCACCAAAAATATTTCCAAAGTCGTACATATAAGCTATTGCTACCCTGTAAGTTATTTAATCCTTAAAATGAGAATTTAAGAGGGTTCGATCATGAATATACAGACTAAAAAATTCCTGGAGATACTTTTTTTATTTCTAAAGTACCTGTGTAAATCCCGTTACATCACAAGCATAAGCCTCTATGCTAAAAATAATTTTAGTAGTCTATAATGTTATAAAATATATATATGTCGGTGGGTGTTGTAAAAAATTTTACTATTTGAGTTAAATATTTTTGTAATATTTTTTTTTATTAAATTTTTGTCTAAAAAAATTTTAAATCATATTTTTTCAACAAAATAAATATTGATTATTATATTTTATGTAATTTTTCATGATTCGGTGTCGAAAAAAACGTTATTATTTTGAGGCGGGCAAATAACGAATAAGACACTATAAGAAAAGTTGTTAATTACGTTTCTCCTAAGTAGATGAAAATTTTGCAGATGTATCACGAATGGAAATTTTAAAATTGATCAAAAGTACAACCTATATACCTTATTAATCACATATTATCTCTTGTTAAAACTCGTTACATTTTCATTTTGCAAATATACATGAGTAAATATAAATAAACATCCGCGTTCTATAATATACATAAAATAAACATAAGATATAGATTACATTTTTATTTTTCTGAGATTATATATTTATTGAATTATCATTAGCGACATTCTCGCGATAACAATGTGCGATGTAATCAACAAATTATCTTTTATTCTCTCTCCTACTCGTTACGTAACAAAATTTCGACTCGATCGGTATCGCAAATAAACATACTATTTTCGGCTATTTCGATGATAAATTCTGGAAAAGTGGAAAGTATTCGAACACTAGAGATCCACGATATCGATCTCGTGGAATATTCTTATTTGCTCACTCGAATCGTGTGCTACTCGAACGTAATTCTTCTTTTTTTTTTCGTTCTTTCGATTCCATTTAAATTTTAAATTTTCGTTCTCTATTTTTTTGTTTTATCATCGAACTAATGAAAATACCTCGTATAACGTTTTTCATCGTAATCCAGATATATCCAATTTATATTTGTATTTTATCAATTAAGCTTTACGTGGTTCACGCAAATAACTTTTGACGAGGCGTTCCGTACGCGAATGAGCAGCGCAGCGATCAAATGAAACGAAAGTGAACAAAGTCAAAATACAGTCAGCCTCTGCGATATTTGGAAATTTCGTTTAATCGATCAATCAAAACGAGCAACGTGTTTTGCAAGAATTATAAATATTTATCATTCGTCGAAATTTAATTTAGTAAAAATGATTACGCAAAAAGCCTATTCTACGAATTAATGACGAACTTTTCTTTCGGGAACGAGGTGGATTAAACAAGAGAGACCGAGAGGGCCCTTTGATAGAAACGTAGGCGCGTACGGTTGAAATTTAAACGGCTAATTGGAAAATTGTACAAAGCGTTCGTGCGTAAAAAGAGAAATGAAATTATATATATATATATATAAATTTGTTCAAACTTGGAATTCAAAAAAAACATTTTTGTTGTTAAATTAAAAAAAAAAAAAAGAGAATTGTTGTTCGTGTAGAAACATTGTTTGTCGAGTGAAAACTGTATTGTATGTGTGTGAGCGCGTGCGTGCGGCCAGATATTAATTTTATCAATCGAGTGTTACATCGTTATCTTTGAAAGAAATCACGTTGACCGTTTGATTTTTATACGATAAACCAATTAATTTAGATAGCGATGTAATATAAAAGGCTGAATCGGATTTTTAATAAAGTGCATCAAGATCACTGGTCGCTATGGCGTCGATTTATAAAATTCTAATACTCCTGTTACATTTGCAACTCGTTTTACTATTAGTAGATTGTGAGTATAGCGCAGAACTTTGTTTCCGTATATATAGCGATTCGATCGATCGGGCAGTTTGATAATTTTCATTTGGTTTTGTTTGCAGCGAAGTCAACGAAAACGCCGAGAGTGAAAACAACGAGAGGTAGAAAGACAACGACACCGAGACCTATACGTACAACGACCTCGAAAAAATGGTCGACAAGTTGCACGATAAACCCGTCGAGTGATTTCAATTCGAGCGTCCTTTATCTAGAACCAAACGGTCTCAACTTTTTCTACCCGGAATCCGAAGACGATTTAAACTTGAACGGTAAAGTACCGAATTTGAGGATCGCTTGTCCAGGCGGTCAAATATTGGCCGGACCACGGGAAACGAATCTCACTTCGGCCCTAGTCGAGTGCGTGGGTGGATCGACGGTCAAGCTCGCTAAGACGTACTTTTATCAGCCTTTCAAGAATTTCGGATGCTCCACTCCGGTGAAAACGGTGGCTAGGCTCACTGGTAGAAAAGCGAGCAACGGGAAAAATATCGCCGAGTTCGGTATAGACGTTAACGCGACTTATTTCTTGCCGATATTCGACGAGGTCGTAGTCAGCAATTTCAAGGGTGGTTACATACCCAGGTTAATTGTTTATATCAAGTGATTGACCGTCCCCTCGGGCCAGAAAAGACATTTTAAATGACTTCTTTAATTTCAGGTGGGTTCATCAAAAAGTCCTTCCGGTCAAGAAGAAGGATGAATCCTCGAAGACGACCGCGTTGAAGAAAGGTGCGCTCGCGGCGAGTGTTCCTTTCGAGAAGGTTTACAATCTCAAGGAACAACGAGCCCAACTCTTGGCGTTGTACAACGATACGGAACTGGTTGATAAATATATACCTGCTACAGGTCAGTTATTTTCATATATATTTACCTAAAAACTGGAATTTAAACAAATTTTTAATCACGCGGATGAAGCTTATCGAACAACTTAAATAATTTTTTTGGTAACAGCGGCGTAGAAAATTTAATTGCTAAATGTTAATCATTTGAAATTTCCTTTCAACATTTTTAATTTATATACTAGAGATTTTTTTTATGTCACTTTATTACTATTAACTAAAAAGTAAATATTGATATCAATTTTGTAACATTATGTTCAACAAAATTACGGTGGTATCTATCTTTAAAAATCCAGAAATTGTATATATATCTGACACAAAACAATTTTTAAAACTTATAATTTTTCTTAAACGGTATAGAGGAGAAATTTGTGGAGTATGTTTTTTTCTATATGATAAATGTAAATTAATTACGAATCAACAGTCAGATTCTGCATCGAAATGATTAGGTAAAAAGTTAAACTATATGACTACCCAAACCTTAGTTAAAAATATTTCAAAATAATTTTTACAAAAAATGCAAATTTTACAACTAAGCTCCTCGCTGATTCGAATAGCAAATGAAAGACATGTGCTCTGAAAGAGAGATCGATTGACAATTGAAATTTTGATAAATTCATATTTATTTACAAAATTGAAATATTGAACAATTTGATATTCCAGTTTTTAAGTTGTCGACGCTTACATTAAGAGAATTTTATAATAAAATAGACTGCAACAGCGTAATAAACCTGAAATTCGTATCAGCTGTTTGAATAAAATTAATCTAAAAATTCGCAATGTTTGTAATAAAATCTTTAGAATGTTGCTCGTACTGTCAATATAATTTATAGATTTCTTGAAAAATCAAAATTCCCAAATTTATCGTATTGTAACGGTTAATTTTAGAAAAAAAAATTCTCTGCGTGTAGGTTACACGAATTTCCTGAGATTACAAAACTTTTCATTTATTTACTTCATTTTTTAATTGCAATAACTAAAGCGTATCAATGTTTTTTTTTATTTTTGCTTACATAATTTAATACTTTATCAAATGTAATATAAATTCGTTGATTTATTAATTAAATTAACTGTCCTATAAATTGAATGGTGCAGTTTTAAAGGATATAATATATTTCAAAATCCAGATAATAAACGAATGCAAAATTCGTTCCAACAGTTTAAAAAGAGTAATGGATTAAGATAATGTTCTATCGTATATGTTCGTAGAAATTGATATGTATGTTATTTACTAGAATGATCGTTAAATCGAAAAGTATGTACACCCCCATATATAGTAAATGTGAATATTAAATTCGTTGCAACGATATAGCTAAATTTTCTTCGTTTGAAAAAATGTATAGCTATAGCATATGTAAATGTTTTAAAGGTCAAAAGATATTTGAATATCTATTTTATTTGTGTTGTCAGGTGGTAATCAATTCGTAGCGAGTCCACTAGTCAGCGCAAACGATCTTTATTACGATTTCCAGCGTGCAAGTTCTCAGGTTTACGAATTGACGAGCCCAGTTTGGTCGAGTGTTCAAAACGGCAACTGGAAACTCGTATCGGATGCGGTACGACAACTAGCGAAAGAAAAATCAGCGACCGTCACCGAGGCCGATTTAGATATATGGACGGGCTCTTATTTATCATTATATTTACCTAACAAAGATGGTAAAAATGTGTACGTCTCGTTACCCTATGACGTCCGACCCCCTCAATTTCTTTTCAAGTACGTTCGTAACAGCAAGACCAATCAAGCCATCGTTTTCGTCACCGTCAACAATCCTCATTTGACCGAACTCACCGAGAACAACGTAATTTGCGATAAATTACCCAAATGCCAAACTCAATATCCCGAATTCGAGAAATTCGATAAAGGTTACACTTACTGTTGCTCCTTCGACGATTTCAAGAGGCACGCTCAATCACTTGGTTTACCCATTTTTGAGAATACACTACTTTTCTAGATTTTAACCACCTCTCGTTTACTATGTAAATAAATTACAATTTACCTATTTCAACCACATTATCTCTCTCACTCTCTCACACTCTCGCTTTCTTCATTTTTTACCAAAAATAAAATATAAATTTTTTTATACGTTACTTGTGTTATTCGTATCATGACCTGACACGTCCCTTTCATCCGAGGAAAATGTATTATCAGTTTCGTTTGTGTATGCAAATACATAACAATAGTAGAGCATTGATTTTACGTCCAATCTGTCAGGTATATTATCATAATTAACTTGTAAATGCAAACAATCGTTACTTTCTGCAATATAAAACAAATAAATAAAAATTAAATTTCATTTAACAATTCTCTTTATATCTACCAGGCATTGTGCATTTTTTATTACCATTATTTGTGTTTCACTACTAAATTGAATAATAATGAGTAAATGTAAGGTAAATTATTAAATTCATCATCATCATTTTGTTACCTATTTTATTACGTATTTTAATATTACATTAATCTCATCTTGATATACGTTTGTTTAATCTAATCGAGTTAAAGACGATACTCGACACTATCGTTTGTACAGAAATGATATTTAATACAAAAAAAGAAAATTGTAAAATAATTTAATCATAAATGAAAAAAAACTCTTTAGTTCGAACCAAAATAATTAGAATGTTGAACGTATTAAACAAAATCTTAATTTCTCTTGGTTATAATTTAAAATATTTTAATTATAATAATAAAAATATTTAGATGTATATTATCAGATCTTGCTAAAACACTAACATATACGAATAGTGGTCATTTATCACTTTCTCGAGTTTGAATTAATTATTTTCATTGGATACATTAGGTTCGGTATACATGTACGTTAATGCCTAAAAAAAATTCAAATTTCTTGCCTTTAAAATTATTGGATTTATAATGATCATGGAAATATGCAAGTAATATTTATCAATTTTTGCTAAACATTGGGATAATAATTAATTGCGTTTAGTCGTTCATTAGATTAATTATTTTAATAACTTTTTACATTAGAATATTGTGTTTTTATTTTGTTAATTAATTGTAGTATACAAATATATTGGTGCACAACATTATTATCTATTACTGTCGTGTGGGGTTTTCAAATAAAATATCTTGATTTATTCATTCGACAAATTGTATAAAATTTTCCAACCCATACAACATTATATCATTCTATTTTTAAAACGATGATACTGATGTGAAAAGACCAGATCAAAATTTATATTCTAAAGAGCTATAGATCAAATCAATAGGTACACTGAGAAAAATCGTCTTACAAGGGGAGTACATGACCTCTGGGAAACGGATCTCATCCTAACTTTGGTATATCTTTTATACTGTAGAAATATGAAGAAAGCCAAGTTATCTCTTGCCAATGGCCACTTTTATGGAAGTTATTCGACATCCAATAATAATAGCAGTAAAAAATACTTCCAATTCGGTCGCTTATAACTCAAAAACAAATAAAGATAAATAATCGAACCAAAAACCAAAAGAAAGTTGAGTTCAAGTAGATATGGTTCAAAAAAAAGAAGCTCAAATTGCTTAATTTGAAGCAAAGTTATGAAGAAAATAAGAAATTGAAGATTATTAGGCCAAAAGAAACAATAAATTTTTCATATTAAATAACTTGGCTTTCTTCATATTTTTATATTATAAAAGACATACCAAAGTTAGGATGAGATCCGTTTCCCGGAGGTCATGTACTTCCCTTGTTAGTATATTTTATATTCATAGCATTCTATAATATAAAGCAACGTTCGAATACAATTTAAAAATTGTTATAGTAATTTCAACTTCATTTATTTTATTTTTCATTTCAGTTTTCAGTTTATTATACAAATGTGGAATAAAATTTAAAGTAAAATGTATAAATACATATAAGAAAGATTGGCATGCTGTTAGTGCATTGTATATATACTTTGTTTTACCTACACTTTTTCTTTCATAAATTACAATGATTTTTTCGATAAATTCTAGTTGTGTAAAATAATACTGTATTCCTTTTACTTTGCAGTCTACACTTTAGTTTAAATTACATCCATAAATTCAAATAAAAATAAATAACGAGCACAATCGTATTAATTATTCGTAAATCCTTTAATTATACTTATTTTCAAATAAGATTTATTTCAAATATATTTATTTTCGGAACCGTCAATTTATATAGAGCAAAGGTAACGTACGACAAGATACAAAAGACAGATAGAAAGGACGTAAATCTGTACTGTTTTTTTTTTCACAAAACAAGCACGAGAAACTGCGTTTCTTGCAACGACTCTTATATTTAATTCAGTTTAAGAAATCCTTGTTATTTTTTTTATTATAATTATATTGTTGAATACTATAGATATATATGACGGCATTATTATACATTACGCAACTTAAATATTTTACAGTATATTTTGGTTTTTTAATTTATTTATATAGTACAACATTTTGCAAGTATTATATTAATTCTTAGTATTAATTTATTTAGTTACAAACACTAAAACTTGCACACGGAGAGAAATGTTGAATTAAAGAACCCAAATGTTCTAGGTGTTAAATGCTGACGTTCGCTTGGTTTTATCCTTTTTTGTCCAAAAGTTTAAATAAAAATACAAGTGATAATCACTTTTAAATTTTTACTTTATTACGGTTAGTAAATTTTCCCAGACGAAAAGTAGACTTCGAGCACGCGTGATTTAGTTTTACAATTTTGACAGCACTGATACTCCAAAGATTCACCCAAAACGTTTAGACACGTTTTAAAACGATTTTTTTCAAAAAATTAACTTTCAAACTGCGAAAAATGACTATATAGTTTATATTAAAATTTACAAAAGTGTTAAATATTACACGAATCATAGTAAAATTAATTATAAACTATAGTTAACATTACTGGAAACTATAATAATTTTCATAAATTTGTCAGTCCGTGATTTCTTATATATATTACAGAAAATATTGTAATTTTTAAGGGGGTGCCATACTAGATTATTACCGACCGAGTCAGATGGATACATTATTACACTTCAAGAACATATTATTGCTTTATATGCAAAACGCAAATACAGAAGCACTAGATAATCACATAATACGCATTTATACGAAGTTTGAAGTGAATATGTGAACGACACCCTAAAAAAAGTTTGCACGGAAAAAATAGTCATTTTTCCGTGCAGAAATTTTTTAGGGTGTCCTTGTTGTATTGATCTGGAACTTTGTAGAAAGACATATTACATCATTATCTAGTGCCTCTGTATTTGGGTTTTACATAATATTAACAAAAAATAAATAGTTTATATTATTGACAAAGTTTTCTTAGTACCAATTTCGCCGCTAGAGTGCGCGACGCGCTTAGTCTGTATTTTGTATTGTATACTTAGCGTGGAAGCACATGCGCAAATGGTTGTAGCAATATGGCGTTAAATACCATAATTCATACACCGGCCTTATATCAATAAAAGACATACAATAAAAGTCGTGCTTATGCATTGCAGAGTGACGACATTCTTAGTATATTTAATCGGGGAAACAATGGAAAACAAAGACGATAAAGAATCAAAATATTTTTATTTAGAGGCCACGGCTGGCTTGCATTCTCCCATCTCTCTCCCTCTCTCTCACTCTACCCATCTCCATCCATCTATCTATCTCTCTCTCTCTCTCACACTCGCAATACCAGAATACGTACGCGCATGCGCACGCGCAATTTTCGGACAACTAGTGACGAACTTCTCGCGGCTCATGTGGCGTTGCACGATTACCAAGTTTGCTCGGTACTGAAAACACGAAAAATTGTCAGCTGTAACCCTAGGCGGCCGGCTCGCGCGTCGAGTCGTCGAGTTAGCCGGCCGCGTAGGCTATATTCGACGGTGTGTAAGGCTAGAAATCGTTTTACCGGGGGATTAACTCGATTTATATATCTGTTGATTGACTGAACAAAGTAGCAATGAGTTTTTCTATATTGATAATTATAAACATTATTTATATTTATTGTTTACTGATAAATATTTTAAAAACTTTATAAACCAACCAAAAAAAATAAAAATTAAATCCTCTTTAAAATGCCAAAAATATTAATAATGCCAAAAATATTAATATTGTTTATTTAATAAAAATAAAATAAAAGAGGAATTATTTAAACAAAACCAACATTTATAAACTTTAAATGAACTCGTTCAATGACAAACAAATAATCAATAACGTTTAAAAAGCGAAAAATTGTCAGCTGGAGGCCTAGGAGGCCGGCTCGCGCGACGAGTCGTCGAGGTTAGCGGCCGCGTAGGCTATATTCGACAGTGTGTAAGGCTAGAAATCGTTTTACCGGGGGATTAACTCGATTTATATATCTCTCGTTTGACTGAACACAGTAGCAATGAGTTTTTCTATATTGATAAATTATAAACATTATTATATTTATATTTACTGATAAATATTTTAAAAACTTTATAATTCAACCACAAAAAATAAAAATTAAATCCTCTTTAAAATGCCAAAAATATTAATATTGTTTATTTAATAAAAATAAAATAAAAAGTGGATATTATTTAAACAAAATCAAACATTTATAACTTTAAATGAACTCGTTCAATGACAAACAATAATCAATAACGTTTAAAAAAGCGAAAAATTGTCAGCTGGAGGCCTAGGAGGCCGGCTCGCGCGTCGAGTCGTCGAGTTAGCCGGCCGCGTAGGCTATATTCGACAGTGTGTTAGGTTAGAAATCGTTTTACCGGGGGATTAACTCGATTTATATATCTCTCGTTTGACTGAACAAAGTAGCAATGAGGTTTTCTATATTGATAAATTATAAACTTTATTTATATTTATTATTTACTGATAAATATTTTAAAAACATTATAAACCAACCACAAAAATAAAAATTAAATCCTCTTTAAAATGCCAAAAATATTATTATTGTTTATTTAATAAAATAAAATAAAATGTGGATATTATTTAAACAAAACCAAACATTTATAAACTTTAAATGAACTCGTTCAATGACAAACAATAATCAATAACGTTTAAAAAAGCGAAAAATTGTCAGCTGGAGGCCTAGGAGGCCGGCTCGCGCGTCGAGTCGTCGAGTTAGCCGGCCGCGTAGGCTATATTCGACGGTGTGTAAGGTTAGAAATCATTTTTCGGGGGGGAGTAGCTCGATTTAAAATATTTCTCGATTGACTGAATAAAGTAGCAATGGGTTTTTCTATATCGATAAATTACAAATATTATTTATATTTATTATTTACTGATAAATATTATTTATTCAAAATTATATTTATTTATTCATAAAGCGAAAAATGACAATATTATTTATGTTGTTTATTTAATACAAAAAATTATAAATATACTTGGTTATCTCATTAATTTAAAACAAGATATATAGATTAAATATATATTTGTTTAAATGAAGAAGTAAATGAATAATCAAAAGCCGCTTCAATGAGTGAAAAAATTACAAATAATATTTATATTGTTGATTTAATATAAATTAAAATAGTACATGGTTATTGTTTGTACAAAACTTCACATCTATAAACTTTAGATAAACTCGAAAATTGACAAAACAAAAATTAAGTACGTTTAAAAAAGCAAATATTGTCTGCTGGAGGCCTAGGCGCCCGGCTCGCGCGTCGAGTCGTCGAGTTAGCCGGCCGCGTAGGCTATATTCGACGGTGTGTAAGGTTAGAAATCATTTTTCGGGGGGGAGTAGCTCGATTTAAAATATCTGTCGATTGACTGAACAAAGTAGCAATGGGTTTTTCTATAAATTGACAAATTATAAAAATCATTTATATTTATTATTTACTGATAAATATTATTTATTCATAATAATATTATTTATTCATAAAATGAAAATAAGCAAAAATATTTATATTGTTTATTTAAGAAAAAAAAAATTAATTATATTTGGTTATCTTATTAATACAAAACCAGATATATATATAGATTAAATATATATTGTTAAAATGAAGAAGAAAGTATATAATAAATATATATTTGTTAAAATGAAGAAGAAAATGAATAATCAAAAGCCGTTACAATGAGTGAAAAATTACAAATAATATTTATATTGTTTATTTAAAGAAAGTAATAATTATACCTGGTTATTATTTGTACATAACTACACATCTATATACTTTAGATATATTCGTAAAATGACAAACAAAAATCAAGGCCGTTTAAAGGAGTGAAAAATATTCAGTCGGAGGCCTAGGCGGCCGGCTCACGCGTCGAGTCATCGAGTTAGCCGTCCGCGTAGGCTATATTCGTCGTTATGTGAGGTTGAATATCGCATAATTTAAAAAACGTCTCGTATTATTTAAATTATTTGATAATAATAGTTTTTAATTAATTGTGATATTTATGTAGTAGATTGCTATGCATTAACAGATGCTATACAAATTAGTAAAAATTAATAAGAAATCACGGCCTTTTATCAAGTCGCGAGTGTCGATAGAACGGGTTGCGTCGGTCTCCCGTTCGACTAGAGTCCGTGCGCGCATGCGCAGTTGTGCTTCCCGCGTCGATACTAGTGAGGTTCACGTCGCTCGGGACCGTTTCAGCTGGATAACAAAACGGCTTGTAAACATTGTTGTGTTTTTTCGTGAGCATTGTGGTATATGGTGAAAATTTCGAAATACTGGATGATGATTTTTCTAACTACATCAATGTTGCCGAGTTCATACAATTATTCTTGTATAAGATAAATACCCAGCGATCCAGTGTTTGATGGCGTCCGACTTAAAGGTTATGTTTGATACCCAAGGAACTGCAAACAAATCATGTGTGATGGATGTCGGGCTATCTTGTAGGTGAGAAATTAACTGATTGACCGTATTTAAGAGAGTTGTGTTTAGAGGTTAGGTTGCTGTTTTTCTCTTCAATTATTGCATTGATCATCTTTTATTTATATAAAAAAACTTTTTAAGTACTACCAGGTTGGCGTCAAAGTGCATTTGTACATCCCTGTCAGTAGTCGGATCCGGATTGAAATTCTCGAACTAACAGTAGACCTATGATGTCATTGTATCCTCTACCTAATGCTGAATACAATTGCCAATTGGACCTCGAACAGCTGTCTATAATAGCAATGGAATCTCCATCTAACTGCTGGTTACAGTAGCCATAGGATCTCTACCTGTGAGTTGGTTACTGTCCATATTTACGTCCACTAATCATCTACCAAACCCAAGTACTTCAATTAATGCAACGGCTTTTGTCTATATTAGTAATTAAGCAGTCCATATACGAGAAATTTCAGGTACTCCTTGCATGCACGTAATAAAGGTTATGTTTGATTGCATACATATTATTGTCTTTAGAAATAATACCCAACGCCAAACCATTATGCAGATCTTATTCTCTACCTAAAGAAGTACAGTCAAATTATGTGTGAAGGATGTAGGACTATCTTGTGAGTGAAAAATTAACCGATTGACCGTAATTATGAGAGTTGCGTTTGTAGATTAGGTTACTGTTCTTACTCTTCAATTATTGCATCGGTTTCCTTTTATATATGTGAATGATTAGTTCATGTAAAAAAACTTTTTAGGTACTTCCAGGTTAATGTCTAAGTGCATTTGTACATCCCTGTCAATGGTCGGATTAGGATTGAAGTTTAGTACAACATTCATAGAATCTTCCACTAAATGCAGACTGCGATGACAATGGATCCTTTATTTATCTGCTGTCTACTAGTCAACTAGTCCTGCATCTAACTACTGTTTGCGATGCCCATGTCAACACCAGCTAGCGCTTAGCTACGATGCCAACATAAATTTTTATTAAGTAGATTTGGGTAAAATAAGGTAATTCATAGAATGATTGCATTGAACAGCATATCAGATGCAGAAAACGAATGCATAAAAAGTGTAATAATACAGTCAAAAACCCCTGGTAGAAATTTGAGCATACGTTTGACATAATGTCTGTCAATTTTATGATCAGTGGTCAGAAAATAGAGTAGTTTCTGGTGTAAAACCCCGCTTACACCCGACGGAATTTCACCATAAGTTTACCGTACGCGTATAATGAATGATTTTGAGGTTAGACATATAATCATATGAATATTTATTTTTATTTATTTACTATATTTACGGGATTAAACCCTTTGTACAAAATCTTAATAAAATTATATAATAGGTGTACATAATAAGCGGTAACAGATTCAATTATATTTATATAGTTCCTCCCTAACCTTCATTTTAAACGAACCAATCGAGCAATCAAACCAGTCCACATTAAAACTTAAATCATTTGCCGATTTACATGATCTGGTAACATAAGACCTTAATGAATACTTTGACGGATTAACATTCACGACAAAAGTAGCATTCGTTCCGCGCAACACTCTACCCGGAACTCGCAATCCAACTAAAGATAATAAGGACGGAGAATCCACTAATCCTCTTAAAATTTTAAATAAAAACAATAAGTCCTGATAACTCCTTATGGATCGCAACGACGCAACACAATAACGCTGTGCTATATCTATATAGTCATGTGAAAATCTCGGCATGGGTACTCCGGCCTTATAAGAAAGAGTACGTAAAAATCTATGCTGGACAGATTCAATCCTATCGGAATATACATCAAATATAGGTGACCAAACTACCGAAGCATAACACAAAATAGGTCTAACAAGAGAGTTATACAAAGTTAAATAAGTATGAGGGTTTTTAAAGTCTCTAGAAAATCTCAATATAAACGATAATACCCTTGATGCTTTATTGCAGATAAAATTGACATGGCTATAAAAGGTAAATTTACTATCAAAATAAACCCCCAAATCTTTCACCTCCGAAACTCTTTCTAACATAAATCCCGATATCGAGTAGTTGAAACTTAAAAGAGACTTCTTATAAAAGGAAATGAAATTACATTTAGTAGTGTTGAACGACAGTCCATTTACGCTACACCACTCATCCACTCTATTCAAATCATGCTGAAGATCAATTGCATCATCAATAGTTGTAATAACGTTAAAAATTTTTAGATCGTCCGCAAATAGCAGACATTTCGACGTCTTTACCACCTTTTTTACATCGTTCATATAAATATTAAAAAATAAAGGACCGCAATGTGAACCCTGAGGGACTCCAGAAGTTGCTATAAACTCCTCCGAAACAAAGCCCTTAATACTCACAGCAAGTTTCCTGTTTGATAAGTATGAACGAATCCAGCACAACAGACTACCCCCTATCCCACACCTAGATAACTTATCAATTAACATTGCATGATTCACTGAATCAAAAGCGGCATTCAAATCGGTGTACACAGAGTCAATCTGAAGGTCAGACTGCAAAGCAGCTGTAATATATTCGTTGTAAATAATCAGATTCGTAGTAACCGATCTTCGTGGCATAAAACCATGCTGCTCTTCGATTATAATATTTCTTAAAAATAGTGAGATCTTTTCCTCTACAATAGAATCAAATATTTTGGCTAGAACACTGAGTTTCGCAATTGGTCTATAATTCTTTACATTGGAGTTGTCACCCTTCTTAAGAATTGGCGTCACAAAAGATTTTTTCCATGCTCTGGGGAACACACCCGTATCCAACGACTTATTAAAAATTAAAAACAACGGGTATAACAACTTAACCGCACAACTCTTAAGAAAGATAACAGGCAACTTATCCGGACCCATACCCAATGTATCCCTCAATCCACGTAATTTGGTCAATATATCACTCTCTGTTATATGTATATTATTCAAAAAAAGCGCTGAAGAATAACTATCATTGCCGAGATCCAACATGTGCTCATTGTAAACTGACTTAAAATGAACTGCAAATAATTCAGCAATATCCTGACCCCCATTAGCTATTAAATTATTTAAAAAAACAGAGTCTGGAATACTGTAACCAGAATTCTTATTGTTAGCAAATTTCCAAAATTTGTTTGGATCCAATGAAATATTTTCTTCTTGAGAAGCAATATATTTTTTATATTCCCTGTTTATTAACGCTCTACATACTGATCTCTGCATTCGAAATCTACTATAAGCCATTTCAGATCTCAGCAACTTATATTCTTTATGCAATATCTTTTTTGCTTGTACAGCCTTCCTAATGTCTTTGTTAAACCATTTAGGATATTTCGAAGTGAAATGCTGAGTATATGGAGTATTGCAACTAATAATTTCAAAAATAACTTTATAAAATGTATCGAGATAGCTATCAACACTACCATACTTATCAAATATATCATTCCAGTTAACTAAATTTAACTCAGCACAACACTTAGCAAAATCTGCCCTATTAAAGTCAAAGGCAACCTCTGGTCTAAAATCACATACACTCTGTCCGCATAACAATATAAATTCGTACGCCGGATGAAACGCATCTACATGGACCAACGGGTCAACACATTCATTACATTCTATACATACATTGTCTGTAAATATCAAGTCCAAATAGTTTCCTTTATCATTCTGCAACGAAAACACACTCTTCAGCAACACTCTGTTAAGTCCTTCCATCAGTAATTGAACAGCTTCTCTTATCACTCGATTTGGATGAGAACCCATTGCATTAATACAACCGTCACGATAGCCCCAAGAGTAACCGGGTAAATTAAAATCACCAACTATTGTTATCTTGGACAATGGGTATCGGACATAAAGTGCTTCAAGAGTCGTCACAAAACTTCTTAAACCCTCCAAAAAATCTTCATTACTCAATGAGGAGATTGGAGGCAAATAAACCAATCCAATGATCATCAATCTATTGCTCTCATATTGAATAAAAATAAAAATAAATTCACAATTCTTATTGCTGCAGGGACCAATTGTACATTGCAGGTGATCCTTTATAAGGAATAACAAACCTCCACCTCGTGATTTTCCAGTAGCTTCAAGATTTCTATCAAGTCGGAACTGCTTGTATCCTTGTACGAACAAATCATTTACTCTGACTGATTCATCCAACCAGGTTTCGCTAAAGCCTATAACATCATAGAGAATAGTTGACGAGTAAATGTAATTTATACAATCCGACAACTTATTTTTCAGACTCCTCACATTTTGGTAATAGCATGTCAATTTTGGGCTCTCCGAGCCACACTTACTTGCATCAAGTTTTTTGAGATTGACTTATCCTTTGTGACAATTTTTGGTACTCCATTTACGTATTTGATGCCTAAATTCTGTTCACCATTACTTTTCCTTTCTTCAAGTTCATGTAGGACCTTGTTAAAAAATTCCCTTTGCTTGAGAGTTTTATCCATTGTGCACCTGAGGTTGTCCTTAAATAGGTTAAATCTATTCACAAAAATCAAATTCGCATCCTGAACGGACTCGAAGATGAGTTTAATTGGACGAATCTTATTTTGTGTTCTCTTACCTAATCTAACTAACTTAATCGACTCGAGCCTTATGGGTATATCTTTCAGTAGTTCATGAATGCATTGCGTATCCTTCTCATTACCTTCATCAGCAACATTAAATAAAATGAGGTTCTTCTGTCTAAGTTGTCGGTCAGACAATTCAAACAAAACCTCCTCCGACATTTCTGATGTAATATCGTTCACTTTTAATTCTAAGCTATCCAATCTCAGCATTGAATTATCGATATTTATCTCATTCCTGTTGATTTTTACCACTGCATCATCAAACTTTTTTGATAGATCATTGACTATCTTATCCAAGTGATCTTCAAGCCTTCTTGTATTTGCATCAGCTTGCTCCTTGAGTCTCTCATACAGTTTATCAATACTCTTCTGCATTGATCCCTTAGTTACTTCTCCTTTTTGAGAGGACCGCTGTCCTTTCTCCAGCTCTGCCTCGGATGTCTCATGACCACAACATTTTGCAAACACTCCATCGTCCGTTCTCTGAACACGAGCAGAGCAGCTATCGTGGTAATATCTTTTACAACCTGTACATTGTATAGCCTCATCAAGGTTAATGAACCCCTTTAGAGGGCAAAGCACACACTTTTCTTGAGACGCCTTCTTTGCTTGAGACATCTTTACCTTATATTAAATTCGATCTGTTTTACTCCTTTGACCAATAAAATATTATCTAAGTCCAAGAAAATATACACAAATATAAAATGATCAACAAACTGCGGCCCAAATGAGGTTATGTGCACACGTTGCTGCTCACCGCGAATACATATCCAATTCAGATTAACACATCACACTAGTAATATCAGTGATATTATGTTTAAAAGACTCAGAAAATTTTGCAGGAGAACACTAGCGAGATATTTGAGTATTTTTGTATTACAATATAACGTAAAATAATAAAATAAACAGCAGTAAACAAATATTTTATACCGCTTAATACGCCACCTATCGTTTTTATGTAAATAATAATATAAATAATATTAATATAAATAATAAATGAATATAAATAAGTTATACTTAGTTTTGTCTGATTAATTGTTCAACTAAATAAGAAAAAATGTTATTCTTTTTAAAAATATCGTTTCACATTTATTTTACAATGAAAGATTAAATACTATAAATTAGTGCATATCTTACATTTACTTCCAAATACATTGTTTGTAACTAAATAAACAAATTATGAAGGTATTTAAGTGTATATGAAACATATATGGATGTAGTAATTAAATCTTAATTGATCTAAATAAGCACTTTTTTCAATTAAAAAAACAACTTTAACAAATAAATTTTTTTTAATATTTACAGTTTGTTAAAAAAATAGATGAAATAAACCATTTTGTTTAGATAATTTTTCAACGAAAAATTGTAGAAATAAAGTGTCACAATTGAAATAATTTTTTTTCAGAAATCCTGTTCTTGTGTACGAATACCAGAATAAATCATTTGAGCTTTATCGAATAAATTTTAAGTGTATGCTCATGTTCAAAGTACAGTTTCCCTAAAAATGAAATTTTTGCCTGCGAACAACAGTAAAAGTGATTTAAGCTTCATCGATGAATAGCATATAAGCAATAATGAATTGATATTTATGCATACAAACACTAATATAAGAGATTTGAGCTTCATCGCTGAATAACTGCATATGGTAATGAACTGATATTTTTGCATACGAACTCTAATATAAGAGATTTGAAGATTATCAGCAAATAGTTTCCTTGTTAGTTTAAATAGTTTAATTTTTATTGCTGTAATCGCGTAGAAAGTCAAAAATTCTAAAATTTAGTTTAATGACAAAATATTAACCTATGGTCAAACTCTGGTCGAATCTTCTGAACACCCTGAAATGGTCAATAGATGACGAGCCGACCATAACTGATGCTTTATTTTCTACCAGGGACGTTTTACTAAAAAAAAATATATAGCAATAGTTGTTAAATTGATTATTGTAATAATTTTGGTTTCAAAATTCCTGCATCGACTGCGTATCAAAATGCAGAAAACGATTGCATGGAAAAAGTATAGCAATAGTTGTCAAAATGATTATTGTATAATTTTATGGTAACAATTCGTGCATCGTCTGCCTAACAAAATGCAGAAAACGATCGCATAGAATTATGTATAGCAATAGTTGTATAATTGATTATTGTAATAATTTTTGGTTTCAAAATTCCGGCATCGTCTGCGTATCAAAATGCAGAAAACGATTGCATGGAAAATGTGTAACAATAGTTGTCAAAATGATCATTGTATAATTTTATGGTAACAATTCGTGCATCGTCTGCCTAACAAAATGCAGAAACGATCGCATAGAATTATGTATAGCAATAGTTGTATAATTGATTATTGTAATAATTTTTGGTTTCAAAATTCCTGCATCGTCTGCGGATAAAAATGCAGAAAACGATTGCATGGAAAATGTATAACAGTAGTTGTCAAAATGATCATTGTATAATTTTATGGTAACAATTCGTGCATCGTCTGCCTAACAAAATGCAGAAAACGATCGCATAGAATTATGTGTAGCAATAGTTGTTAAATTGATTGTTGTAATAATTTTTGGTTTCAAAATTCCTGCATCGTCTGCGTATCAAAATGCAGAAAACGATTGCATGGAAAAAGTATAGCATAGTTGTCAAAATGATCATTGTATAATTTTATGGTAACAATTCGTGCATCGTCTGCCTAACAAAATGCAGAAAACGATCGCATAGAATTATGTATAGCAATAGTTGTATAATTGATTATTGTAATAATTTTTGGTTTCAAAATTCCTGCATCGTCTGCGGATAAAAATGCAGAAAACGATTGCATGGAAAATGTATAACAGTAGTTGTCAAAATGATCATTGTATAATTTTATGGTAACAATTCGTGCCTCGTCTGCCTAACCAAAATGCAGAACACGATCGCATAGAATTATGTGTAGCAATAGTTGTTAAATTGATTGTTGTAATAATTTTGGTTTCAAAATTCCTGCATCGTCTGCGTATCAAAATGCAGAAAACGATTGCATGGAAAAAGTATAGCAATAGTTGTCAAAATGATTAATTGTATAATTTTATGGTAACAATTCGTGCATCGTCTGCCTAACAAAATGCAGAAAACGATCGCATAGAATTATGTATAGCAATAGTTGTATAATTGTTTATTGTAATAATTTTGGTTTCAAAATTCCTGCATCGTCTGCGTATCAAAATGCAGAAAACGATTGCATGGAAAATGTGTAACAGTAGTTGTCAAAATGATCATTGTATAATTTTATGGTAACAATTCGTGCATCGTCTGCCTAACTAAATGCAGAAAACGATCGCATAGAATTATGTGTAGCAATAGTTGTTAAATTGATTATTGTAATAATTTTGGTTTGAACATTCCTGCATCGTCTGCGTATCAAAATGCAGAAAACGATTGCATGGAAAATATATATCAGTAGTTGTCAAAATGATCAATGTATAATTTTATGGTAACAATTCGTGCATCGTCTGCCTAACTAAATGCAGAAAACGATCGCATAGAATTATGTGTAGCAATAGTTGTTAAATTGATTGTTGTAATAATTTTGGTTTCAAAATTCCTGCATCGTCTGCGTATCAAAATGCAGAAAACGATTGCATGGAAAAAGTATAGCAATAGTTGTCAAAATGATTATTGTATAATTTTATGGTAACAATTCGTGCATCGTCTGCCTAACAAAATGCAGAAAACGATCGCATAGAATTATGTATAGCAATAGTTGTATAATTGATTATTGTAATAATTTTTGGTTTCAAAATTCCTGCATTGTCTGCGTATCAAAATGCAGAAAACGATTGCACGGAAAATGTAGTAATAAATGTCAAATTAAGTTGTATAATTCCTGCATCGTCTGTATATCAAAATGCAGAAAACGATTGCATGGAAAGTGGATAACAATTGTTGTCAAAAAGTTTATTGTAAAAATTGTGATTAAAATATTCCTGCATCGTCTGTATTAATTATGTTAAATAATGCAATCTACAAAGGTTATTTATGAATGAATATGATAGCTGGAATGTACTATTGGCGCCATCTACTGTGAGGTTATAAATTAATATAATTTTTCAACGGATGATGGCGCTACTAGTACATTACAGCTTACTACATTACCGACGCTTCGTCGATAGTTTTTCACTATGGCACCCCCTTAATCTAAACTTTTTATCGGTGCACGTGTAGTTGCACCCGTATTATACTACATTTTATTTATATACTATATATATTTTATTTCTCAATGCAGGTCAATTATTCTTCCTAACTTTGATAAAAAAAATGGTCGCGCGCTTCGGTTTTTGTAAATATAAAATATCCAGAAATTCTAAACACGGTTAAGCTGAATGTTTGGCTCTGACATATCTCCTCGAACTCGGAAAGCGGGATATATTAACATATGTGCATATATATATATATATATATATATATTGTGTATGTAGGAAGGAAGGCGTATATCGATATAAAATTCAATAACCGAAACAACAATTTTATAATACATAAGCAAATACGAAGTTAAACTTTGACCCAGTTTCCAGTCGAATCAATCAATATTACCGAGAATTCCCGAACTCGTTAAATTACAAAGTAAAACGCGTTGTTATATGGATATAATATATCAGTGTACATCTCGAAAGTAAACCAAACACCGTTAACGGTGTGCCAAAGCCAAGCCAAGTTTTATCCTCCCTACCTTTCCGATCTCGAAAATTATGTAAAATTAATTATAATTAAAAAAAAAAAATTAATTTACGTAAATCTAGGAGATTAGTCCCCTTCATTTATTAATAATATAACTGTCTTTAAAATTTAAAGGAAAAACATTGACTAGTTTTCGAGAAATTCCTTGCCAAAAATCTTAACATGCCTTTTAATTAGATGAACGTATAACATCAAATTGCACAAAATTATCGTAAATTTTGGTAAGCGATCACTCGAAAACCAATAGACATTTTTGCTTCGTATTTTGAACTGAGGTAGATTATTAATAAAGGATGGGAATTGTTCTCCTCAATTTGCGTAAATTATCGTCCTTTTTTAATTATAACTCACTTTCTATGACTTTTGAGGCTGGTAAGGTAGGGAGGATAAAACTTAACGTTGACGGATTTTTCTTATATATACCTATAGTAAAACACACTATCTACTTATTTTTATATCGATAAACTGATATAATAGGTATTTAATTACACGTTACCTCAAATTGGCTCAATCACTGCTCACGAAATACATTCTAACCCGTCAAAAATTCAATTATATATATATATATATATATATATATTTCAGTCCAAAATATAATTTTACATAGTATTTTATCCCAATTCTTTAAAAATACATATGAGTTTATGAACTCCTGAAATGAAAACTGTCATGTATATATCGAAAAATAAATTTAATTTTACACTGATAAAAATAGATTTTTTATGTAAACGGAATTCTTGTTAAATATATATGCCTCATAAAGAAAATCTGTTTGGTGATTTTTCTGTAATCAAACAGATTCTTCTATAATCGAGCGGAATTTATTTTTTGTAAAAAAATGAGATAGTACAGCTCAAAAAGATCAATATACTAAAACCAATCGAATTTCTTCTTGATTCTAAAGGAATCGTATTCGACCAACCAGATTTTCTTCTCAAGGCATATTTAAGAACAATTCCGCTTGGATAAAAAATATATTTTTTTCAGTGTAGAGACCGATAAATATATATTATATAGATATCACCGAACGTTAAATTCATTCTTGTTTCAAAATTAATTTTACTTTAACAATTTAGGTGATTATTTAATATTAAACATTAGTATAGATATTTGAGTATTTTATTTGTTTACACCATTCAACAACATCTTTAATGTCCGATCAGTGGGTGTATATGTACTTATATATTCAAACTGTGAGAATTCTTGAGGATACTTATACCTATAAAAAAAAGCTTCTTAGTAGCTCTTTATGAGTTCGTTTACGTAAACGAATATTCTCCAGTTTAACTCGTATATTTCTTTTAATTTCTGTAATTTGGTAATAAGATTCACTATACAAGAACAATATCGAGGTATTATTACGTAACTTGCAGATAAAGAAATAGATTATAACTTTACATTTTTCATTTCTCTAATAAATTAATATTACAACCTGACGATAAATATACGATGGAATTGTAAATCAAGAGATAAAAATATAGTATTAGGCGAAGCAATCAGTTACCCATCGCTCGAATAATTTATTGATATTCTCTCGTTTAAGAATATCGTGATACAATTTTTCTAAATTGAGGCGTTACTCATTATCGTTGATTATTGATAACTAGACGATTATACTTGGAAAAATCTCTCGTTTATTTTGTTTAATTAAAAATATTATGAATTTATCGTAGTGTATAGAATATTATTCGAACGACATAATGTCTCGCCTTCTTTTTCTCGTGAACGACATTTACATAACGTGATTAAAATTTATGTAATGTTAAAAAGTAATAAACCTTCCTGGGATTGAGCAACTCCTTCGTACGGGGAAATGATTTTTAGTAAAATTTGGAAATTACATTTCGTGGTAAATCAAGGGTACATTCGTATATAAAGTAAAAATTACCTTTTTTGTAGTATAGTATTTTAAATATCTACCATTATACACAATTTACTGTTTTACCTCAGGGTTTCGAATATTTTTTCATTATTTGAGTGTAAAGATTAAACAAACAAACCGACTTGCATAACAACATCTTATATGGTGTATATAGATACCAACTAATAAATAAAAAAAACCCGTGCCAATTAATTGGCACGTAGCTTACTCAAATTAATATGTCGATCCTATATGTAATATAATACTCAAATATAGTATTATTTAATTATTTAAAACAAAATGTTATAACATTTCGAAAAATATTATTCTTTTCTAAATTAATATAGAAATTTTGTCGGTCTTGCTGAGCTAACGTCTAACGACACTAAGAATTATTCTTTTCTGGTTGAAAATTACATAGCTAGTTATAGCTAGCTAAAAACAATTAATGTACTTGTGTAATAAAAAAAAGTACACATCTATATGAAACATGTAATAAAAAAATTATTAAAATAAAAAAATAAAGGTAATTTCGTCAATTCTCAATTAATATTATTCATAATCTTCTCTTTTAAATATTCCAAGAATCGTCAACATTTCATTTCTCCGGTCACCCGGCTCCTTCTCACAGATAAGTTTTAGTCGCGGCTGCGTACGTGACACTGTATACTTTTTAAAAAATTATTATTATATTAAGAATTTATATTTGCACATTTAATATGTAAACGTAAACATCCTGGCATCATATTACATATCCTGACAATTATTTAAAAATTGTCTTATAATTCAAATATTTCGCAAAGTTATACTATCTAATATTGTAAGATTGAACAATTTGGGACTATACCCCGAAACCACTAAACCCCCTCCCTAACCCAAAATTAATTTTTTTTAAAAAATGACCAAATATATAAATTAAAATGCAAATTTCAATGGAGTAACTCATTTTTTCCATAACCCAATAATTATTAATTATTGCGGTATTTTTTAACATTTTTTAACGATTTATGGAAAAAAAGTAATTACGTTTTGGTGAGGGGGGGTTGAATAAGAAATAAGACCCAACAATTATTATTCTTCGTGCATATTGTCGCCACGGAGGAAGAAAAGCACAGCTCAAATTTTCCCATTTAAAATAACATTACAAAATCTGAGTTATGCTTTTCATCGTACGAGGCGTCGATATGAAAGTGTAACTGCAACGTTGAACAGTAAATGTAATTACTTCTGAAAACGATATTTAACTGTTTGCATGCTCCGTCGCGTGTCGAAATACAAAAGATTAAAACATTGAAAACATTGGAATCAAAGTACGAGAAAGGAGAGCTCGAACAATACCTAGAGAATAGAAAAATGAGTTGATAGAAAAGTGAAAAGAATCGAAAATGAACCTACCCGCTTTTTTTTACTTTAATTAAAACAGAAATGAATTCCTTTTCAAATTTGACATCGCAAGTTATTTAATTCAAATAATTGACAGTTCTGCTCTTTTGTTTTTGTTTTTAACCTTTCTCGATGAATAGCCTTTTCAAACGGGAATTATTGGGGATACGCAGTTGAAGGAAATTAGTATTTTGTTTTAGAATGTTTTTAGAGATTTTGAAAAATATTATGGTGTGTAAGAAACGTAAAATAAAGACAAATTAATTATAATGTAATCCTAATAAAAATTAAGCATTTGCAGGTTAGGTGAAACTAATTTTTTGTACACGAAGAATCAATACTTTATTGGGTATTCCTTTAGTTTATTCCTTTTATCGCCACTATAGAAATTAAAGAATAAAAAAAATTGTGATATATACATTAATAATATATATAGCCTTAAAATTATTGGAAGAATACAATATTTTCTAATGATATTATTGAAGTTCACTATTATTACTCTAATTAAAATTAATCTAATCGGATAGTTGTCGGTCGCTCAAAAATGATTAAAAAATGTTTTATTAATCCTGTCACACCCACCTATATTATGTAACTATTCTCTAATTTAATAAAACGTCGATTGTAATGCGTCGATCTGTGGGTTATTGCGTTATCATGCGGGTTGATGAACAAATGCATTGTAAATCTCCCACCCCTCTTTTTTTTTTATTAACGAAAAATCTTTTGTGATATATACCATCGAGATAACAAATCAATTGCAATTGAAAACGCAAAAAATTCACAGGTCAGTGAATAAAATCAAGGGGTTATTTATTAAACTGATGAACAATATGTTAAATCAAATGGATATTTAAACAAACATTTCAAATTGAATTATACTGATGACCACGTGTATTATTATTTTGCATAAATCCAGGGAATCGCATCTCAATTCATAATTTCACTTTTGTTCAAATCATATTTTCATACAAATATATATTTATGACAAAATAATAAAATAAAATTTTATAAATAACTACATAATAAAAGATTAAAATCCTAAATTTAAATAAATTTGGTGCTAAGAATAAACTAAATTTTGGATTGAAAGTAACGTATAATAATAATAATATAAATCAAAAATATTTTTTCGCGTAAATGATTAAATAAAACCAAAATTTTTCCTAAATTGGATCATCAAATCGAATGTTAATATTATTTTATTATCGTTTCCGCATTTAAAACCAGAAACTTCAAAGTATCATTCAAATGTTTATATTTCGTTTTTAATTCAGTGAAGGGATTTTGTATGTCATTTAAATAGCGCAGGGAATATTTTGTTTTTAATCGCTTGAAACAATTTGTTAATTGACACGACGTGCACGCATCAGCTGTTTCAAATCTAACAAATGAATGAAAAAAGTGGAAAAAGCGTTTTATTTTTAAAAATAATAAGGATTTAAAAAAAATTAGGAGGTGGTTCCTTCCAAATTAATATTACTGCAGATTATTTTGAAATTAGAATATATTATACTATGAATTTCAAACAATTTTTAATATTTCTTTGCATATAGATTATTATAACACGAAAGAGCGACGTTAAAGTAAAAAAATAGACATAACTTCAGAAACTATAGTCATAGAAAATACAAATGACAAGCTTTCTAAACATCTGAAAAAAGTACACATTATCGAAGAAAACAACGCGTAGATATAGTGTTTGAGTCAATTAATAAGCAATAAAATAAAAATCATAATTACACTGTTTCAAACGACAATTGGTATGGAGTGCAAGCCTTCGATGCTAAAGATTGGAGGTTCGAACCACAAATACTGAATTATTTATAAACTTTATAAAAGTTATGATTTTTCGAATGTAAAAAAATCGGCATTACGTTAAGCTTTGATTTATGCAGAAAAGATTAACTACGAAAATCGAAAAAAAGTTTTTGTCCAAGTAGGCCTTAATGACTTAAGACATTTATTTAATTTTTATATTAAATACATATTAAAAAAAGATTTGCAACGTTGTTTAAAATGTTGCTACAAGGTTTACTTACATCTATGTCGCGACAACTTACTATGATTTTACAGCGGAGATTCGCTAACAACGTATATTCGTAGCGAGGTTTCCCCAACTTTTCACCAACATTCATTAACAACGTTGGAACGTTGACCAAACAACGTTGCCACATTATTGCCATAGCGTTGCGTCCAAGTACGGACATAATAAATAATGTGCGTAAACAAAATTTTAACAAATATTTTGCACTTTGAGCCAGTTCAAACGGCTTAAACAATCTGAATAACTCATTTAATAGGTAATTTATGATTACCACTTCCAGCAGAGAGTCGAAGGTTTAATTAGTTTTAAGATACATTGCATATTGCAGATATTATACATGTACAGATACATACACGGAGAGAAAAATTTGAGTAAATTTCACTAAACTTTCATTACTACGGTAACAGACTGCTAAACTGCAAAAAACTACTGAATTTTCAGTAAAAATTAGTAGACTTACAATAAAAATTAGTAGACTTTCATTAAAAACTTATAGTAACTTCAGTAAAATAAGTCACTTTTATAAAAAGTTAATTTAATAAAAAGTTCAGTAATTTTTTAGATTTCGTGAGTCTGTTACCGCGTTAGTAAAATTTACAATAATTTTTGTAAAATTTACTGAAACTTTACTCACCGTGTATATATAATTTCTGTATAGCCGGACCTACGTACCAGAATTTGCATTATATACCTCTGTAGAATATATACGTCTGTAAATAATTCTCTTTTCCAATAAAATAAATTAAAGTAAAACGAGGTAACAATCGAGAAAAAGTATTGCGACAAAGGACAAAAAATTCTTTGAGATATCCGATACAAAGGAGGAGCGTGTCAGTTTGTATACGTGTATATATCTATACACTGCATTTATCCATTTTATCCCCTCGACATACGTGCACGCGCGAGTTTTGTTTTCCGACGCCACTCGTTCCTCGACCCTGCTGTGTAAATTTCCGGGATATTTCGAGAGGATTACGAGACTAACGTTGAGATTCTTTAAGGGGGCTTCTTCCCTCTTTATCTTTGTCTCTTTCTCTATCTATCTATCTCTCTCTCTCTCTCTCTCTCTCTCTTTACTTTCCTTTAAGCGCATGCGTGATACACTTTAACGATCTAATAAAAAATTTCATCATTCGTACTTTAACATCGATATTTCATTCGATATAGGTTAATCTAAACGTTCTGTTTTATGGACACCCGACGTACAGAGCTAATAGATTATTGAATATATCGTTTACAGAAATTAAAACATGCGTGAGACACATTTTAGGGAGATCAATGATTACCGACATTGCAGATTTGTACTTTATTCTCTAAATTTGTCCGAGTTTCACAGGTGATTATTATCTTAATTATACTGCAGACTGGAGTCGTCAGTTAAAAAATATGAAAAAAAGTCTAACATAGCATCGTAAACTAGCGAGTGACTGGAATGTAGGTAAACGTGTATAAAATAGAATACCGTTTACGGATTTTCCGAAAAATTCGTAAAAACGGGTAGAGTATGGTCGAAAATGATGAAAAAATCAATTTTTTTATTTCAGAAATATGTTCTATATGTTATGTAGAATGCGCGTAAACAATTTTCAAGATGAAAACATAATTTTTATAAAATTTTATTGAATAATTTACAACATGATGTATTGGAACGAGATAGTTATTTTAAACTTTAAAGTTAAATATCTTAAAAACTATTTTTTATTCCTTTAAGAAACTCCTTACAGGATAATTTTTATCGCAGTCCACCTGAAATTTTCCACGCATCTTGAGATAATGTATTGGATATATCTCAAAATGAAGCAACACAGCCATTCTTGTTTAAAAGTATATGTGACATTTTTATTGTTATTTTCGTTGGAAAATTGTAATATTTTTTTATTAAAATAATAGCAATAAAAATGTCAGATTTAAGTCGATTAAAACGGTCGTACGATATAACCCAAAAATTACAAATTGAACAACTCGGTGGTGTGAGGATTTGACGAAAATAAATAAAATGTTATATTTATTTATAAAAAAGAAAAGAGAGAATAGTAAGGACGTTGTTAACGTGAAAAAAAAGAGAAAACGACTTTATAACCACATTTTCTCTCGTTTATTGTAGAGGCATATCTATCCTCTTTTTTTTTTCTTTCTCTCCTTAGGTTTCGCTAACGCATTGTTAGAGCCAGTAGCATCTTCCATATTCTACGTTATATCAGAGATGTGTATACATATATTGCACACATAGTGATACGTATACGTGTATATATATATATATATATATATACATATATATGTAGAGGCATAAAGGTTCGAAGGGGTTACCGAAGCGAATATATGTGCCGTCGTCACCTACTCTAAATTTAGCACAAAGGGGTGAGTGTGTACCCGACGTGTACCTCGAAAGCTCGCTCCTGTTTGTACCTACCTCGGTTCACGTGTTTGCTCCCTCGCGCGCGCACGAATTATAAGCTCTCGTAAGCATCCCTCCTCTAAAACCACCTTGCGACTCTTTCTATTTTGCATTTAACCGAGCCGGTATTCTCTCTTCTCTACCTCCCTACTTCCTTCTCTCCCCCCCCCCCCCCTCCACCCATCTCACTCACTCTATCCCTCTCTCTCTCTCTCTCTGTCTCTCCTCTTTATAAAAATAGAAAAAAATACGTACACGTATTAGGGGAATAAAAATTTTTTTTTTCGGAGGACCATTTTTTTTCTTTCTTATACGTACATATATATATATATATATATATATAGATTATTAATAATTATTCCATCGTACCAAGTTTTAAATAAACTCCAGTTATTAAGTATTGCCTTAGTAATTGATGTGTGCATGTGTGTGTGTGTGTGTGTACGAGTGTTTTTTTTGGTAGTTAATCATTAAAGTGACCTACATTCTTATAATCCAGTTCGAAGGACTGAGTTTTATAAATATTTCTCGCACGCTTCGTGTAAGTGTGTGTGTACGCTCGCGCGCGCGTGTGTGTTTAAAATATATGTTTATGAAATTTATTTCGATGACATTTATTTTTTATCAAGAGTTCCAAATTACTAATTAATGATTCTCCGAGGTTTTAAAAACATGATTTCGGATATTTATGTATGTATACGCGGTTATATTATCCACTCCGTTCGTTTACTTGGTAAGTGAAAATGTAAAGCACAGGGTGGTTTGTCCGCCACTCAAGGCATTAAGCACATCATTTGTTTTCATCGTGAAAGAATAATGCTAAAATATGTTAATTATATTTTCATTGCATTTCATTTATTTATTGTCGAATAAAAAATGATACGTTTATTATAAAAAAAATATTCATCTGTACAGAGGCCTGGCGTTACTTGATTTTACTTAAAAAGTAATAACCTTAAATTAACTTATGCTTATTCTAATACATTGAATACATAAAAACCAGAATACGAACTTGACAAAATACGCAACAGTAACTCCCAACGACTATTCAGTACAACTGTAACGTATAATAATCAGTGTTAGTGTTTTCTACCATAATCTTAATTAACATATTTTTTTTTATTTATTTATTAAGCCAACAAATATTTACAAAACATTACAAAAATGCAGTAAAAACCTATAGAGATAAAAATAATTTATCTGTACATAGGGTGGCACAAAACTTAATTCTATAGTTTAAAAACTAAAATAAAACTAAATAAAACTAAATAAAACTTAAAACTAAAAGTAATGTATAAAGCCCTACACTGGGCCAGTACCACCAGTATACTGGACAGTGCTTGACCTTATACCCAATATCTTATTAACATTGATCTAGCTGTTGTAAAACTTTCAGTGGACGCATTCATATTTCTAGCAAAAGCAATTTTTTCTATATTGTTTAATCTAGCAGGACATGTTAACCCTATATGTTTCTCTAACATTTCTTTTGCTATTTCTATTATATCTATATATTTGGATAATGTGTGATTTTTATTCTTCATATTATCCTTGTTATATTTTGATGTATACGCCTATGGGATTGTATTGGTGTATATAACATATTTTTGTATAGGTATATATATTAGGTAAATGTGTAACCCCCAAATTTTACGTGTATATATATTTCTCAATGAAAAAAAATTTATTTTATTTCACAATCACGGACAAATCTTCGCATTTTCAGTGGGAACAGCGAATATATATACAAAATAAAAATTTTACATATATATTATATATTTATAATTAACATTAACTGTAGAGGGTGTGCACTCATTCAATTTCTATTCTCCCAACATGTCGACGTAAAATATATCATATTAAATACTGATCATAATTGAAAATAGGGTTTAATTAATGACATTTTGAAACTACTACTTTTTACTTGTAAATTATTTTCAAGAAATCTGTTACCCGAATTCGATCGTCATTCGAAGTTTATTTTAAAGTATTTGATAATTCGGACAATTCCGAAGAAATAATGAATATTTCAACAACTTAAAAATGTAATTAATACGTACGAGGCCAATGAACTCTTAGAATTTAATAATTTAATGCTTTCTTTCAATTATGTCCAATTTTATTAACAATTTTTAGGTCGGTTAAATAGAAAAGGTAAAAGATGAGAACATGACATTCTCTCAAATTACATATATACTTATCTATCTTTATCGACTCGGAAATAACGTTTAGTATATGCGGTATTCCACGTGAAGTGGTCCGATCAAAATTTTAAAATGCACCAAATTTTGGGTACACTTTGCAAATGTACTGGAATCTACTTGCTCAAAAGTTATTCTAACCTCAAAAAGTGAATTTTTCCATATTTTTTTCAACACCAGCTGGGTTTACCGCTATATAACTCAAAATCTATCAACTTTTACTATACAACATTATATGTAACATTCGTTGCTAATTATATCTAGAATTTATTCTTCTGGGTTAGAATTTCTAATCTCAAGGTCAATGTTACATAAGCTACATGTCATAACTTTTTACAGAATTGGAGGCCATAAAAATGCTACAGACCATTTGAAAGGTATTGCTCCAAGCTTTCTTTTAGACTTTTGGATGAAAAAATCAAAGGTGGCGCACTTGCACTTTTTTCAAGTTGAATATTGACATGTAGTTTATGTAACATTGACCTTGAGATTAGAAATTCTAACCCAGAAGAATAAATTCTAGATATAATTAGCAACGAATGTTACATATAATGTTCTATAGTAAAAGTTGATAGATTTTGAGTTATATAGCGGTAAACCCAGCTGGTGTTGAAAAAAATATGGAAAAATTCACTTTTTGAGGTTAGAATAACTTTTGAGCAAATAGATTCCAGTACCTAAAAATTTTATTCTGTATTCTGAAAAACATTTGCAAAGTACACCCAAAATTTGGTGCATTTTAAAATTTTGATCGGACCACTTCACGTGGAATACCCCAAATATATAAAAAAAAAACCAAAGTACAATATTTTAAGTGACATTAAGTATACATTGTCGGTATAATTTTTTGGTATCAGCAAGGAGAGCACTAACGATATATCTCCAAAATTCTGTGCAAGTTGTTTCTTTAAAAATCTAAAAAAAATTCGCGTACATTATTAAAAGCGAATACTAGTTTCCATTATGGAAAGAATTTTTCGAAAAAAAAAAAACATTCAGTAATTACAAGGATATTCGCGTACCTTTATTAATTCAAAAATAACGAAATTAAAAATGTGGTATTATTTCGCTTTATAATAAAAAGGCAGTACATACGTAAATAATGAATTTCATGGACAAGGTATATATATATATATATATATTGCAGAAAATCTATATAACCATAATAAATAAAGAGACTCGAATTTTTGAGGGCATCGAATTCCAGACTCCGATGTTCTAAATATAAAAAGAAAAAGCCAGTGATAGCAGTTACCATATTGCATTGTTTCGTAAACGAAAAGGAAAGAGAAATAAAGATATATATTAGTATGTGTATGTACATAGAGATGTAGGTATGTATGTGAGATATCGCGCATTGTAAAATCGAAGGGAGGGGAAAAAAAGAAATAGAAAAGAAGAAAATGGAACGCATCGAAATGGAACCAAGCTCAGGCAATCGAGTAACTACATATCCCTTCGTAGGGGAGACAACGATTCAAGCAGATGATTCGATTCTCGAGGACGGACAATCAATGTGCGCGCGACCCGTGGAGACCTAATTACCTGTCGAGCGACTTCGAACGTGTGTGCGTGCACGACCTACGGCTCTGGATTATCATGGTGTATTACGTAACACGTCACACCTTTCGGTCAACTCTTTCATTTCAGAGATCAGATTGTCTCATTTTCCTATCGTTATACCAATATATCCGCTTTGTTCAAGTTTTACTTTTTCATTGATATATATATACCTATTTGCTTCATTTTATCACTTAATTTACATTATTAAATTTTAACGCGATCCACCGATAAATCATTACCTAATTTTTAACCGGATCATCTAATCTTATAATTTTTAATTTTAATCATCTAATTTTAATTTTAATTTTAATTTTTAGCCAATGCGAATTACCTAACAAATTTCGTCATAAAGAGTCATGCTTTGTTTAACTAAATTTTTATTAATTTTTCATTAAAAATCGTATTTTATAATTTCTAGTTATTAATAAAACGTTATCGAGTATACGTGAGAGTGATTCAATAAATAAATTAATCAACACGTGTTAGTTTTATAATAATTGGGTGACAACCAAGTTTTTAGGTGATATTGCGTTGAAAACAATGTAACTGTTATAAATTATTAAATTAAATAATTTTAACGAAATTTAGGTAACAATTAACTAATTATTAACCACTTAAGTTAGATAATTTGCATCTTCTCTGGTAAAAAGGTTCGTTAATTTGCGCGTGTATTTCGATTAACCGCGTGCAAATTATTAAAAATGTACAAGCAATATAGAAAAATCAATCGTTTACACGTATACACAATGATGTTTATATATACATTTATCCACCAATAACGGTTATATATGTACGCTTACCTTTTGCACACTATACGATTTTATGCATTTTCGTAATTGATATATCCCCAGATGCGCATTACGTCGAGATTCAAACTGATCGACGTACACAAAGTAAACAAACGTAAATAAATATCCTATCGAATGTCAACGTTATTTTTCATTTCCTGCCTCTCGATGTCAACGATCATTAAAAGATTATTTTCATTCGCGTTCCGATACATATAACGCTCGTTAAAATATTTTTCGATTGGCTATTAACCGTCGAATGTTCGTTCGAGCGTAATGGATAAAAATTAATTTTACAATTTCCAACGTTGCGATGTATCAATAATAAAACAAAGTAATAAATAAATATAAATAAAACGTGAAAATCCGGTTGATAATTTATTGCGGCGCGTTCGAGACGCAAATAATTTACAGCAAAATGCAAGCTACGTGAAAAATTCAGGTAAAGGTTCGGGTGGGGAAGAAACGCGAAGATATATATATATATATATATATATACGTCGTCGTCGGTTCGGTAAATAATCGAAAAGACAGTTGCGCTCCAATTTTTCAACTTCATTTTAGCATGAAGATATAAAAGGGATAAAGGATCCCATATTTAAAAAGACTATAAGATTTGTATAGAAATAGCATTATGGTGACACCAAAGTACTTTTTTTATATAAGTTTTACTTTTTTGAAAATAATTCTGTATATGTGTATATATAAACGCATTTTGCAGCCTTATGACAAAAATATCATGATACAATGAATTATCTTGATATTATTAGTATTTTTTAATGAGCAGCAAAGATATATTAAATTTTACCTAAACTTTCTCGATAAGATTCTACAAAAAATAAAAATATTTTAAATTAAGAATTTGTCACATGTTCATTTCTAAAATAACTATTGTTTTTACCGTATACTATTTTTACAAAAATCTTATATTATTTTTTACATATAAGCAACATCGGAATAATGTAACGCTCCTTCTTTGAGTTAGAAAAACCTCATCTCAGTTTACGTGTGGTTGGTACTACCATTTTTTTTAGCACCTTTTTAACTTGGTTCAAGCAAATATATATTTATATAACGGTCGTGTATATATATATATATATATACGCATTAAAAAATAATTAAACTTATAAAAAAAAATAACGACGAATTATATAAGGAGAAACAGAATTTTTAGTCGCGGTTAACCAAATTCCATTTCTCGTATTAGAAACTTTGGCGAATGCATAGTTAAAACCGAGTATTCCTTAATTCCTCTTAAGAACATTCAAGTTTTAAGTTTGTAATTACGAAGCGCATGAAACTCGAAGTCGCCTTAAGACAGTGCTTAATATTGCCATCATATAATCGAGTCTGACATGTATTAATGAATTTATAACAAAAATCGGAATACTGAACGAGTTTTTAAAAGTGAACCGCGTTGTTACCGTAATACCTTCAAAGTTAAGAAAAAATCATGCTAGATAAACTTTTGCGGTATTGTATATATATATAAACGACGCACCGAGTACTAAATAAGGAATGTGTTTTACAAAACCATAATAATTTTGGAATAGTACAATCGAACCGACATCGAAAAGAAAATAAAAAATATCTGAAATGACGTCATACAAACCGAATTGCGATACATCATCTTCGATCGATGCGAATTTTCGTGTAGAACACGTACAGACGAGGAAAAGAGTATCGTGTTCGTCGGTCTGCACCGTGACGTGTGATTTGTTAATTGCACCGTGAACTTTACCACATTTTTAACGAGTTATTCATACGCTGAATATAGATTTCGTAGCGTACGGAAGGAGAAAGTGTTTTAGTGACAATAAATAGAATTGTTCGTATACGAGAAAAACGTACGAAAAAGAAAAGCGGTTAATCGAGTGGCTAATATGCAATCTAAGGATTATTCCCATACTTGTTACGTACCAACGTCGATAAAAAAGTTAACAATCATACCACCGAATAACAAGCTCATACATTTTATTTACGAGAAACGACGCGACGTTAAATAAATCCGAATTTAATAAATAAAATGATTGTTAGGTAATGCACACCAAAAAGTCGATGAATCGCTCTACACTTATAGCTCGTTCATTCAACGAGAGTCCTCTTCGTTGATTTTACAATTGTCATCACGATGACAATTATTTCTTTTCAACTCTGGTAGAAATTTGATATTTTTTAATACTTTAACACGGAGAAAAATGTTAGATAAAAAATTACTATTCTCTTTAGCAAAGGAGAGATGAACTGTCAAAATGAGAAAATATTGATAAAATTAATGATAAAATTTGATATATTTGATATATTCTACAATTTGTATTAAATTTTACCGTAAGTATATATAGCAAAGTTTTCTTATTCTGACAGTTTGTCCTTCCCTTGCTAAAGAGCGTATATTTAACTTTTAATCAAACATTTTATACTCCGTGAAAGTTAAAAATATAGTTATTTTATTGTTTACAAAACTATCTCTTTTCAGACGAACGGTATATATTAATAATGCTGTATATCATTGCCGCGTCGATCAAATAATGAACACTTGGTGCCTCAAACGAAGATATAAAATCACTAGTATAAAATCGGATTCCGAGAAAAGTCGGATTTCGTACGGAAAAAAAAGTAAAAGTTCATCGTTCATTACGAAAAAAAAAAATGACCACCACGTGTTGCGCGTTCGAGATTCGATTGAATCAAGCTCTATATATATATAGGATAAACGCGCATCTCCCCGCGTGCTCTCAAGAAACTTAATGCGAGCGTCTGGGAAAAATAAAAGAAAATATCTAAGGATTTTTTCAATTAATTTATTATACCTGTGAAAAATCATCGTTCAAACTCCAGCATACCCTCGCCGAAATCTAAAAATAGATTCTCATTACACGTCGTACAGGGACGAGGAAGAGGAGAATGGGGGGGGGGGTGCTAAAGGAGAATAATAATACCGAGAAAACAAAGTCCCCCCGGGCGAGTTTTGAATCGAAAATGAGAATGTATACGCGAAAAAAAAGCCTTTGGTCGCATCCGGAAATCAAAAAGGTATAGGTTGCATTCGGTCGCAGCGGAAGGTACAAAAAAAAAGAGCGTGAAAAAGTAAAAAGTCAAACCAGTCCCCCGGGAAATTGGAAATCGCTTTGAAAACGACGTGTATCCCTTGAAAAGTAAACGTTTTTCGGTACAACTTTCCTCGTTTCCTCTGTTTTTTTTTTATTTTGATGGCAATACAAGAATCTTCAGATGATATCCAATCGGCTGTATCGTATGTTTTTATCGAGAGAGAAAGGGAAAGAGAGAGAGAGAGAGAGATAGATAGATAGATATAGGGGGGAGAGAGAGAGAGAGAGAGAGAGAGGGTGAGAGAGAGTGACGTCAGAGTTAACCAGATTTATTACAGGAAGAATAATATTACGAGATACACCGAGACGTTTCATAAAGTATTATCCTTTATACGTATATATAAACCTGAACTTTATGCGTATATATCATAAAAATTTGATGCGACCTTTATTTTTTATATAATATTTTGAAAAAGAGAATAATAATAAAGAGTATATATATACGCATATATACCGTCGTATATGGTGTATTTTTTAAAAATTTTTTAATCGTAGAATGTAGGTGTGTATATATATGAGTAAAATACGGTAGACGTTATTACTCCGTTATATTAAATCTCAAAGAGTATACACAAAGATGTTAATAATAGAATAGCGAAAGCTCACAAAAGGGATGAAAATATGTGTTGGGGCGACGTTTGTCATCTTTAGATTCGCACGCTCCACGGAAAAAAAAAAGACGTTTTCATTCGAGTTTTCCAGTAGAGGTTCTAACCCGTGTCGTTTTGCATCACCCGTTTCCTTCCTTCCTTCCTCCATCATCATTCATTCGTGACGCAAGTGATAGGAAGACCGTGACGCAGATACGCCAGATTTCGGTTGGATAACACTTGATATTTCGTCCCTCCGCCTCCTCCTCCTGTATATATACTTTCGTAACTCATCCTCGTTATTACCCAACGATTAGTCCAAACGACTACGATATTCATCTATATTTCATACTCGAGCTCTTGATCCTCCCCGCGATCTAACGTTTTATCGAACATTAGAATGAGATACCGGGCAGTATAGATCGGTTTAACAATTATCGGTATACTCAAAATACCAATCGTTTATACATTTGGCAAGAGGGTTTTCCTTTTTTATTAATTCTTTCAACTTTTTCTGGATGATGCTGATTCAGTATTGCATATATATATGTGTGTGTGTGTGTAATATCGATGGTGCTCACTATTAATTATTTTTTTTTAAATTTATCCATTTTTAATGTTTCTAAATATTAATAACCCACTGCGTAAAAAATTTTAAGTTTTTCACGAACTTTATATATATTCACTTTAACTTCGGTTAAACTTCATATGAGGTTGGCCAACGCGATTCACCCGAAACTTATCTAAAAGTTTAAATAAAGTTTAGCTAGAGATTAATAATCCTTTTTTATAAGTTTAAAATGTCTTATACAAATGTAGACAATTGCTTAATTTAAAATAAATTATCTATTAGGGTATTTGAATCTTCGATCTTCTACTTCAGGCTACTCCCCCTTTCTACTTTCTACCATAACTGATCTATATTATTGTTTATGTTCCTGTGTTAAATTTCGATTACAAAGTACAATTGAAACATGCATCGTAGGGTATATATGTATATGCGCAACAAAAATTAATAAGGTAAGAAAAAATTAAAATGTTGTAAAAAAATTCAACATTTTTAATCAATTGACGTTGCGTGTACACATCCACGTATTTCTACCGGTTGAAGTAATAAAAACAAAGGAATAAGAAAATTTAATTTAAGACATTATGAATCATTTATACGTTTTCATTACGAATTTCGCTAGTCTATTCAACTAAAACTGTATAATAGAAATAAAAAAAAAAAAACAACCCACGTTCGTTATTTAACATTTCAATTTTCTTGTATACATATACCCACGTCAATTATGTGGAAATGGAACGTTAATTCACTCTTTAATTGTATTAGAGTGAAACATTTAAAACGCAGTGTTTCTAAAATAAAAAAAAAAGAACGAACAATAAAATAAACTGAAGTATAAACAAAGAATTGTCATCCAACTTTAAATATATTCCTCGGTGATGTTTAAACTTTCTTATAAGTATTTGCACGAAATTTTCTCGCACCGAAAATACGAGAATTCGTGACGATTTCAGTACACGAGAAACCCACACTCTCCGCTAACCGAGATGATATTTCCTTAAGATTCGTTATTTAAAACGTTCTTATACTCCCCTTCTCTCGTTTTATTGTTGTTTACAAAAATCGTGTAAAAACGCTCAAATATAATACATATATATTATACCCGTATATGTACTACAACGAATTAAAAACGCGCGTACGTATACCTTTTACGTCGAAATAAAACAAATTTTATAATATACGAACCAAGTTGCGTCCCGAGTTATCCGAAGTTCAAAAAGGGGTTGATAAAAGTTTATCAAAATTTAATATTGACTTGTTCGCGTGTATATCAATCGACTGGTCTATCCATACATCCTTAGCGCATTATATATATATATATAAAGGGTTAATTAAAAATTGCGTTAATAATTTATTAATATAAAACAGTAACTCGAGTATAAAATTGAATCTCAATATTTTCAAAGACTGGATATAAGACCTGTATTTGCGGGGGTGCACGGGTTTACACAAACTATCGATTTTTCACTTGGGTTACATAAATATTTGACTGGGAGCGTTAGTTATTTATAGAACAATAGACCATCGGTATATATGAATGAACTTCTGACATATCCGGATAGCATTCCTCCAAAATTTTCTCGAATTCCACAAATTGCAGTTATATCGTCTACTCCTTCGAATATACAGAGAAACATCTGTCTCTTGTACTCGCATCACTTAAGTATATTGTGTATCAAACCCCGTCGACTTTTTCTTTCGTCCCTCGATCTCTCGATACCTGGCACTTCCTGTAAATTAAGTTTATTACTCGATATATGTATATGGATTATTTCTTACAAATCTCAAGAATTGTCGATTGTTCTTTTATTTAGAGACGTCGATACAATGTCAAAGTCACGACGATTAATCGACATTTCTTAACACAAAAAAATCTTAAAATTATATACCGACTTTTTTGTTTTAGGTATATAGCGCATACGAGCGCATAAGTATATCTTGTTTTAAATATTAATTATGTAATTAAAAACAAAATATAACGAAGTTATTCCAAAGTTCGAATCGCGTATAATAGTGTATATACACGATTCTCATTGTAAACGAAAATCTTTGGATATAATTAAGATTCGCTTAACAACTCGGTCGTTAAAGTAATGATTAAAATACGGTTAGACCGTTACGAGTGATAATAAAATAAAGGTTACGTCAATTTCCCGGCATCTGTTTACGATCGATATACATATACATAACGAGATAATCGCATTACACATACACGTATAACGTAGACGCTTGGCATTGCGGCCGGTTATCAATTTTGGATCGTCGATCAAATTCGCAAAACGGCGCGTAAAAATCGATTTTGGCCAACGGGGAGGAAGGACACGGGACACGAAGGAGTAAAGATAAACGATGAAAATCAATCACGGGAATCTCGGTGTATACATATGTATATATGTATAGAGAGAGAGAGAGAGAGAGGTATACAGGGGTATCCTAAACAAATTCGAATTGATCTAGAGAAGCGCGAGCGAGCGAGCGAGCGAGCGAAGAGCCAACCTCGATCAAGGGTCGTAAAGGTACGCTCTCGTTTCTCGAGTTTGCGCGAGGAGAGAGGGAGGGGAGAGAAGGAGGATGCAAAAGCCTGCGCAGGAGGTGTATAACCGAGTTCGAGGACCAGGTGGGGGCGGTTTCGACGGTATTGATTTACCCCAGGTCCTACCTCTCTACACCTTTACCCAGATCTTTCCTTTATCCTCTCCTCTCCTCTCCTCTCCTCGCTCTCTTTCCTCTTTAGATTTCTAATTACACTTGAACCTTTTGTCTTGGTTAACAAACACTATAGCACTACTCGTTCTTTACAGAACTTTGTGCCGATGGTTTCGATGCAACGCTCCTCGATCTTTCTACGTTAATATCACGGTAATAATCTTGATTGATCGATTGATCGACCGCACTGCCGGTCGACTTCCACCGACAATATTATCATTTGGTTATCCAATCTCTACGAATACTACTGAATCCTCGTTTATTGCAATTATCAATGCTTCACCCTTTTCGGTTTATTTTAAAACGACACGCGGATCGAGAATAATATGTGCGTAACCGCCGTGAAACAAATAAAGCATTCTTAATTACAAACTTGCATATGCGTTAATCATCTATGCATTTAGTTATATTTTCAGAAAAAATAACAGTGTTTGTGTATGTGTGTGATTATTATTTGTTTCTCTAGCTTCAAGAGATTGACGAATTTCGAAAATTTTGAAACCCAGTGTAATTTTGCATACAAGTAAAATCAAAAAAATATTTTTGTGTATTTAATTAAAAAAAACGTTGGTGTCCTCCAAAAATTATAATAATTTAAAATAGTCATTATAAAATTAACAATGAAAAGTGAACAAAGGAGAATTTCCTACTTATTTTTTGTATTTATTAAAATGAAAATGGTTATACTATTAACCTTTTAAAAATGTATATATTTTCTCGAATAATTACAGTATGGAAATATAGAAAACACATTGAAAGCGTTTTTGAAACAAATCTGATCGCGAAATAAATATAGTTGTAGATGCATCATTAAGAGGATTGTTTAAGTAATTAGAATTAATAATCAGGTGATTCATCCGCGACGTGACAGGAAATTCAGAGTTTAGAGCGCCGTAACTATGATGGAAATTGAATTGAAATAAATGTCGAGGTTACGTTCGTGTTCTATTAAATGAGAGGATATATTTCCCTTATATAGTGAAAATAAAAAAGCTTTTCACGACTACCGATTAAATAGCCTATTTTTCATATCCTACTTCCTAGGAAATCGGCCCATATCAAGCAGACTGATACATTCACTTTAGGAAGACACTGAATTTATTTGCAAAAAAGAGCAAATCGTTATTAAATATTCACAGTCGCGAGGTTAATAGTTGCAATTAAAAATGTATGTATTCGATATTACACTGTTATTGTTGTAAAATCCTTTAGATATATTCATATATCGGTAGTAGAGAATTTAGAATTGAAAAACGTAAGAAGAATTATTGAAAAGCACGAAATAGAAAATATGGTGTATGTATGTACGTACCGTAACAAGAGACGTTAACCTACATATACAATATGCCGTATGCTGAATTATTCCTTTAAGCTTTTCTTCATGTTTCCGAGAATCCATAATTCATCAGCCCACGACTCTCTCTTGCTCCTTTTGCTGATGTATCAAAAGCGGTTGTCTCTTTCGCGTGAGGATCTCGCGTGATATAACAAATGGAACTGGAGGTTCCGCGTTGACGCGATCCTCGATCCACGAGGTAAATCTTGAAAATTGTCTTATCTCTTGCGGTGAATCCAAAGTATGAGAAGGAATGAAAGGTATTTGCGAGGTGAGGAGCGATATTTTCATTTAAAAAGGATGATTCGTTTATTTCGATCACGATTATCATACTCGCTGTACAAATATCGTATTCTACTTAATAAGTAATAGATTGTTTTAAATAAATGGAACGATGAAACACCCATATTCCACACCGATTTAATGAAATAAACTATTAATTGTCGATGCGTAAGCCATTTTTTCTGGTTTATTTTTTTTTTACACATTATTATCTATAGTTATTATGACATATTCCTTTTAAAAAAATGGTCGAGCGAATAATTTAATAAAATTGCATTAATCCTTATAAACATTATAAACACATCAGTTGAAAGGAAGTAAACACTTTGCGAAAGCCTATTGGATCTGTAGGAATTTTTAACTTTACTATTATAAATAAATACGGAAAGAAATTTTTGGTAAAACTACAAAGCAGTCTAGTTAAAATCACAAGACTCTCAAGTAAAAAATTACTGGACTATATCAAGTAAAATTTACACTAAACGTACTTACTCAAATTTATAGAAATTGTTATAATAAATTTCACAAATAAACATATACTATACTATTTACAAAAATACAGTCAAAAAATTTATTTTAGAACGCGTCTTTTCGCAGTAAGGTCCAAACTGGACACCGAGGGCGAAACGCCTATATAATTTTTTAAAAGGCCATACACTGGGAAATTCCACCTACCGTAGTATACATATATACCTATACATATCACCGAACGTTAAATTCATTTTTGTTTTAAAATTTAAGAAAAAATGAAAATTACAATTTAGTACAGTAAAAATTACAAGATTACTTATACAGTCTGTTACCATATTACTTGAAATTGAAAAATTTTTACTCGACTAGTATGTAATAATTACAAAAAATTTCTTCTCGTGAATATTTGTAATTTTTTAAAATTATGGTAATTTCATTATTTCTTATGAAAATGAACCAAAGATTGTTGCAACACAAGCCATTCGCTGAGGAATTTTTACACATAATTCTGAAGTCGATATTTTCCATCGGGGAACATTCGTGAAAAATAATACAAATACTTACCTGAATTTATGGTAACTTATTTTTAATTCGAAGATGTACAAATTGTCAAACTTCATTTCATTATACTTGTAAATATATATATATATAACAATTTTTTAGGTTTTTCATGTAGAAACAGCTATTTCGTAACAAAGCCATTATCTATAGGCATTTTTAAAGACGTGGTTAGTTTAAACTTGAATGATCGCTTCAACCTCTACTAAGGAAATTTCTACATTTCTAACATGCTTAAATTAAAAATAGCTGTTCTATAGATGGTAACTATAGCTGTTATAATAAAAGGCTAGTTGATATATATTCTTAAATTTTATTATGTCGTTTTATTTAACTGTAATAAAAGAACCTTACCAACAATTACCATCCTCAACAATTTCAGCTTAACGCTCGTTACATACGAAAAAATATTCAAATTACAGTTATACCTAATGAGCACTTTCATACAAGTAAATATTACCAAAGTGGAAAAAATTGAAATGAGAAAAGTTGTACGAAATTTTATCCATTTCGCTAAATTTAAGGGAACACATTCAATTTTATTTTCCATTTTCTTATATTCTACTAAAAATTATTTTGTCTTATTACTCTCCTCAATATTTTTATTCCCTTTATTGCTTAGTTTTCTTTGTTTTGTCTTATCATGGCCATCGGGTGGAAAATAAAATTCTTGCAGCGCATAATTCACGGTTTTAATCCTCCCTTGCAAAAGCGTCGCGTCACAATCGACGAGTGTAATAAACCTATTATTTGAAATAACGGACAAAAAAAAAAAGAAAATCAGTTATTTCAACGGATTTATTAAATTTACTCTTTAGAAAGTATACGACGTAGAAAAGTTATATTGATGTAGGAGGGATTTTATTCGCTTTTCTCTGTCTCTCTCTCTCTCTTGTTATTTTCCATTTTTTCTTCTTCTTTTTCTTCTTCTCCAATCGTAAAATGCAATTGCATTGTCCGGTTATAAGTAAAAACTTTAAACAATACATATATATATATATATGTATACATGCACACTTAGTTGTTTACATCGAATTATCGAGACGCGGGTAGATAAAATTATGCACCAGACAAAGTACAAAGTTAATTTTCGGTTCAATTATTATTTTCAAATCGAAAAGTTACACTTCCCCGGAAGTTCGTCTGGATTTACAAACTTTCCCTCGTAACTTATGGATCGCACCATCTAACTTGGCAAATTCATAATGAAGTGCCGGGTTATATACGCGCACGCGGCGAACAATATATCGAAAATTGAAATTTTCTGGAAATCGTTTGCAACGAAGAAAGCAATGTTTCTTGAATTCTATATAAAAGGTAGTGAACACTACGAAATATAATGGAAGTGAACTGCAATATAGATAAATTTGTTATTTTATTTTCATTTTTTTTTTCAAAGTACTATTTATAAGAGCATCCCGATGTAATTCCGTTAAAAGCCTATTTCTATGCAAAGTGCCTGATTCCATGCGATGCAAGAACGTAATAATAACAATTCATGGTGCAGGCGCGGTAAACCTTAAGTTTATAAACTAATTCGTCTCTTTTAAATTATGTATTAATAAATGTTAACCTCGAAGCTACTCTCACAAAATACGATTAATTATTCTACACGTGTGTATACGCATATTTTATTAAAAAGATAACAAAATGTACTTTTCACTTGCGTCGCATAAATAAATTGACCTATCTATACGGCGAAACGAAAAATTCGATTTACTGTATGTATAACGTCGAAATTTTGAATCATCCCGCCGAAACGTAACGGTGATAACATTGATGCGATAAATTACAAATTCTATTACGAGGTCTATAACAATAAATGGGCTATGAATAATATAATCCTGTTTATATAGACAAATTAAAATCTGTATTAATACAGGAAACTATCGCAACGTGATGAGATAGATATTCAGAAGGTAATTATTAATGAATATATTATACATACACAACGCGAAGCACTCCAATAATAACGCGGTTATAAAATTTAATCGTGAAAAATGGAAGAAGAAAAAGGAAGTATACGGGATTTAATTAGCCGTAAAATAAAAGAGGCGAATAAAACAATACACGCGTTATGATATTATCAACTTCTTCGTTTATAAACTACTCATTGAGAGAACGCCTGTAGTTGACCTATATATATATAACCTGTGTACTTCGCATACATAGGAATTATTACGTCGGTTAAATAAACTGCGAAATCGTAAAATACGTTCAGGGTTAATTAGATTAATTAACTAATAAGCGTTTTCAATTAGCGAATTAACGTGCACAATTTTCCAGTTACGTTTCTTGAATATATATATATATATATATATATATATATACGTGCGTGTGTTTGTATAATATTCCGATTTCCAAATAACATTTTAATACGGGTTGTCGCGCACAAATCGCACCAAAGATCTATACCTTTATCAACAAAGAAAACGATGATATAGATAATTCATCTTTCTCATTCACACAGTAATTATTTCGAAGAAATATTAAACTATCTTGGTAAATACACCCCACTTTTAATTAGATAACGACGTTTAGCCGTACTCATCAGGCTACACCTTTATTTATAAAAGCAAAAAGAAAAGAAAGTGATGTTTAAGGTGCATTTAATTGGATATTGGAAGATAATTTAGAAGCAGTGTTTAGAATAAAGTGGCTAAAGAAACGATTTTTCAAGAGAGAATCTTAATTGTTTTATAAACGATCGTTTGGTCGGTAATTTTTAGTAAAAAAAAATTATACTAAAATAATATGTTATTTTATTAATTACTGATATACACCCGAATTACTTTCAAACTCAAGTACAACGAATTGTACTTACGGATTGTTCCGCAATATTTAACGATAGCAAGTAAAAGACATTCGTATTTTTCAGGGCTCGTCTCCCGTGTCCTTAATTCCACATTTTGATATATTCTAAATATAAAAAACGCCAGAAATAGAAGTTACCCAATACGCAGTCCTGCCAATATTTAGCATTGTTTCCGAAAGAAAAGAGGAATATTGCGACTGAATATCGGAAATATAAAAGATAAATCCTTAGGACTTTTTTTTTAGAGGATGAGAAGGATAATGAATTATTTAAATTTCCCGCGGTTAAAATTTAAAAATTTATGATTCTAACAAAAAGTGTAAGGTAAAAGTCCGTATTAATAAACACCTCGAAAAATGTGTACCCCTTTTGGAACACTCGGAATGAAATATATTTACAAAATTATCCGCATGTTTATATAAATTATTGAAATGACTGCATGAAAATAAACGACATATTACTTCCAAGATAAATCAAGTAATTTTAATGGTTCATCAAATCGCATGTATCGACTGTCACATTAGTTCAATTATTTCGACCATGTTTTTAAGTCTTTATTTATCAATGAACGTAAGGTTTAGTATTATTTATATTACCCATGGTACTTTTTTAACTCGTAGATTTCATTTATTCGTAAATTTACTCATTTTAATAGAATTTTCATTACATTATTAAGTGTTCCATCCGACGTACATCTGATTTTGTATCAATTCCTATTATTAAACGATATAAAGGCATTATTTAACTGATATTAATCACTTGAAACATTAGTTTTTTCTACAAAAAGCAATAAAAACAATCTTTATAGTCAATATAATTGCTATATTTATACCTTATCAAGCATATATAGCTAACTATTGATGTTGATATTTAACCTGTAAACTACTGCTTAAAGTTATCTTTTTAGTTATTTTTCTTCGGGTATTTTTCTTTAATTATGCACATCTAAAATATATTAAAATACAAAAGATACTTTGCATATACTTTAATTTCGGATCGTTTGAGTTAAAACAATTATTTTAAAATAACATGCATTTTTCTTCGCTATTGAAAGATTTTTTTTCAAAAAACCTAAAATAACGTATTTCTGGTAGATTATTACCCTGGTAGAAAATTGAGCCTATTTCTGGTCAGAATTTCTGGTAAAAATTTTTGAAAATAAGATATTGTTAGAAATCCTTTTCAGAAAATTTGCAGAATTTCTAGATATACACCAATGTAACATGTGTTGACCAGAAATTCTGGTCAGAATCTGCGCTATTTTCTACCAAGGTATGGATATTTATATATCGTGAATGTCATTATTTACCATGTAAAGCATAAAATAGGGCGAATTTGTTAAAACTTCATAGAAATTTCTATATTTAGTTCCGTCTAATAATAAGTACATGATTATTAAACAATCGGGACATACGCTACTCAATCGTTTAATAACACGTACACATAAGGCTCAGTTTTTTATTAATACCAGCTCTTGTTTTTTAACAATTATTACGCTGTCTCATTTGCTTAAAACAACAATTTTTAATAATATATTTATTCCTGATTTATTATACTCCGAATTTGTCAAGAAAATTCAAACATTACGTTTTTCCCGCGCTGCCAAATCTAACCTACAATGTTTTAGACGCATGCGCAAAACGTAAACCAATCACATAACCGTTTCACTTGGCTTCACAACATCCGACAATCACTTTTTTATATAAGGATAATTTATACAAAACATTTATATTGAGTTATTAAGGCAGATAAAGATTCAGGAAGAATACGCGCTTCAAATGATAATACAAATTTTCATCATTTGTACTTACTTGCATTTATTATACAGAGCGAATTAAAAAAATATGTGGAAAACGTTTATTAACAAGGAAATTTTACCTCATCATTTATTTCTGAGCTGGGCAAGTATTCGTCCGCAATTCTTCATCGAATACTTTCTAAAAATGAATTAAATATAGATTAAATACATAAAAGTGATATCTATGAAATTGAACAATGTTTAAATCACTTAAAGCAATTTCTAAAAGTATTCGACCGAAAGTATATGACAGATACTTTTCATCGAATACCGAGATTTGACCAAAAGGGTTCGTCGAATACTTTTCCTCGAATACTTTTTATAGTGTCTTTAAGTAACTTAAACATCGTTTAATTTCATAAATATCACTTTTTTTGTTTGATCTCTATAATTAATTCACTTTCAAAAAATATTTTAAGAAATGTTACGAACGAGTACTTGCCCAGCTCTGGTTTATTTATATCAAACACAATTTACGACACTATATAAATTGCATAAATTATATTACTTATTCTTTAAAATAATTATTCCGAAAATTACGTTGTATAGTTTCGTAGGTTATAATATTCGTGTATATAATAACAAATACATAACCATTTACTTCAGGTGTATTAATATCTAAATTAAAAAGTAAAACATATTTTTCTAATAAATTAATGATGCGTACACAAAGATTAGTTAAATGTGAAACGCGGCAATTTCGAATTTTTCATTGTCCCTGACATCTTCTTAGCAACGGCAATATCATTGTAACGATATATATTTTTATATCAGATTTTTTAGAGAACGTCGTATCGTTGCAATAACGTATACGATGTAAAATTAAGCGAGAATAAATAAATGTAAACGTAAGAAAAAGAAAACACGACTATCCATCTTTATTTGCATTATCGACTTCGGAATTGAAGCAACAATTGAGCGCAGCTCAAATAGGATTTTCGCGCGATGCGACAACTACTGGAAATCCTTTAAACAAATTCCCCTCGACAGTATTGCGTAATCCTTGAAAAATGTGCTGACGGTGTATTGTTTTATTGCAAAGAAAGAAAAATATGTTACTTTTGTCTTTTCCGGACCGTATTATTATACGAAAATTGAGATACATCATTTATTTTCTCTGTTGGGTCAATCATAAGCATTTAATAAAAAATTAAATATTATAACATAATTGACTTTAACGCGTATCTCATTATCTCGTTGCGATATTATCACGAGTATACCTATGTATATCATACATTCTAATAATCACTTTTGATCATAATATATTATTATATTTTAGAATGATGAAATATCTATAGGAGGGTTATTTTTATCTCTACAAAGAAAAAAAAACGATAATTACGTACTTAATAATGAAAACATTGTCGTTAAAGAAAAATTAATATATATATTTAAACTTCATTTTACATTCAAGGTGTACACCCCGTGAATCAAAAGCGTACGGTGGCTCTAAAAAGTTTTCTATTATAAAGCCGTAAAAACTCGAGTGTACTTTTGGAAAAGCGTCTTAAAACTCAACGGAAATATTTCTTACGAAACGCATTAAATTGAAAATTATTAAGGACAACGTAAATTGGATAAGTTTTAAGAAGGACTGTTGGAGAAAAAATAATTTCATTTACTTCGAGAAAAGTCGTTTCCCTCTCTCTCTCTCCCTCTCACTCTATCGATTAAACCGAAATTCGAAACAAATCAAAATGAAATATACGCACAACGGCAAATCCTCAGATGTATCACCTTAACATTGGCAATTTTTCCAAGAAACGCTGCAGTTATGATGTGTATTTGCGGATGAAAGCGCAAGAGGAATTTAATAATTTACCGACCGTCGGTAAAGTGTGAAGAATCTCCACGAAATTGGTAGATCGGTGAGTCAAAAAAAAAATGTGTTATCGTACAAGGTATCAGTTCGTGTTGATATATGTATGCGCGCGATAATTTAGAGTACACGTTAATCCGATGATTTACACCTTCGAGACGAATATGATAAAGTTAAATAGGAGTTGCCGATAAGGCGTCTTTTATTTGCAAGATAAAATGACTTTTCGTATATATAAATCGATCAATCGAGATTCGCAATCGTTGAAAGGTGAAGAAGAATCAATAGACTATATATTTTAATTCGCGAATAAGTACAAACTTTTCATATATATATATATATATATATATATATATATATATATATATATCTCGAATCGATCTTCGCGAGATATATTCGTATAATTAAACGTTGCCGATGGAAAGTTAAAAGTGATAATTAAAAGCTCATTTCCTCGATAGGCAGATATGAGACACTTATTTTCTTTTTCTTATATAATACCGTCTTGGGGCAGTTTTTATAAAACTCGTTAAAAATTTCTCAACTATATTTTGTTGTAGAATATTATCGATTAAACGATTGTTACGATGTATACAGAACATCCGTTTATTATTCGTGATGTATATATAACGATATTTTGACTTTAATTGTATCGGTATATCAAGTATACGTTTCCCGTTATTACCGTTCCTCCACCTAATTATCACGATATTATATATATCGTCTAAGACGATTATAGAATAAGGTGATTGTCCAGGTATATCTATTCGAGATTAATATCGAGCTCTCCTTCAAATTTTATTGAAACTTAATGTCAGATTGATTTTTAAATGCGAAATTACAGTGATCTATATTTTTTTACCGATCCAAAAATAATGTTTACGTTATTAGACTGAACAGGTGAAAAATATTTACAAGAGGAAGTACGGAACACGTGAAAGGAGATAATACAATCATTAACTTAAAAACAATCAATGTTTGGATTAAGAGAATATACTGAATTTTCACTGAATTGAGATGAAAGAATATGAAAATAATTATTCTAAATTATGGACAAACCGAGACATTGACATTTGTTTCAGTATTATTATATCATTAAACTAAAGTTTAGTTCAAAAATATTTGTTCATATACTATATAAAACTCAATGCGGAAGAAAAATTGAGTGTTAAAATCTGTGACAGAAAATTAAGATTCGAATTTCTTTCCGCAGACATTTTATAACACGTGAATATTTTTTATCAGTAAAGTGATATAGATAATATTGCAACGAAGAGCAATGATCTATGGCGCATACATAATTTATTACATATTGTTTGTAATACATTTTATTGTTTATAGGAATAAAACATAATTTTACTTTGTAATTTAATTTAATCACATATATAAGTTTCTTTGTACAATTATTTCATTAATAATGATAAACGCATTTACTATCCTCACTGTCGGCAACTTTGTACATAATTTAATTGAGCGCTTTGTGTTATTATATAAAAATCGCGTACATTTATATAATCACGGCCTAGTAAAACGAAAAATTTTTAATTATTTTGAGTATCTAACAATTTTGCGTGAATCCATTGTTCGCATGCCACCTTTTTATGGAGAGTCTGTGACTTCGTTATATTGATGACCATCTTTCGTGGCGACGAGTCAGAGTGCCCTCTTACGAGGCCGATTGCTCCTTTTATTACGACACGCGGGTGTACAATATCGTATTGTCTACTATCTCTACATTACCAGACAAACGAAGTATCAATATCTCCAGATTTGAATTCGTCACGTTTTAATTAAGGGGATGTCGGACTCAGAAAATGGTAATTTTTATATTTTTTTATAAACAAAAGAATAAATTTTTTTAAAAATCCTGAATGCCATGACCTTATATTTGTTTTAAACAGTATACTCAATCTTTTTAGATTTTTAAATCCGTAATTTAATTCTGTGTTTTTCGTTAAAAATTCATGTCTTTTAGATCAATAATTACCGACCAAAAATTGTTTATTCAATTATTGTTATCAAATTTACTTTTTCTTAAAAAATCAAAACGCTATGCCCTCGCTTTTGTTTTAAACTACCCATATGAATTTTTTCAGATTTTTAATTCAATATTTCTAACATAATTCTTATGTTGAAAGGTGTAGATCCCTGTAACTTGGGTGTGACATCCTGTTAAGGGGATGCAAAGCTCACTTTGTTACCTACCTAGCCATGAGACAATTGTACTAAATTAATTAATACATATTTTGAATAAAAGGAAATCGTGACATCATTGCCCTGTGTACTTGTATAATCTATTTTTCTGCAAAAAGTCAAACAGATATTTTAATTCGTATTAAAATGGCATTGGAAGGAAATTTTACATAGTGGATATTAGGTTATAAAATTTCCTTCCAATCATTCTCGTTAATTATTGCGCGTACATACTTTGCGCTTTACTGAATTACAGAAGGTACCAATACGGAGGGCAATAATGTCTTGGTGTTACATTTATTCACGTATTTAATGATTAATTAACAAAATGCGTGTGCCATTACTCGGTCGGTAAAAATTGACTATTACATCTCGTTAAGATAATATTTTGATCTCGTATTTACTCGGTCGGTAAAAGTGGACTATTACCTCCCATTACAAAAAAAACTAACAATCTAATAAGATAATTACGTATGTTAATGTATATCACTAAAAACAAATCAAAATGACTTTTCTAAGCAGTACTCCTTACAAGTAAAAAAATAAAATGTACAAACTATTTTGAGGTTAGATAACACCGTCGACTATTCATTGTGTGTATAAGTTAAACCGTTTAAAATAACTCAAGGATAAAATTCGAAAAAAATTAATAAGTACACATATCGACCGCCATTTTGTACAACTTTCAAAATAACCGAAAAATGGCGTTGAGCACGAACGACCCCTGTAGAAGATAATAAGGAAAAGATAACCCTTATTTAAGGGGAAAAAGAAAAATTAAATGATAATGAAAGAGTCACACGAGAATGAAAAATTGTAATATATATGTATATATACACACACAGAACGTACACAAAGAAAGTAACGAGAGGTCGGTAACACGAGCTTAAGATGAGAATCTACATAAGTTGTATCATACAAGTAAGCTGAGGCTTATAAATGTCCGTCAGTATAGTTCCTGAAGGAGGCTCAAGGTAAAACCGTTAACTTTGATAATCTATCTTCCACGTGTTGGCACGATTGTTTTAAAAACTCTAACCTCAAATTAACCGATTAATTCGGTTTTTTCTTTCCGCACATTCTCTCTCTTTCCCTCTATTTATGCGAATTAACAGGACACTTACTTAAATAGATATAATTAAATTAAAAAATTCTGACGTTAATTAAATATTTAATATTTTTTTACCCATTCTCCGTAGCTTCTTCACATTTTTTTGTTACATTTTTTCCCCTCTCACGTCAAAGCCAATAATTGAGCAGAACTTCGAAAAAGACCTAAAAGCGACTGGTAGTGAACCAGAATACGAGAGAATTAGACCGGAAATAATTGGTAAGTGACCGAAGTATACGAGAGACGGAGATACAATACGTCCCGTTACGGTCATCTAAGAATTATATTTAAGACTTCTCGATATCGATCGAGATGTCGAAATTTTTTCGTTTTCTTTTTAAATCACAAGATATCCTATCGCGACGTATATAGCCATTAAAAGAAGGCAAAACGAATTATATAATATACAAAATGGTTGTTATTTTTCTCGTCGCCCCTATATTAGCTATACACGCGTAGAAAGTTTCAAGCGTGTCTGTGCCTGCAGGCAGGAAATCCCAAGAGTCTCGCATATATATTATCAAGATAATCCTTGTGTGTGACGTACTAAACGATGCTCTCTATCTTATATATATATATATATATACACGGCGAGATGCAAATCTCTGAATTATTTGTTTACACACGTACTGGCCGTTAATGATTTAGCGGCGAAAATCAATAAAACTGTAACGAAACGTGCGGAACGTCGAACAACAACGAAAAAAGAGTCACTTCCAATCTTCAAATTCAATTATACAAAAAAATTGATAAATAAAAAAAATACTGCTAAAAATACATTTTGCTACACATATCCTACACGCACACGTAAACTCATCCATAAACCATTTTCTAAAAATGACACATTTTGAACCGCGAGCGTCGAAACGTCGATCGAAGGGGATGTCGAATACAAATTACAGGGATCTATTTTTTCCATCCTAAAAATCGTGTTTACAATGTATAAGTGAAATTCGAAAAAATTCGAAATATAAATTTGGAACGTACGGCATATCGATAATTTTACAAAGTAAAGTATATACAAAAGTGTAACGTTTTAATTATTTAAATATTTGTATTTTAATTGATTAACGGAGTGTGAAAGACAATCGTAAATTTAAAATTTCCGCGCAATAAAATTTTTCAATTTTTAATTTTAATAACGAAAACGTATAATTATTTGCCAATGTATAAGGTAGACCGCTGACCTGCGGTGTTGGTATTTACATCAGCTATTAAATATATATTTCAGCAAAATTCAAGTTCAAAAAGATTATTTTCCAGTTATTTAACACTAACTATAGAATAATTGTAAATAAAAATAACTAATTAAAATTTCTCAAAAGATTTATGACGTTCGATGTAAATTTCTATATCACATTTAAAAATCCGAGATTCGTAAGCGCGGGAAATTTGAATTTCGAAGAGACAGGTGGAACGTTAAGAAATAAAATTCTCCTCGCTATTCAACTATTTGTTATTGAGCGAAGCGAAAAAATGTATCCATCTTTCTACACCTTAGTAAACGGTACTCATCTAGTTCGCGAAATTACAAAAATGTAACGTCGAAAAGTTGAAGAAAAGAACAAGAAGAAGGTAAGAAAGAAAGAATGTACGTACAGCTCTCCGAAAATAAAGCCGTAAATTATACAATACCAAGACCGGGACACACGGACATACACATACACACACACGCACAGTATTTATTTAAAGTGTAAGACCGTCGCGATGACATTTATTTTGAGATACCAAGTCAGGAACATACACCTATATATACACGTAGCGGTGAAGTTTGAAAAAGTGTGGGTTAAAATGGTTAGTTATATATAAATAATACAATTCACCGTTAATTATATGATTCAAATAATGAAAGGCATTCGTATTCCGATTACACTTATGAAGCGTCGATATTTAAAAATATATTGTTATATCGATAGTGAAATAATATATACATATATCATAAAATAAAGAAAAGAAATTTGTTTATTTAAAGATCGAATGTTAATTTTACCTGTTTAATTGGTGCTGCACGCACGAATGTCTCGTAATTTTGGCACTCGAGCCGAAATATTTTGAGAAGCTTGTTGTTTTATCAATTAAACATTTTTGCAGCTGCCGCGATCCGTCACCGCTCGTAGACGCGCGTTATCGAGCAACTTAAATTAGCAAATATGAAAAGTTAACGCGCGTACACTAGACTAGATATTAATAATATATTATTTATTTACATAAATACACGCGATTAAACGATAATCTTATTGGGTGTTTAACATCTCTATTATTAAACGATTCTGTCCTTGCGTATATACCCGTATTCTTTTTCTTTTTTTTCCCCCCCGATAATTTTCTCGCAATATTTTCTATAATATATGTATACACCAGCCGAACGGCTTGTACACATTAGTTTTACGTCTCGAATTCTCGTTAGGCTCTACAAAATCAAACTGATTGAACAGCCATGTATATTTTGACTACACCGAAAAACTTAATATATAGACGTGTATGTATAAATCGGAGACAAGGAAACAAAGAAGAATTTTCTATGTTAAACCCTTACATGCATTTAATTGAAAATTATCACCCTAACGCGTCTATTATTACACGGTTGTCCTTGCAATGAACAATATATCTATATCCACACATATTTTTTTCCAATAATTTTCCTCAAGACGCATGGTTAAATTTCGAGATCGCCTCCGTATTGGAAAATCAACCGAAATGACCGTAATTCGATGGCGCGTACAAGAGAGAAAAATAGAAAATAAAGCTGGTGGAAAGTTTAGTTTTACATGAAAAATTCATGCGATAATTTAACCAGTTGAAGTTTTAATTAATTCATCGCGCGGAATTACAGTTTCGTCACGAGTCGAGAAGAGAAAAATGGGGAAATTTAAAAAATAAAAATCCTTACCTCTCGCATTATCTTGGAAAATAGCCGAAGCACAGGTAAATATAATGTTCGTTTGCATTGAAAGTACTTTGGAAAATGTTGTTGACGTAAAAGTAGGTCAGTACAGGAGAAGTGAATAATATCGATCAGTTTGCGCCGATATAAGGGGGTAGAAATCAGAAAAATTTTCTATTTCTAAATGTATATAGTTAACTGGTCACAGACGATTAGTCAAATATATTTTATATAGGTTATGTAGCGTTGATTTATTTAAGTTCTCGAATGAAGTAAGGTAAAGTACCTGAATGTGGCACAAATTCCAAGCTAATATAGGTAATGTTGGGAATAGAGGTATTTATTATGTAAATTAATAAATGTGACAAAAATAGCTTAAATACATTTAAATAAACATCAACTGCATCGTAAATAGTTTTAAATATTTTGGAGGTTACGCTATAAGGTCTGCCCATCTTTATCTGCACCTTCAATTCTGATAACGCGCTGCTATATATGTTGGACGCACATAAGTTTTTATATATCCAAATTTATCCAATGACAATATTTTTATTTTTTATCAATTACTTAAACATTTTTCATTTTCCATAAACTTTTCTTTTTGTAATTTAATTATCATCGACTACCGAACCTTTTTGTTAAGAGGGTGGCTTACCCTATGGATTACGGACCGAGCTAAAAAAAGGTAATTATTACATTCATTTAAAAAAAAAACGCAATATTATGCAAACCTGAATACAGAAGCACTAAATAATTCAATAATAAGTCAATCTAAAAAGTTCCAGATCAATACGACAAAGACACCCAAAAAAATTTCTGCACCGAAGAATCACGGAGAATCGTAAATTTTCGGTGTAGAAATTTTTGACGGTGTCTTTATTGTATTGACTTGAAATTTTGTAGAATGACTTATTATTTAATTATAAAATTTGAATTTTCCAACTATTAGAAAATTCGTAAATTTATTGCTTGTTTATACTATAAGTTATATGATAAATGAATTTATTGATCTCCACAAGCCAAAGAACATTCCTCACAACTCAAGTAAGGCGGACTGTATTAATACCAGCCACTTTAGAAACCTCACAGGATGAGTGTTTGAAAAAAGACTAAGACAAGCTAAGTCAAAAAAAAAATATAAAATTTAATTGATTGTAGTATAAAATTAATAAAAACTTAAAAAAACGGAAAAAAAATAAGAGAAGAAAAAAAATTATTGTATTTCGCCCTGAGTATGCCTGGTGGGCTCATCAGTAGAGTCCAGGCATCTCGTCTCTAGATACAGATGAAAGATATAAAAATTTTTGAAAACCTGCTCTATCCCGACGAGGAAGATATGAGGTATATATGCCCTACCGATAGCAAACTTTAATAAGTGCCACATATTAACAGGTAGCCCCCTAACGCACGTATATAGAACTAATGTCTTAATCGTTAGAAATTGTCACATAAGGCATTTTTGTGATCTAATGCCATATACTTATAAAATTTGAATTTTCCAAAATTTTCAAAAATTTTTATATCTTTCATCTGTATCTAGAGACGAGATGCCTGGACTCTACTGATGAGCCCACCAGGCATACTCAGGGCGAAATACAATAATTTTTTTTTCTTTTCTTATTTTTATTCCGTTTTTTTAAGTTTTTATTAATTTTATACTACAATCAATTACCGACACGGTGGCGGAGTGGCGGAGACGCACCTCGGCCGGTCACGGAAGTTAAGCAGCACTGAGTGCGGTTCGCACTTGGATGGGTTTGGCTTTCGTGGCGGGTTAGGTGTTTTTCACACTTCACAACGTGAGCGGGAGGTGTGAAACATTCGGTTTCGGTGTCAAGGCCTACGCAATGTGACTTTGACACCCAAAAAGAATGTTTCGAATACACCGGCCATCTCGGATGAGGTTTTCCCTGCTTCACAGGTTTCCCTCATCCACGGGCATAACCCCGGGCGAATGCGAGATGGTGGGGTTTCTAAAGCAGGGATAAAGCACCCACACATAGGTGGTAGGTGAACACCGTTAAAGTCCCCAGGGGGACAAACGGTAGGAAGTGCCAGGAAAAAGAGAGCACAAATCAAGAATAAAAAAAAAAAAAAAAATACTACAATCAATTAAATTTTATATTTTTTTTTACTTAGCTTGTCTTAGTCTTTTTTCAAACACTCATCCTGTCAGGTTTCTAAAGTGGCTGGTATTAATACAGTCCGCCTTACTTGAGTTGTGAGGAATGTTCTTTGGCTTGTGGAGATCAATAAATTCATTTATCATATAACTTATTATTTAATTATCTAGTGCTTCTGTATTCGAATTTTACATAAAATTGCGTATTTTTTTAAAGAAATAGAATAATTATCTTTTTTTGCTCAGTTGGTAACCTACCGGGTATACCACCTCCTTAATAATGTAAATAAATATATTTGTCATTAGTAATTTTTACACAAACTTCACACCATTTGAATTTTGTTCCAAACATTCGGGTGATTTACCTTTGGTGTATCGTAAAAAATTCAAGATTATTTGTTTAGCGAATAAAACAACAAGGTTAGACAATTCATAAAAAATAAGTACATACGGATCTACAGGTATAGCTTAATATCGTTCTATCAGATCAAAATTTTAGTTCCCCTTTATATTGTCGTTGATAAAACGGTATAAGGGATCTAATTTAGTTTTATACTGAAAACGATGACGACATTTCTAGTTTATCGTATTACGATTATTTAATAAACTTGAAAGTAAGGTTATGTCCTTTATGTAGTATTATTTATAAAATTATATACGAGATATTTAATTTAATTTTATACGATGGTCTTTTATACTTTTCCGTCTATTGTAATTACTTTATTAACTTAAAACTGGAGTTACACGTTATATACCGTTGCATTAAATTATTTTAATTTTATAATGTTTCATAACATGTACGACTATACGTTTTTTTTACGTAATTTGAAAAATAACCTTATGCTAAAGGTAATAATCTACTTAAAATTATTTAATTAATGTACCTGCATGTAAATTTTTTACCTCGTTTACATACTAAAATTAAATAAAAGGGAAATTTAAAACTTGCGAAATATTAAAATGAGTAATAAAGTACTGAAAATTTATCTATGAAAATATGTATGTCTTGAGATTCGCGTCAAAAATTATCTATATTTCACCGAGACATATTCTTCCATATATTCCACAAAATGATAATAAAAAAAATATTAAGATCTCTACCAAGGTGATTTATAACCTATATGAAATTCAATAATAAAATAATTTTTTAGCTTCATCTGAATCTATGTAGAAATCTATATAAATATGATTTTTTTAATTTTTAAATTTAACGAAAACTATATGATTCGAAATTTTTATCCGAAAGTAAGTCATTACTTTTTGTTAAGTGACAATTTCACTCATAAAGAAAATTGAAATTATATATGTTTATTTTTTAAATTAACTACTTAACATGATTTTGAACTTAAAATGGAATACTTCAATCGATTGATGCAGGTAATTTTTCAGTATTAAAATAATTTACCTGGGAAAGAAAACCGTGTTCACATATTTCAATGACTTATTCAATCCTTATTTATACAGTTAGATCTGTATATTAACGAAAATAAGTAGTAAAGTCTTTAAACTAAAAAATAATCGTAACCACGTGATGTCCCAAAGCGTTTTGATAATGAAAGTGTCAAAAAATGAAGGTGTAATTGGAATCAACGATCAAAACGAAAAACACAGTCAATAACGACAAGAGAAAATATAGAATTTAAATCCAAAAAACAAATCGATATTTAAGCGCACGCCTAAATCGTGACTCGTCAAAGGGTTAACTCTTTAACGCTACAATTGCTCAAAATCGATACCCGACTGTTTTTCAGTTTCACTGGTTAAGTCTTCGAAAAACCTCAAAAAAATACTAAATTTTTCGATTCGAATGAAAAAAAGAGGGTTTTTGTGCAATATTTGAAAAAATATTGAGTAACACAAATTAGCACGGAAATATCGATTAATATATACTTTCTAAGAAAAAATGATTTTTAATTCGATATACCTTCATTTTTAAGGGATTAATCAAACGGTGTTACTAATTTTACATATTCAAGGAAAAGTGTGAATTTTTTTACAATACTTTTGATCGTTTTTTAATTTTTGAAATTTGACAAGTTTTCGAAAAACTTTAAATGTCTCGAAAAATTTAGGATAAAATTCAGACGTATTTTTCTAATGATTCTTAACGATTTTTGTTCTCTTAACATATTTTCTTATAATTGAATTCGTGCTCGAGTAAAAACACGTTGGTTAACCATTTTGGATTCGTTACGTTGAACATACTTCATTTTTATAGTTCCATTACTTTTAAGTTTGAAGTGCAATTGTACAGTTTTGATGTAAGGCTTAAAAATTGCTTTTAAAAACATAATCATTATTTAAATCTAAAAACATAGTGTTTCTTAAGGTTTTTCAGAATTTTAATCAATGCCAATCGAAAGAGCATACTCCAAAATATAGATGGGCGTATGGATTCTGAGTAATTATTATCCGACTTTTTGTAAACCTACACACGACAGAACTTGTAAAGAACAAGAAAACAGGAATCGTGGCGTTAAAGGGTTAAAGAAAAAACGCACGAAACGTAAAATGTAAATCGGAAGAAGACGAGTATAGTGGATATAAGAGCACCCAGAAAAGTAAGGGCGATGAATATATATTGTGATCAAAGGAAGATGTGGAGATAGCCGTCAGGTTCAGGTGAAAACGGGTGGGGTAGAGAAAATAGAGAACGATCGAGCGAGCAAAGGCTGATCTCACGTGAGTGTGTGTGAAAGAGAGAGAGAGAGAGAGAGAGAGAGAGAGAGAGAGAGAGAGAGAGAGAGATATGGAGAGAGTATGCGCGTGTATATATAGAATCAGGTTTGTCTTGAACAAGGTGTACTTAATAAATGCGTTTATCGCCTGGGTGCCCATCTCTCGGTCTCTTGTGTGCGGCTGAGCGAAGATATGCCCCACCACTGACGTCATGTCGTTGTGTACCAGCTACCACTTCGTCCTCTGTTTTACCTTTTTCAGCCCCCTTTTATTGCTCGAGCTTTGAGGATAACCAGAGGGGAAAAAGCTGGATAGGTCGTCGATCTGCTTTGTCATTGAACGACCGCTCTCCTGTCTCTCTTTTGTACCTCCTTATTATTTCTTCTCGTTTATTTATGTATAGATATTTACGCGAGTATTATCGAATATTTTATTTTCTCACGCAACTTCCTGTCGGCGGATCTGAGTCCTTCCGTTTACATTCAATAGATCTTGGCGCACGAGGAGGTGCAGTCAATTCAATGTTGATATGCGCGGAAGATATATTGTTTTATCTTAATAATAAGACATTCGGTTTCCATTTTTTTCATCTTGAATTTCTCTTGCTTCTTCTTTTTTTTTACGTTTTTTTTTCTATTTCATGGTCAAACGGTGATGTACGCATACTAGTTCCAAAGATATTGGTGTGATCCGATCAATTTTGGTCTTCCATTTCTAGATACACTGAAAATAAAAACAAGATTCTTTCTTCGTGCATTCTCTCTTTTTACATTTTCTTACCTTCCATCTATGGAATTGTCGATAATGGCGCATTATCAAAGATGATTGATTGATTGATTGATAATAGTTTATTTCAGCCTTTGGGTATAACCCTGTCTGGCTGTGGAGACTTACAAAATAGTACAAAAGTAAAATAAATGAGTAGCAATACAGTGCAATACAGATAATTAATTAAATATAAAGTACAAAATAGTAGTTATTGTATGAAAAAATAAGTAAATATAAATGAAGAATTTAATGTGATGCTCGGATTGATTTGCAGTGGTTTAAGTAATTATACCCTCGCGTATAACTCTGCTATTCCAGTCATTTTTGTCACGCTTTAAAAGTTCGCTGAAAAGTTTGGTTTTGAAGCTATTTAAATTTAACGGGTCGAAGTCTATATCCTCCAGTGAGTTTATAATTTGAGACGCTGTGACAAGAAAAGAACGATTCCAAGCTTCCGTGCGGGGTGGTGTATACATGAGATACTGAGGTTTAAGACGAGAGGACCTGCGAACGATATTGGTGTCGACCTGGAGAAAACGTTCGATTAAATATGCTGGATTTTTATAGCTAAGACATGAGAAAGCCAGTGAGCCAATAACGTACTCGCGCCTTCTTTTAGCAGATAGCCACCCTAATTCAAGTCGGTGCGGGGTAACATGTCCACGTCTTGGAATGTTACCATGGACAAACCTAACACAGGCATTTAGGAGCCGCTGCATTTTTAAATCGCGAGTAGAGTCCAAGTCATGATAGACTGCACATGCATAATTAAAATGAGGAAAGATTAAGGTTTCCACCAACATTTTCCTCAATTCTCTGGAGAGCCTATTTTTGTTGAAGCGAAGCAGGTGAAGCATACAGTGTACCTTCCTCGATATGTGTCGAACTTGCTTATCCCAATCCAGTGAGGGAGTTAGCCAAACTCCCAAATTTAAAACTTCAGTAGAATAATTTATAGGTGTGTCGAGGACAGTCACTTTCGGGAGGTCAGAAGAGAGCAATCTACCAATATATTGATGGCTGCCCAGTAAAATAGCTTGGGTTTTTTTTTGCATTTAGCTGCAATCCATTTTGAGCTGCCCATGAAACAATCGAATTGATGTTAAGCTGGATGGAATCAATACCATGATTTATATCCCTTGGAGAGACATGAGTATAAATTTGAGTATCGTCAGCGAATATCATGTATTTACACTCAGCAGTCAGCACATTTGGCAGATCATTTATAAATAAAGAAAACAACAGAGGGCCTAGGACACTGCCTTGGGGGACACCCGCCATCGTTTTGAGCCAGTTTGAGGTCCTGCCAGTGCCGTCGGTAACTGCTTGAACTCTGTTCCGTAAGTAACTAAAGAACCACATGATTACATGGTTGGAGCAGTTTATGGTTTTCAGTTTGTACAGAAGACGCTCATGAGGCAAGGTATCAAAGGCTTTAGAAAAATCCAACAGTATAAGTATAGTGACCATTCCCCTATCGATAGCAGCACGTACATCGTCAGTTATGCCAAGAAGGGCTGTTTGGGTACTGTGCCCACTTCTGAAACCGGCCTGTCTTGAAATCAGTATATTATGAGATTCTACATAGTTAGAAATTTGATTGTGAATACATTTTTCAAGAAGTTTTGACATCTCTGGTAACTGTGCAATGGGACGGGTATCACTAGGTGAGATCATGCTTGTAGTTTTTGCTATTGGAAGAAGAAGAGCTTGTTTCCAATCCGTAGGAAATATGGCCGACGATAACGATAAATTAAATAAATTGGCAAGCTCGGTAATCAGTGGCGGAGCAACAAGTTTGAGCATGGCTGAGGATATGCTATCTCTTCCCATTCCTTTGGAAGTAGAGTTCCTAATAACGGTTAAAATCTCAGTCTCAGTAATTGATTTAAAGTCAAAACAAGATTGAATCTCCCGATTGTATGGCATCGCAAGGATGGCGGTTAATTTCTCAGAATTGCAATAATTTTCGCACTGAGAGATAGCAGCATAGTGGGAGTTTAGCTCATCTGGAGAGAAGTAGTTAAGAGGAGACGGTTTGTTATTTTGGGCGATTCCTAATTTACGGAATTCGCACCATTTAGCTCTCGTGTCAGGGGCTGTCCTCAGTCGATCTTCGAAAAAATTGTTTTTGTCTGTGTCAAGTTTATTACTCACGACACGACGCAACTCTTTGTATTTTAGTATGTCAACTGACCGGGAGTAATATTTGGCGATCTTGTAAGCCTTGTCTCTTTCTTTCATTTTTAACCGTAGCTCACGTGAAACCCAGGGTTTCCTTTTGGGTTTGTAAACGACACTACGTACTGGAGCATGCAGGTTGAACGCTTTAGTGATACAGCATTCGATACGTCGAAGTAAGGTATCTACACTTGGCCGGATATGTTCACAGTCAGAGTTTACACTAGTAAGAGCATTTGAGTTGGTTAACTCTGAATCTAATTCTAATTCTGAATTTAAATTTAAATTTAATTCTAAGCTTAATTCTAAGTTTAAACCTAAATCTATACCTAAATCTATACCAGTAGTAGTAGGACAGTCATCGAAGGAATTAATGAAATCGGTGAAATCCTTATGTAAATCGAGAGTGTTTATATTCTTAAGATCACGAAAACTCAGTGGATTTGCAGATTTAGCAGGTGGTGAAATATCGTAGTCAAGTTCAATAAAGTCATGACCAGCAGCAAAAGGAGACTCAGACTTTCGATATTCGATGAGAAAATTAATATCCTTAAGGATAAAAAGATCAAGCCACGTATCCGAAATACGTGAACGATCACGAAACATTGCATGGTGGGTGGGTTTTGAAGGCACAAGATGAAGAGCAAGTAATTCCAACTGAGAGTGCATGAACAAAGAATCGCTATTTCTAACATCCATATTAATATTGAAGTCACCGGTTATTATAATATGAGTATATTTAGGGAGAAGAGTTTCAAGTGAATCAAAAAATTGGACAGGGTAGGCAGCATGGGGTCTTCTATAGACAACAGCAACCAGAAGTTTAGTACAAAATAACTTTATTTCGACAATTATAAATTCAGGGGTATTATTAAAAACTGGATCGCTATTGGAGATGATAGAACTATTGTAACAATTTTTGACATAAAGCGCAACGCCACCGCCAGCTTTGCCTACTCTGTCTAGACGATGAAGATTAAATCCATCTAGGCTTATCGACGAATCAAGATCATTTTCTGTAAGAAAAGTTTCAGTGATTCCTAGGATATCATAATTTTTTAATTGACATTGTGCTTCGAGAATATTAAAATTAGTTTTAAGTCGATTTATATTTATGTGGCCGATGGAAAGATGTGAACCGGTAGATGATATTCGAGACTGTCCTGGGAGATGTCAAGGTTGTTGCGATGGAATGCCTGGGTTTGTTTTGATAGTGGGGAGTGAATCTAAATCAGAATCACTGCGAATCGGTATGAGAGGTGATTTGACTGATTTGCGCATACAAACCACTAGATTGCGTACCACTGGTCTAAAATAACCCTTATCTCTCGCTACTTGTTTCGCTCTTTTTTCAAGTAAGTAGACGTCTCGAGGCCAAATTGGGGAAACAAAGATCTTGGTGTTATCACCCATTCCGAAAATAGAGGCGGCTGACTGGTTTCTGAGCACAGCTGTTTTGGATATAATTAGGTCTCTAACAGTAGGTGAGGTAAGTTGGATGACTATAGCCCAGTCCTTGATGTTTACAGCTGTTTGGCTAGTAGAGGCGTCGACAGTATTGGTTTTGTTTTTGGGTACTTCCCATACGCGTGCGACCATCACTTGCGAAATAAGGGATGCCAGACCCATAATAGAGAGAAGGCGATGTACAATCTGTTCGGGTAAAAGTTCTAAACCCAAAGGTAAACCGGATATTTTGATTTCACACGAGTCTGACAGGGTGTGTGCGTTGTTTATGGCTTCTAAGTCGGATCGCAATTCGGCAATATCATTTTGAATAGTCGTTTGGGTATCGCTAATGAGCGAACGAACCGAAGCTACTTCGTTAGAAATATCGTCGAAACGTTTGTTAATGTTCTTTTGGAACTCTAAAAACCACAAGGGTGCAACCGAGTCAGTATTATCTTGATGCATGACGATATTACTATGAAGTCTACTACTTTTCTCTTTCAAAAGTGCGAGCTTCGAGGAGTGAACAATATTAGGTGTAGATTTTATACAACGAGTTTTGATCGTCTGAGAAAAGCTAGGAGTATTTGGAGGCGTCTTGCGCTTGCTAGATGAAGTAGTAGTATGAGTGAGGTGGGACGACGCACTATTCGAACGCGATATATCTAAGCCTAAATTTAAGTTATTAGTAAAACGCAAACAATAACTATCGTGACACCGTACAAGTGAGGCGTCGAGCGATCCAAGTGGATTTACGCAACTTAAGTGCAAGAGTCGGCTACACACTACGCACTCAGTACATTGACTAGTATCGAGGTTTATTAATTCACCGCAGAGCGGGCAGTGGGGAGCGTTCATACTCCACGCATCGGTACTGCCGATAGTAAACGGAGTTTAACAGTGTACAGTATAGATAGATATAGTACTCCGCGCGACATCTAGCGGATAAAATTGAACTAGCAGACCGGGACGCGCTCTGCCGCCGTCGGTAATCGCTATAACCACGTGTAGATTTAACCTAAAAATATTTCGCAAGCTTAACCTAAGAGTCACTTTAAAAACAACACAACGTATAAAGTTTATTTAAATTTAATTGAACACTCCTTGTTTCTCCGGGCTCGAGGTAGATTAATGATGTATAGACGATGTAGCGTTTAACTGCGTGCGAAAAGACATAACCTCAAAATGTCAGCGGTGCAATTGGAAGGGTCACTCACGGCCAATATAGTGCATTTGGAGTGCACTAGAATAAGCGAAAGCTAGTTGGCCTTTGCGAGGACTCCTCCTGAAAAAAATTGCGACTCCGTGGAGTACAATGCGCTATTAATAACAAATTTTCATGAAGCGCTATAGTAGTTGCTGCAATCGCTTACCGAGACAGAGAGAGAGAGGTCGTCGTTCGATCAACTTCTACCTAGCAACTATAGATCTGTTCAAACTAAAAACTGGCTATACTTTTTACTTCTCTTTCACATTTTTATTGTACCACGCAAATGGATCGTGACATCATTTACAAAGACGATGTTTTTGAGCAACGTCTGCTAAAAATTAGAGTTAAATACTTTTTTCTTTTATATTTTTGATCTGCCGGAGTTAATAAATAAAAATGCAGTGTATATATTTATTAACTTCTACCCGCATATATATAGGAATAAATTATTTCTTCCGAACGATCGTGTAATTTTAGACATGTTAAAAAAACTAAAAATCATCAGTTTCATTAACGTTGTCTATTAAACAATTATCGTCACCCGCAATCAAGAATGTGGCGGTAAATATTAATCATCATCATAAAATTGATTGTAGCCCGATAGTTCCACAAGTTATCCATGATTAATAACTAAAATTCTCAACCGATATTTTCCGGATGAAAGGGAAATAACGACAAGTTGGAAAAAAAAGAGTCAATAAATCTCAGTCAACGAGACATTATAATGGCCAATGCTAAAACGTCAATCTTTATACTTGTCGAATTCGATGACGTTAAATTGGCTTGCAACCTATCTTATTAGTTACACCGCGTATACTTTCGTACGTATACGTAGAGCTGCTCTAATACATTGATAACTCCATTTTTCATCGTCGAGGCGGCATTCGAAGTTTCCGCGGTGGTGTTGAACTTTTACGACGGCACCTTCCCGATGTTCCCCACAACTTATGAATAACGATGATAACTTGGTATCGGAAAATGTTCAGATACGCGGAATATGGCGATTCTTGAACTCCATTTGGATACGTACACATCCTGGTAGAAATTTAAGAAAGTGATTAATCTGCAAATGTATTATAATGATTATTATGCAAACGTCGATATCCATCGGATCGATCAAATAAATAAATTTATTCGTTTATGTTAGTAGTATAAAGCTTTGCCTGCTTGGTTTGCAGATCTCTTCAGGAACTATATTTATTAAATACAAAAATTAACAAATGTAACAATTTTATACATTTATTATTAAAGTAAAGCAAAGTAAAGAAATGCATTATACACACATTTCGACGACGATATAATTAATGATTATATACCAGTTTCTGCTGGACATTATTCGCCTGTAACAAAAAACTCACTGATCGAACCCACCGTTTCGTCCTCAATATCTAGTGTGGACACTTTAGTAAGGAACTAGAGATCTTACCTTAGACGCCTATCACAAGATGTTATGCGGCTCTATATATAAAAGAAGATGACAATCCCTCTAGCAAGTGTAAAGAAATTGTCATCTCCCTCTAGCTGTGGGAAAAACCACCAGCCAGAGCGCAACGCAATCATCACAAGTCGCGAATTTCTTTTCAAATCATGCATTTAGCATTCGGTAATATTTACGGTCGTTTTTCCGAACCGATCAAACTTGAATTAAACATTTTATCGCCTAAAAATATTTATACCGAAATTTCCACGAGGATAATGTCAAAGACGTATAAACAGAGAAAGACATGTTCGCACAATCGTAATATCGTTAAAACTCCAAGGACGCGAAGAATAAAGGAAGAATTGTGCGAAACAATTGTAGTAATTACCCAGCTGGTGCCTATTTTCACAAACTTGACGACGCGACGGTAACCGCGCACAACCCCTCGAACGTGACACACTTCTTCATATCTTTCGCCAAAAAAAAGGAACAGAAAAAAAACAATCTTGCGCATTGTCGTTGGAAAAGAAAATGAACTCGCGTGATAAAACAAAACCTCGCGGTCTCCTCTTTCGTTTTAAGCCCTCCGGGAGAACTGTTGACCCGGTTTCGCAGGAGAGTGAGAGTATGAGAGAAAGAGAGAGGAACAGTGGAAAAGCTGAGATTCTTTCTTCAGGGGCAGTGATTCGATCCCACTGGAATTTTTCTCTTTCTACGCGACGTGAAACTAATTTGCGTTTCTCTTCCCGATTTATTCGACTTTTTTCTCCTTTATCGCGAACGCGCTTACTTCCGATTATAACTAAAAGCTTTCGTCCTTCTGAGAGCATTCTCCCTCTTTCTTTTTTAATATTTGTTAAATGACGGACACATCAATGACTTTGTCTTATTTTAAATATAAGTACAATTTGCAACCTTTAGAATTAAGTACTGAAATTATTACGTCTTAAATATATTTAATATCAAAATAATTATTCTACTGCTTACGACCATAGTTTTAAATACATATCTTATTTGTAAATACATGTCATATTTACATGTACTTGGAAAACAAAATTACAATAGTAACCGAAACGTTGAGGGTAATGAGGTGGTGCATAGAAGCTAATTTTTACATCCTAATATAAACTTACTACCGAACATTCGACTATACACAGAGATTAATTATTTATCAAAAACTACAATATAAAATCATGCGATCAAAATTTTAAAATACACCAAATTTTAGGTATAGACTGGAAATTTTCCAGAAAAAAATGTTTAGTTAATGGAATATATTGATATTTGAAAGAAATTCATGCCACAATTGATTTTTTCATGTAAAAATTTAAAAAATACCTTGCATTAACTGCTTTCTAATGTTTCGAAGGATTTTAATAGCCTTCACTATGGCAAAAAGTTATTTAAAACCCAAGAATTGTTAAAAAGTCAAAATAGTTACATTTTGTCGCATCCCTAATAAAAATCTGATCATAAATGTAACGGTTTTTTAAGCCAAAAAATGACCAAGTGCCATAAAATACCGAACAAATGCCCAATAAATGGTAAAATTCGAGTTTTATTTAACCTTCAAATGTTGAATTATTACTAGGGATAGTTGAAATTTTAATATATTATTTGTTATACGAAACTTTTCTTCAACTTCTAATGCACTTACAGATCTTATTATTTACTATTTCGTAAGGTTTTTGATTGAAGAAGTTGACAATATTTTATTTAATAAAAGGTAATAGAAATATTTGAGCGGTACAGATAAAAACAATGAAAATCTTATATCAAACTGTGTTTACCGGTCAGCTGTCAAATATACAGTTGATCATAAATTATGTTTTCTTAATCCTTTAACTTTCTTAATAATCAATGTGTATAATTTTAGTGATAAAATGTTTTTAAATTCAGATTTCTTATTGGAAACCCGAAACCTTAAGAAATATCAATTGCTGTTACGAGTCTACACAGGAAAACAATGGTATAAACACCAGCTTTTAATGACGTATTTCCAGAATAATTATTCAGATATTGAATTATTGTTATAATTATCCAAATAGTACTGGATAAGTGGGTTATTGGATTTTATTTTTTTTCATATATTTTTTTTTATATATTTATATATACGATTTTTTTTTATTGCCATTAGCAATTAATTTTGGATTATTGGGTACTTATCTTTTTTTAAATTAGTATTTGTATTTCTATAATTGATCATATTTAATGAAAAATAAGTAATAATTTTTTTGGGTCAGAAGGGGTTATTTAATTAAGATTATAAGTAGTAGTGATTATACAATTAGTTTCATGGAATCAGAGCTCGCCAAATAGTGACACTCAATCGCGAATCGTTGTTGTAAGTCAAAGCGTATACAAATTAGGTCGCAATAATATATGCGTGTATTATTCAGTAAACTTGTACATATGTTTATTAATTTAAGTAGTTTACTTAACAGTTTGTTAATAATTATCATGTCTCATCATTGAATAAATATAATTGTCGACTTAATGCGGATGATTACAATACGTTCTAAAAATAAATTTTTGACTTCTCTGATGTATATAATAATAACATATAGATATACATTTATATATATAAATAGAGTTACGGAATAATCCTCTTATACTTGCCATTCGCTAAAACTTTCAAATTTTAAACAAATGTTATTCAAGTTATATGTGACGGATACATCACCTTAGGGTAAAATGTTGATTCAAAAAAGATAAAAGAAAAAAGTAAATTGTCACCGATTACAAAACAATAACATTCATTCACAATTATGTTATAATTACAATTATAACCACACAATAAAAGCACAATTGTCTATGAGATATAAGCCAAAGTATATTTAGCGTGACTCTTAATATACCCGAGTATTGAGATCGATCGTTAGACTACTCCAAGATTTGCGGTTAATTATATTCGAATTATTCGCACAGAAGTTATGTATATATATATATATATGCACTAATGGCTAATTGCGCAGATTACAAAAGATTAAGTACCTGTATTATATATGTATATATATAGTATAACAGGTGCGCACACAATCCTTTATTGTACAGTCTCATCACTTAGCTCGAGTGGAAAATGGTTGATTTAAGGTTAAGTGCAGACTTAAAAAAAATTTATTCATTCGTTTCAATTGTTAATTTTAATCGTCGGTTGAATTCACTTATGATTCTTTATATGGATTTATTTTTATTCGACCAGGTGGCGTTTATATTTATACCTTCTTCATACCGACCGAACCAACTATCTTAATACATTTATATTTAACAATATTTACAATACTATATGAAAAATCCAAATACATTAGCGTTACTAGATTATTGAATAATTTAGGATTCTACAAAATTTAAAAATACATTTCAACTGTACTGAAAACATCTACCATTTTTAAACTTTTTTTTATTTATTTTTTTTCTTATCGAAAACGATATTATTTTATACTTGAGATCATGGCAACTTTAAGTACTTGCCTCTATTACCCCGATATTTATCGATATATATATCACGGTTGAAAAAAGGCATTTTGTTAAAAAATGCCCTACCCCTCGGGTATTTTTGTACATATTTGCGATTTATTTATTTTTTCAATGCAAAGATTAATATTTTACAATCTAAACTAACGGAACTTCAAATCCATACTTTCTAGCAACTCGTAGTACAATTTTTTTAGGCACCAAATTTATCAATATACTTGAATTAACTGTCCATTTACTTAAAACAACAATTTTTAATAATATATTTATTCATGATTTATTATACTCCGATTTTGTCAAGAAAATTCAAACATTACGTTTTTCCCGCGCTGCCAAATCTAACCTGCGCCGAACTCCTACACTACAATGTTTTAGACGCATGCGCTGAACGTAATTTAAATGGTACAATAACGTGTATTTTAAATGGGGAAAAAATAATTGTTAAAGTTTTTCTGCTTTATGATAAATAACATTGATTTTTTTAAATACAAAATTTACTACTTATTAAGTAAAATACAAGTAATAAAATTACAATGAAATGTATATAAAATCTATAAAACAATTAAGATTTTTATAAAAAGTAATTCAATGATATAATAATATAATTTAATAATTTTGTACTGTGTTTACAAACTCTACTTGATCTTCTTTCAGAGATTTCAATATTAACTGCATTACCTTTTGTTTTTGTAATCATTATTCTCACCTCTTGAATGTTTTTATTTGACAATATTGTTATAATCTTTTTAGGTTTCGTTTCTTCTAGATTTGACACGCGATGAATATTCAAATTTATCCCAGGGTTCGTGTTCTAAATTATCCCAAGATAGAAAAAAACTGTAGATACACAGTGCGCAGCAATAAATTAATATTTTTTAACGTAATTACGATCAAAAGAAAGTTAGTATGAACACTTTTAATTTGTGTTATTTGTAGACTACAGAGCAAGTATGCTTTCAAAAACTAAGAAGTATAAATAAAATATGATGTGTTTTTCATTTTGACAGTAAACGTAAACAATCAATTCGGAATAACTCGTAACTATGGCGGATTGGAGATAATAGTTTTTACTTAAAGAAACCGTCCTATTACGGTATAAATATTACGATATAGAAGAGCTATTCAAAAAGTTCAAAAATATCCCAGTCTCCTCTATATATGTTATCCGTTAATTCACAACTTTTGCACATTCATTTTTAAATTTAACTATTTTACTCGATCGATATTAATGATGCATATTCACTTTTAAAAAGTCTGTTAGGTCAAGTAAGTAAAAATCTACCCAATATTTAAAGGAATGGCAAAAGTCACCTTTTACCCTCCTTGATAAAAATCCGAAGAAATATAGGAATGGATAGATTTTAAAAATAAGAGTTATAAAAATTTGTTATAAAACTTGTTATAAAAATTCCTAACATGATTTATAAAACTTGAGAAAATTTACAATACATATATAGGAAATATTAATAAATCCGTAAGAACATTTCCTATAAAACGGTCATTTTTATAACAATTATCAACTCTTCCTTTCGATCATACTGAATAAACATTTTTTGTTCATTTTACCGATCATTGATACTGTTATGTATGAAAAGGAGAAGAGCGAGAAATAAAAAAAAACCTATAAACATTATATATATATAAATAAATTAAACATTATAAATTGTAATAAATACATATTATAAATTATATATGTATATTAAAAAATTATCGTAATACTCAATTTAATAATAAATTATATTTAACATATTTATTTCAATTTTTCAGTTGGACTGTTATATAAGAGTAATACAACTAGCTAAAAGTCGTACCGTAAAGTGACCTCTTTTCTACGCTACTTAAGCCTTTCAACAAAATCAGAAGTAAAAATCCTGGTTAAACTGGATTCGCTCTCGTTGGATATATACGTCGTTGATAACATCGACCGAGAGGCATATGCGTATATATATATATGTATATACCCACCTTTTGACACAAATGACTTCTGAAAACGTCGACGTGACAATAGAAATTTATTTTCCTCGCGTACATCAGAGGTTACTTCGGAATGTTATTTAGTCAAATGTTAATTACCTCTCGTAAGAATTGAGGTTATGCTACTTTTCCACGCGTAAGACTTAATTAATCGTTATTTTAAGAGGTACAAGGTATTTTTAGGCTAGACGCAAAATACCTTTCCTGCTTCTTTTTCTTCTTTTTTTTTACCGATCTTCCCCACGAAATTTCACGAAACAGCTGATTAACGTTATTTTTATTTATTAATGAAGATCCGATTATTCTAGGTCGTTTTATCAACGTTATATAGATGACCTAGAAAATATTTTTAATTTTTCAGTGTTTTATTCGAAGTTGAGGCTTGACCTATTTAATATTTTTTATATATACAAATTATATGGAAATTAATTTATTAACTGCAGGCGCATATAATATATATATGTATATATATAACATATACCAAGAATCGGTATTAAATTCAACCGGTGTACCTTAGTAGAAGCCAACGTTAAATCGCTTGTTATATCAAAGTTGACGAGTTTCTTGTATTGTGGTATGTATATATAAGAATATAAAACTTTTCAATTATATATAAATATATAACTAAACAAATTTGGATTATAGGAATAATCCCGAGATTTGTTATACGTATATATACATATCAGATCTAACCGTGACAAAAGGAATGAATTTCACGGTTTGCTTGTAAATTCGCGAATATAACACGGCTCGTTGATCGCTGAAAACGAGCGGATGGAATCTACGGTAAACTTGACATTGCAATTTCTTCGAGCACTGTATATACGCGTTTTTATAGCACTGTCAGGATTCTTGCGCTCGTGCCAACCGATACACACACACACACACACACACACACACATATATATATACTAACTTCAACGGTGGCAAGATCAATATCTCGCTCGATGGTCGCTGAAACAAAAAGCTCTGTATACATATACCATTTAGCTTTTCGGATTAATCGGACTGAGAATGAGAAGCGAGGCGAGATACGCGATAGAAAATTTAGAATCTCTGAAGGAAAATAAATCTGTTCGATCGAACATCTTATCCAAATAAGAAAAGCCTATATATCGACTCGGTCGGTAAAGAAATACTCTTTAGGAAAGCAATGACACTCGAGAGCCTCCATTCATCGAAAAGGGAAATGCCGTCGGAGATGTGCTCATTGACTGCCTAGTGAAAAGCGCAGTCCTAGTATACGTAACTCCCTCCTCGTCTTAGTGACCTATAAATAAAGGAATCGTCTTACATAATCCGAGGGAACCCTGACATTGGCATTACTTTGCTTTCGCGAGTGAGCAAGACTCCGGAAATCCTACGAGTGCGAGACCTTACAAGAGTCCTTCTCTATCTCTATCTATCTATCTGTAGACACTTTGAATTTTACGACTGTTTGACAGTTGTTTAAGCTCCCCCTTAATCATACATTTTCATATACTTTCAAGAAATTTACGTTGATCAATTATTTCTCGTGTGTCACCACACGTTCGAAATATTATTTATTAATTTAAAGAAATATTGTTTAAGTATACTTGTCGAATTTTCAATATATCGACTTATTTTAGTTTTAACATTATTATATAAGTATCGTAATGGATATTCACGTATATTTTAATTTTTATAAATGAAGATAATGATTTTTTATTTAAAAAAATATTACGCGAGATTCTCGTATTTGACCATACGTTTTTGATTGACAATAATTACCCATTTAATCGACTGAAAATTTTACCGGCAAAATAATGATATTTACATTTTTAATAATTTTTAATAACATAAAATTGTCTGTATTTTTCGAGATTATTTACAGTTTGTCAATTTCTACCAACAGTCTTTAATATTTTAGTAAATATTGTTCAGATTATCAATTTAATATTTTAAACATAACTTCTCGATTGATAAAGTTGGTAAAGGTATATAGATCCTAGTAATTTCGTTCTGACGTACCGATAATTATAAATTCTGATCTTAATGCCGTCATATTAACCAATAACGAGAGGATTGAAAATATCTCGGTCGGTACAATTTTTTATACGAAAATTTCCAACGTTGTAAAAACGTATGTCTTTTGCACGAGTAGATCACGTGATGTTCATTAATCATTCGTGCCGTACTGTAAAAATATAAGAGATAACCTACACAATATTGGAAAAGTACATGAATCTGAATAAAAAATGTATCGAGTATATTTGAAACGAAAGATATTTCTGATATTATATCTATATTTGTAATATATCTTTAGCTATACATATGTATGTATATATCGACGAGCGAGTGCGAAAAATTTCAATTTTAAATAAATGTTTTGTGTACGCGCAATTTTAAACCGTTATAAGTGTATCAACAAGCGAATTAGGATTCTCACGTCATGTGTATACCATTCTCGTTTATTACCGTTTAAAATAAGCGTATATTGGGTATTTTTACCGACGGTCGGTCATAATGGTTTCCACGTATTTTTAGATACTTGTTGATGATTGTTGTCTATACGTAGAAGTTTAAACCATACAAATTAGTAATATCTCATAGTACACAAATGAATTGACTTCTACGCTCCGTTACGATACATAAATGAAAATAATAGATTTAACTCATCGAATTTTAATACCGCGGTAAAGGTACATAAGTAACCAACGAGCGTTTATCGAATGACACTTGAAATGACTTAAGTAAAATTTGTGGAAAACCCGGTGAAAGAAAAAAAAATGGGACACGACCTGGGTTGAACGAGTTTCCTTGATAAGAAGAAATTCGCGAGCTCGGTGGCATTTGGAGCGATTGCAAATTTTATGAGTAGAAAAAGTGCGAGGAGCAAAAATAACCGACCGAGGTGACTTGGGAGAACTTGCGATATTACAGTGTGAGAAGTTATTCAAGATGTTGAAAACTACTATTCATAATATATAGCGTGTACGACTGAGAGAATCCATTTGTTTGATATTGGTTGTAAACGTCACGTTTCATTTACATAAATTTTAATTTTCGAATTTCTACCCTTTATTTTTTATTTACGTTCAAATTTACATTGTCTGAAGTGCGTTTGTTATTCAACGTTTCGTCGACAATTTTCTGAATCATATTTTACGCTTATCCAAATATTTTTAATTATAAACTCTGCTTATATTTCTAATCTATAGAATTAATTTATCCATCGGGGTATACCAATATCATTATTATTATTTATTACGCGTATGTCTGTATATTAACAAAAAAATCTCGGTATACCGAAGAATCTACGTCAAGTGCAATTAACGACGAGTTCGATGTTAATTCAAACTGAAGTGGTTGCGCGTGTCAGGTACTTTAGTGAATCGCTTTGTTCGTTAGCTCGATTATCAATATTCTTTTTCTCTCATTGATTCCTATAATGGACGTTTTAACTCTTGAATTATAATGACGGTCGAGACTGCTTTACCGACTGAGCTTATTTAAAATTGATACTTATAAATTATACTTTATAATAGTATCTTTGTTTAAAAACTAATCTTTTGAAAACTCGATTAAAAGATTAACGGTATAAATCGTCGAAAGTGACATAACCTTAATTGTTTTTAATCAAATTAATTAGTATATAATAGTTAAATTATAAAAAAAAACAGTGATTACGATAGTTAATACCTGAGTTTTACCAAGACAACAGAGCAATATAGGTGGATCATTATTGCATTTATTTAACCTGATCTATTATTTTATGAAAAACTCGAAATCGGAGGCACTATTGATAATTCAACAATTCACAATTCACCATTACACAAAAAATAGTAAATTTTATTAAGGGATGCCGTAGTCTTATTTTTTATCTACATTCTATGTAATACACAAATTGTTGGTTCTTACGTTGACAAAATTTGGAAATTTTACATATTTATCGAAGAATATCCCGAACCGCGGTAGCGTCGACATCAGTCATAAATTATGTAATATAATTATACCTATATAATAATATACGATAGTGTTAAAAATTCTAGTTCACCCACGGTCGGTAACAAGGATTCTAAACTTGTACATCGCTAATACGGGTTGGTTAATAAATAAGTCTATATAGTAACTAGACTAAACGAGGTGCCATCACTTCGTTAATATTTTATTCCTCGGCTTGCTAATCTCAACCTGTGAAAATCCGGGGTTCGCAATTGAAGGAATATTAAGGAAAATTAAATTCGTAATTATACTCGGCCCCGAGGACGAAGACAAGACAAGACAAATTGACGTTTGACACGAAAAATAATTGTACTCTTAATCAGGTACCACCCGTTAATCATTACTACGGCTCCGGAATTTAATTTCCCACGAAAATTAACGCTAAATTATTACAGTTACGGTTTATATATATATATATATATATATATATATAGTGGCGTTTGCATAAAATAATATGTATCCATATATATATCTACACGCTTCGCCCATCTAAATTCTGGAATACGAGTTTACTTTTTCTTATTATCATCGATTATATATACATTGGAAAAACATTAATTAATTCTATCGTGAAAATCTTTAATTCAACTGCCTAATTAAACGTTTTTATTTCGCATTAAGCAATAAATTAGTGAGAATATCTTATTATATTGCGAAGCTGTGTGAAATAATAAAAATTAGTCAAATGTGAGATATAAAAATGGTTGGTTTTTAATATTACTGATTTTTTAATATTATTCTCGTTCGATCAAATTTCCAGAGATAAAGAAATCCAGGGAAAGGTGCGGATCCTCGAGACCGTATGACCTAACGAACCAATGTATGAAACAACGAAAGTGAATCACATAATTTTTGAGTAGGTATAAGGAAACATCTCGATACGCATATCCGTGAAATTTATCAAAAAAAATTTTTTTTTTTGCAAGTATTAATATTTTTGCGTCACAAGTTTTCTAGTATAAGTTATTTTCTTTTCTTAGATACATCTCAAGCGTCTTGGCTTTTATACTTCTTCTGCTTCTTCTTCTTTGGTACAGTTAATTATACAACATGTTTATTTATAGTCGTCGCGTGTGTATACATTTCCGTTATGTAAATAAGGTTACAGTCGTACGTGTGTGTATAGATATATATATATACTTACGTTCTCCTTGTTATATTTCGGAAAAAGGAGAGAAAGAAAAAAAATGAAACGTAAACAAGACGAGTTGGTAAACTGCAGGTGAAACTCCGTGTAAAAAGTTGCCGAGTATTTCAAATTGTCGTGTATTTTGTATACATATACTCGTATGTATATAACTATTTGATCCATCAATTTTCTATCGGTGCTCAAACACATCGACTTCATCCTGTATGCAGCTTGCGCACACAAATATTTCCCGAGAAGGAAAATCCTGTATATAGCGAATTCCGTGTGAAGAGTGCATGAAAAATAGTCACGTGTGCGGTCCATATCTGACCATTTTCGATATCGCGTGACCTCTAATTATAATCTTTTACATTTAATTATTTATTTACTTATTTACCAGAATTATATATGTAAAATTACGCTGTTAAATTGAAATATGAGAGTAATACAATACAAACATATATACGTCCAGTAAACAAGTAAATATTATATTATAATAATAGAATTCTTATATATATGTAATGAATAATAGTACATTACATCATTTTTAGGCACGAGAGTGCGTTATACTTTCACCATCGCGAAAAATTTAACACCATAAATAATTGTTAATTTATACATCAAAACATTTTTCGTCCAGAAAATAAGTCATTTTAAACGGTTTTGAGAAAGTATGTATGTATGTGTGTATGTATGTATATAGTCAAGTTAATCGAATAACTCAGCCAATTTTGAACCGATTTGTCTGAAATTTTTATGATATCTTCTACATAAATAAACGTTCCTATTTTGGACCAAATTGGTCGAATAGGTCTTGAACGGTAAAACTTTTTGAAATTCCCCTAAAACGCTTTTCTACGACATTATATAAAAAAATTAAATAATCTGAAATATAAATATAGAAAATGTTTAAATATAAAATATGTGATAATTTTTGAATTGTAACTTTTTATGTACAACTAAATACTGGCAAGTTAAACGCATAATAAAAGTATCAAAATATGCATAAAAACCGTTTTCCTACTTTATAAAGACAAATATAAATTGTACTCTAAAAGTTTCAATGTAAAAAATCTTTATCTTAATAAGATCAAACTTTTTGTATACAATACTTTTTGCTTAGATGAATATTTTTAATGTTAAGTACACAAAAACAGTTGAATAAGCCTAAAATGTACAATAAAAGAAGCTTTTTAGACGTTAAATAAATAAATATTAATAAATAAATATTGATATTTCACGTAGAAATTTTAGATGTAAGAAATGTTCATCAGAATAAAAGAAAACTTTTTTCTAATTAACATTTTTTACTGGCATTGATATTTTTCCTGATAAATGAAAAAAAAAACGATTAAAAAAGCGTAAAATGTACAAAAAACGGTTTTTGACCTTATCTAAATAAATATCGCTTATACGTACAAATTTTAAAGATAAGAAATGTTTATCACAAAAGAAAACTTTTGTATGTAAACAAGTCAATCGAAAAATTCATTCAATTTTTTACTCATTTAGCTAAAATTTATTTTTTTAGTAACTTCTAAATATTATAATCGTTTATTTTTTAAAGCACTTAACGATCGTGCCTGGAATGTAAAAGAGTATAGCTTTTACATATTTTGTACCCTCTAGTTTTAATAACATCTTATTATTCGCATACGAAAATTTTTTTTTATACATTACTACCATTCATAGTTTCTTCTAGCTGTTGGAAAATTTTACAAATTAAAGTTTAAAAACAAAGTTAAAACTATTTGAGTAATTTTATAATGGTTTAAATGGATGTGGGACCGAGATAGAGGGAAATATAACGTTTCGATCGAAAATCGTGATGTATAAAACATGTTGAAATAAAAATCTTAACAGAATTAATGAACGTGTAGCTTAAAATATACATGGACGAACCTGATAAACTAACTTTTAAAAGAAAAAATTACTTTTTCCTTAATAAATAAATAGCCAATAAGTTTTATAGTTTATCGTCAATAAATAATTACTTAACCTAATTTTAGAATCTTCAATATCAATTACAAAAATTAATAAAATTTGGATAAATAATAGTCGATAAGTAATTTTTAGTAAAAAAATTTAGTATACGAATAAAATGCCGGAATATAAATATCACCGTGCAACAGCGAGATATATCGAACCTGAGACATTCGATCAGGTGCTTGAAAAAAATCAACCTAAAAAATCAGAGTAATTGAAATAAAATCGTAACAATTTTTACGATGCTGTTACCCTAACTATTTTTAGGTATTGTTCTTCAAATGACTCTGTTTTATCGAGTTTTAAAGCTGAATATTATAAAAAAGCGAAATTACGTAATTCACTCACGTATTTAAGAAGATGCTGATTAGCACCGATTTGGGAGCATAAAAAGAGCAACGTTAAAATAATAATAAAAGAAATATATTTAATAAATCCATATAAATTGCCGTACATATAAGATATAAAATAAAAAGAATAATTCCCCTCAAAATATAAATAAAATAATACATAAAGTATATATTTAATTACAGGTATCAGACTGAAAACGGTAAATGGAAGATGTCAAAATTTTCGAAAATTTCATTAGGTTCGTTGAAAAATAAAGTGGTCAGCGCACCAACGAAATGGACTAACAATTTCAAGTGGAGAAGGCCACCATCCCCATAGCTCGAGTAAAGTCAATCTAGGAATGTCCAGATCTCAAAATTTACATATAGAAGAGGAGGGACAGCCGAGCCAGAGGCGACGTACTAATTCTCCTGTCACACCTGTCCAAAGAAGAGGATTGCATAATCTCTCGAGGAGGTGGAGGGGGAGACGTGGCGCTGCAGGAAGTGACGCAACGGCAAAGGGCCAACCGATCGATGCGCCCGCGCCCCGCTCGCGTCATTTCTATCCGAGTTAGCTGCCCATTCACTCGCTGCTGCGGCTCGAGCTTCTCTCTCTTCATTTCTTTTTTTTTTTTGTTTTTTTTTTGGTCGACCGTTGCTGCCCTTTGAAGCGCGAATGAGTTTCACGATCGGAATGCACTCGGCGATGATGTAATACGTCCAATGGATATTTGCAGGATTAAAGAGTGCATTGTTTACTTATTTTTGTTTGTTTTTTCCACTCGAGAGAATCCGGTCTTTATTAAACGTAACGCGTGAGAGAGAATTAATTAAACGTTCACGTTATTTACATAAACAAAATTTTCGTCTTTAAAGATCTAGTTTCTGGTCTCTTTATATATATACAACTTTTTTACGACAATTATGTACATACAATAATAACTGATAACGTGAAATTATCATCCGCACGTAATTACAGGTTGACTTACAACGGCGCTTCGACAACTTTCGTCCCATCTTCCACGAGAAAGTTAAACTCGTAACGCGTAAAAGCTTAAAAGCTGAATTCATAAGTAGATTATACAGAATATAGTCAGACGGAATTTAAATCCCGAGTAGCGAATATTCACTCCGCGCCAAAAAAAAGGGAAGGAAGAAGAAATGTACAGAAAACGAGACGAGAGAAAAAGAGAAAGAATCTACATCTCTTAAGTATCACTCGAGAGATCAAAATTACATCATCCTCGAACATCTGATTTTGTTCTCTTTTTTTTTAATTAACGACGATAAATTTTGAAAAAAAAAGAAAAAGTTGTTTGAAAGATTAAAAACCATCCTGCTACTTATCTCTCGAGGTTATTAAGTGAAACGACTCTTGCAAACTACCTTTTGAATTTTCAAGAGTACGAATGCGATGTAGTTTATTATTATTCGAGCGTCTTCTCTTCCCGTTCAAAGTTTCGAGTTTTATCCAAATCTGTTGATTGAATTCTTCGTGTTTTTAGATCAACCGTTTCAATCGTCTCTTATATTATTGTTATTTTTAAAAAATTAGCTTCTTACCCTCGATGTTAATTGTTCGAATAAAAAATTGTTAATGATGGGAAAAATTAACTTTTAGTATAATAATATACATTATACATAGATTAAGATTTGAATGATCGAGTAACGCGCTGCACAAATTAATCAAATGTAATTTATTAATTAATAGGTTGTTTTTTAATGATAAATAATAGTGCAGTTAAGATAGCGATGAAATATCGATCATTTCACGGTATCGATTTGTAGGTGAAATTGAAATAAATCTAATTAATTAAGTTGAATATTGAACGATAAGACAAAAACGATCGAAATTTCACTTATCACGATAGAAATTAATAATACAAATTGTAGTTTGTGGATCGATAAATCGATTGGAATCGAATATTAATATCGTCGTATGTATATATATTCACATATTTCGAATAACATGTAGGGATGTCGCAGTAAACGCATTTAATCGAATTCTCTCGAAGTTTAACCGTATCGAATCGAAAACGTGGAAACGAAAGAAAATATTATCACGAAATTTCCCGCGTGATAATAGAATAACATTGGTATATAAAACGTATCATCGGTAAAATAGAAGGGAATGCTGAAGTAGCCTGCATCCGACAAGCGATTTGTCCGTGTAATTTCGAGAGGGGTCGAGTCGAAAAGAAAAGGAAAGAAAATGAAAGGAGAGACAGAATGGAGTTTTGGTATTAAAGCACCGGCGAACCTCGCAAAAATCTTCTAATTCACGAGAGCGAGACGGTTTTACGGCTTTATTAGATAATCCGTGAGTTTGTTGCAAAGCGGAATTGAATTTTCACTACAATGCTTCCTTCCTCCTTTTCCTTTCTTTCAAGATTATCTTCAATTTTCACGATGAATAAATTTTATGAGAATTCCTCATCGCACGGGTAAATAAATTTAAATAGAATGGTTTTTCGATACTCGAATTACCTCTTCATCGCGAAATTAAATTCTATTTTTCTTTTCGACTACGTAGCCGTATATACACGTATATATATATATATATATATATATATATACGGTTAAACGAGCATTTTAAAATGTTACACGTGCGATTTATAAATATCGGAAGTGTGTGTTATTTCTATTTATCTTTACGATTTCCCGCGTGGAAAAAAAAAATATTGTCACCGTAACTACACGTTGGGAAATATTTTGTTGCGACTATTTTTGGCATGTACGCGCGCAACTATAATTGTTAACATTAAAATAAAATCACGGATTTCGAAGTTTCTCGTTTTACCAACTGAATTACCATACGCTATTGTTCTTAATGTAGCGACAAGGAGAATGTCACGTCTCCGCGGGAAACGGATACTTACCAAACTTTAGGATATGATTTTTACTATCTATAAATATGAAGGAACTCGGAATTATAAACTCTAAAAAAACTTTGGCTTTCTTCATATTTTTATATTAGAAATAGTATCCAGAATTTGGATAAGATTCGTGATCCGAAGACCTTAGTCTCTCCTGGTGAGTGTAGAAAAATGATGAAACTACCTTAGAAATAATTAATAACGTACTTATTAGGCTCCTTAACTAGACCTAATGACGTTTGTAATGAAGTAATTGTATTAGAGAATTTTATTTCGTTTCTACACTAAAAAAAATTTTTTAGTAAAAATTACTATTTTAATGGTAAAAGGAGGACAGACTTGCTCAATTATAAAAATTGATATTATTATTATTCAGCAATACATTGTTTGAATTTCACAAACTTGTCACTGTCACGTAATCATATTACTCATTATAATCTCAGATCTGATTTGTTTATATATTTTTTGTATTAAATACGTATATTCAGTTATTGTAATAATGATGTTTATATATTTATAGTAATCCTTCAGATTAGTATTATAATTCTTGTAAGGGATGTAAAACTAAAAATTCAGCATTATAAATGTTTACAAAATTATTTTTTATAATATTTGTATTTTTAGCAGCTTACAGGGGATTAGATGGATACTGAAACAAGTGGAGATACTTTTCTACCATTCCAAGGTAAGTGCATAAATTTTTTTGCAATGATCATGCTACTAGATTCATCGTTATAAGGCAACAAATATACATTTCTATTAATATTTCGGGCACTTTTCCCGGATATTTTGACCATAAGTGATCTTAATGATTTAGACCCACTCTGGAAATTTTTAGGCAGTTTCTGACTATAAAAAGACATCTTTTAGACAGTATTAGGTTACCAGAGTCCGGAGCAGAATTGCTGATTTTCACTATTTAAGGTTTAAATGGCTTACAAGAGTGTGACAGCATACATTTATGTCTTTAAAAGTATTTTTAATGAAAAGTTCAGAAAATTTGACAAAGAAAGTCATATTTATGTTTTTAGTGAAAATTGCATCCCCTGGGAGCTAAAAATTCATGAAAATGGGCATATAATGCAAAAAAGGGCTAAAATGTCAACTTTGACTCTCTATAACTTAAAATAACTGGCCCGAAAAAATTTGACAAAATTCAGGAGAACTACTGGACATAAAATATATTCTCTAAATATATTCCCACAGTTATAGCAATATTTATTTTTTTCATCTTCGGTTTCACAGAGAACCACCCATATATAATATATATATATATATAAAATATAAAGTTTCACATGCAATTATGATGTGACTATTGATATCAAATAGTGTAAGGGAAAATAGTGAAAGATCGAAATTGCATTTACTATAGTAAAGAGAGAAATTCAAAATGTTTTAATTATAAATAATTTTCTATAAATACTATTTTTTATTCATCTAAATATAATATATACATAAAATTAGAAAATAATATCTTAGTTGGTAGATCCAAAGTATTCGTATATAATATTGTGTAATATTCGATAGAGATTTTATGAACAATTTAAAATAAATAAATTACAGCGTACTTCCAACAAATTTTAACAATTTTCAAACATTTGAATAATTCTTTCGTTATAGAAACAACTCGCAAAAGTGTGGATTCGTCTCGTTAGCCTCGATTTTACCAAAATTTTGGAACTGCATATATTTTCCAACAATTTTGCCGTGAAATTTTTTCTACGCGAGTTGGTAGTAGTTTACCTGGGGTAAAAGAGTGGGGTATATGAGTTTGGAACTTACGACTCTACTATAATAGTTATGAATTACGAAAGATATCGAAAGGAAGATTGGTAAACTTTGAAGATACTCAAATTACAGATTTAAACTTTACAATTTATAAGATTTTTTGACCGAATTAAATATTCAAATATTTTTTTTCTACAATTCTTCCTTCTTATACCCGTTTAAAAGCTGAAGTTTTTCTTGGGTAGATTGCAGGTATATTACTTCCCTATATTTTTTTTCATTTTTTTTCATTCGGTAAGAAAAAATAAGATTCCAAAGTGACACAATAATGAAATAGATTAACTTCAAATAGAAAACTATAAGGTATATATGTATATATAATTATGCTAAACATTATGAAAGAAGTTGATTTTAGAAAATGATTACAAAATTTTAGTGACTAGCATTTCATTTATATTAATTATTGAAAATCTTCGAATATTGATTTGAAATATGACGTTTTAATGCAGTCGCAATGAATAAAAGGCTTCAAATCAACCCAAGTTACGAACATGTAGTTTTTACAACTCTCTGATTGAAATTCCATAGATGCTCAATAATAAAACATTTTCCACAGGCGTGTAAAAATTTGGTATTAACACTCTCGTGATAAGAACTACTATTTTTATATACATATCATTGAAAATATAGTAGTGCGTTGATTACTACTATTAACGCACATAGAGGAGAAAAAAGATGTATGAAAGGTATATACATCTAAATATTTTGTATAAAAATTGTAATACTGTATATAGTAATACGTGTGAAAACATACAATATCTAAGTCTACTTACAATGATTAAATTTATAAAATTTGAAGTTTGTAATTTTCGATTGTCTGTTTAACTGTTCTCTATGAATTGAAATAAAGTCTTAATAACAAATATACATAAAATATGCAAAATAGCAAAATATGGCTCAATATGGTAAAGATTAAGTTCACGGATCTAAAGATAGAAGGTCAATTCCACGGGGCGAACAAACTCTATTTTTTTTCATTTTCTTCATTTAACTAAGTTATGAATATTATATATGAATTATGACCTACATATTGACAATCACTTACGAATAAATAAAATTCGGTTTGACGCTATATTAGCATTTATATATGGGGTATTCCACGTGAAGTGGTCCGATCAAAATTTTAAAATGCACCAAATTTTGGGTACACTTTGCAAATGTGTTTCAGAATACAGAAAAAAATTTTTAGGTACTGGAATCTATTTGCTCGAAAGTTATTGTAACCTCAAAAAGTGAATTTTTCCATATTTTTTTCAACACCAGCTGGGTTTACCGCTATATAACTCAAAATCTATCAACTTTTACTATATAACATTATATGTAATATTCGTTGCTAATTATATCTAGAATTTATTCTTCTGGGTTAGAATTTCTAATCTCAAGGTCAATGTTACATAAACTACATGTCAATATTCAACTTGAAAAAAGTGCAAGTGCGCCACCTTTGATTTTTTCATCCAAAAGTCTAAAAGAAAGCTTGGAGCAATACCTTTCAAATGGTCTGTAGCATTTTTATGGCCTTCAATTCTGTAAAAAGTTATGACTATTTAAAGAAAGACAAAAAATTCACAAAAATTAACATGGTAATTCCCATTTAAATTTTTTAAAAAATTTCGTGTTTCTTTAAATTGTCATAACTTTTTACAGAATTGGAGGCCATAAAAATGCTACAGACCATTTGAAAGGTATTGCTCCAAGCTTTCTTTTAGACTTTTGGATGAAAAAATCAAAGGTGGCGCACTTGCACTTTTTTCAAGTTGAATATTGACATGTAGTTTATGTAACATTGACCTTGAGATTAGAAATTCTAACCCAGAAGAATAAATTCTAGATATAATTAGCAACGAATGTTACATATAATGTTCTATAGTAAAAGTTGATAGATTTTGAGTTAAATAGCGGTAAACCCAGCTGGTGTTGAAAAAAATATGGAAAAATTCACTTTTTGAGGTTAGAATAGCTTTTGAGCAAATAGATTCCAGTACCTAAAAATTTTTTTCTGTATTCTGAAACACATTTGCAAAGTGTACCCAAAATTTGGTGCATTTTATAATTTTGATCGGACCACTTCACGTGGAATACCCCATATATAAATTATGTCAATAGTTTATACTTTTACGAGGGATATACCTCAAAAATAAAATCTTATTGCTCTTATATAATTCTTCTACAATAAAGCAGAATATCTTTTTTGCAAAAACTGAACAAGTCTAACTCAAATATGATCAATATACTACGAAATCAATCAAATTCTTTTTGATTCTAAAATAAGGAAATTCTCTTTTTGTAGCATATTTAAGAAGAATTACGCTTAGACCAAACATCTATTACTATAAGTGCGTGTAAAATTGCATTTTCCGCATTATGAATTTGCGAAAGTGAATAATCAGTTAACGAGAATCACGATCATTCATCGATAATCCAATACGACTAAACATTAACCTCTTCAAAAGCACCTTTGCAATCGAGTCACAAGATAATTTCAAGAATCCATGTTTCCAATATTCCATCGACATAACGTAACCCGAATAACCGATTATTTTCACAAAAATTCCGGTCGGCTTTTCTAATTGAAAACTCACGGGTCACTATATATACTGTAACGAAATTCAATATTTACTTACCCTATTCAAATATATGAATAGATTATTTTTTAAGTAATCACACGAAAATTACTTGTTCCACGCAATTCGAAAAATTCATAAAGAATTTTCTTATAAGCATTACCGCGCGTTAGGATGGTAGCACAGGTGATACGTGTTTGGTTGCCACTGTAAAAATTATAGTATGTATATATATGGGCTATTTCACGTCAAGTGGTACGATGAAAATTTTAAATCACTCCAAAATTTGAGAACAGGCTGGAAATATCTTCAAGAAGATAGAAACAAAATTTTAGGTGTTAAAAATAATTTGCTTAAGAGTTATTCCACCATGAAAAATGGAAATTTTTCAGTTTTTTAGAAAAATTTCTATTTTCAAAGCCATTTATCTCAAAATCTATTGATTTTTTTGAAAAAACATTACAAACAACTTTTGTTCAAAATAATCTTTAGAACTTATCTTACCTGGGTTACAATTCTTAATTTTAAAATCTCGAAGAGATAGGGCACTTGGAAATATTGAATATCAAAAAAAGGCGACCACGCCACAGTCGATTTTGATCTAACACCGCTCAAAAGATCACATTTTTTGAGAGCTTTCGAATGGCGGTGGTTAGATTATTGGCCAAGACCGCTGGTGTAAGTTATGCCCTAAAATACATGAAAATTAGTGATTTTATGAGGTTTATGGGGTATAACTTACACCAACGGTCTTGGCCAATAATCTAACCACCGCCATTCGAAAGCTCGCGAAAAATGTGATCTTTTGAGCGGTGTTAGATCAAAATCGATTGTGGCGTGGTCGCCATTTTTTGATATTCAATATTTCCGGGCGTTATATTTCTTCGAGATTTTAAAATTAAGAATTGTAACCCAGGTAGATAAGTTCTAAAGATTATTTTGAACAAAAGTTGTTTTTAATGTTTTTTCAAAAAAATCAATAGATTTTGAGATAAATGGCTTTGAAAATAGAAATTTTTCTAAAAAATTGAAAAATTTCCATTTTTCATGGTGGAATAACTCTTAGGCAAATTATTTTTAACACCTAAAAATTTTTTTCTATCTTCTTGAAGATATTTCCAGCCTGTTCTCAATTTTTGGAGCGATTTAAAATTTTCATCGTACCACTTGACGTGAAATAGCCCATATATATATATATACACACATATACTTAGACTATACTTACGTTAATTTTTTTTTAATAAACCAATAATTATTATTCATTGAGTTACAGGATTAGAAAAAGAGTTTCTTTATCAAAATTTGTTCTTTTATTTATGAAATTCTATGGAGAAACTCTTTTTTTAATAACCCAATAACTATTAATTATTGGGATATTAAAAATATGAGTTTCTTTATTGAAAGTTTTATTTTTATTTATATATTTGGTCATTTTTTAATGATTATTGAAGAAAAAAATTATTATTTTTTTTAGGGGCGGAGGGGGGGGGGAGCGTTTAACGTATAAGACCCCGATAAATTTAATTAAAATTATTCTCTCCGTGTATATTCAGTTGTAATTCTATCCAATTGGTCGAACAAATAGTTTTACATACAATTGAGAATTCCGAGTACAAGAAACATTAACGACGAATTTTTGACAAATAAATAATTTACTCCTAACCTGAAAATCGCATCCAATTCGCTATAAAATACATCGTGGATCACGAGAAACGCGAACATAAAACTAACAAAGAACGAGCAATAACGCGAGATGTATGTGTGCGTGTCGATAAAAAAAAACGATTTGAGAAAAGTTGGAGATAGGGAAAAGGAAAAATGTTCTCGAACGTGCCGTAATCTCTTATCGCGCGATAAGAAAAGGATCGATCCTGAGACCGAGAGAGTAAAAGGAATTTACGTGTTCTGAAAAGTCAAACGTGTTGATATGCTAATCTTTATATTGCTTCATTTACGTTTCCCCTTTCTTATGTCATTTACGCGTCTTTCTTTGAATATCCGGTTCTCGCGTTTCGATCGCTGAATTATTCATTTTAAATTTGATTTCGAGGTTATCCTAACCGATTTGCATTACCGCGACGTCCCTGATGCTTAGAAAAGTGATTCGCTAACCCCCTTACCCCAGCCCGCAAAGATTATTTATATGCAATAAAAAAAATGCTAATAGACTTATTTTTAATTGCACTTTTTGAAATAACTGCTGTTTTTATAATTGAACCCTAATAGTTTTTTTAGTAATAAATTAATAAAAGAAGTCATAGGGCGTAACTTCAAGAACGTCTATTTCTCGAGAAATATTGAGTTTTTCATTTGAGACTCTCAGATACTTATGCGAACTACCGTCAATAACCCCTTTTGGGTTGAAGAATTGGAAATTCCATTGCTTGTTGAAATTGAAAAGCGAGTTCGGCCCCATATAGTTGGTAATGGGAGGGATGGTTTATTTTTAAAAACACAAAGCAAGTTCCACATTACTTTCAGATTGGCGTTCCGAAACTTCCGAAAATATCTGCGCATGCGCCGTATAACGATGACGCACAGCTGATTTATCAAAAATGTTTTTTTTTAATTTTTAAATAAATATATGATTTTTTAGGAAATTAGCAATGGCTCAATTTTTTAATATTAATCACGCAACGAAAAACTCAATATTTCTCGAGAAATAGACGTTATTGAAGTTACGTCTGATGACTTCTTTTATTAATTTATTATTAAAAAACTATGAGGGTTCAATTAATAATAGGAGTTATTTCAAAAAGTGCAATTAAAAATACGTCGATTAACATTTTTATTGCATATAAATAATCTTTGCGGGCGGGAATAAGTGTCGTTGATTCGCTCCTGGTTTCTTAAAGTGCCATTTGAAGTAAAGTCCGTACTTGTTCGGAATTTGATCTCCCCCAATAAATCATGTTTTTTTTAACCCAATAGATTAAAAAAATGCATAAAACGAGTTTCTAATTACTTTTTTTACTGAAAAAATGTGTTTCCGATCGTTTTTTTGCAAAAAAAATTATTTTTATTCCACTAAATTAAAAAAAACACATATGCGGAGACAGTGGTCCTCAACTAACCTTTTGGATTAAACGATTATTAAAGAATTAAAAACTACAAATCGTTACTCAGGGCCGGGCCTCCAAAAGCAAGTTTAGTCCGATAAAGAGGTTTATGGATGGTTGGGTTATTGGACGTGTACAAAAGTAAGTTTAAATTACCTTGTGTAATCGTGAAATAAATTGTGGAATGAAATTTTCTTTTTGCTAAAAAACGATCGAAAACACATATCTCCACTATAAAAAGTAATTAGAAACACATTTTATGCAATTTTTAATCGAATGGGTTAAAAAAACATGATTTTTTTGGAAAACAATTCCAAATAGGATCCGTGAAGTCTACATTTCTAGCAATCTTTAAATTCTCAACGATGAGGTTCCACGTCGATTTTTATCTTCCGTATTCTAGGCGTTTCTCTATATATTGAAAAAGTAATAATTAAACTAGGGGAATACCCTCCTGCGAGCCTGGCCGGTCTATAACTTTCATTCGCGTAAAAGCATTACTTTTTAAACACGATCTTTTTCGTGTGATTATCGCGGTTCGCGTTCGCATACTGTCACTTTCAGTTTTTTCGAACCAATATATAATCGGGCCGTTGAGGGTGAGATGAATGTCTTGCTCCATCATTGAGTTGCCGTGTTTCCAAGAACGCAACAGTTAACCACGCGTATTTACTTATTGTTTACGTATACTTCTATACGGAGACAAAAATTTCACTAAAATTTACCTAAATTTCTATAAACTTTACTAAACTTACACTATCACGGTAACAGACTGACGAAACCCAATAAATTACGAAACTTTCTGTCAATTTTTACTAAACTTTGTATCAATATATATGTATGTACTGAAATACTACTAATTGTTTACTAAAATTATAGAATTTTTTACTAAAAATTAAGTAATTTTTTTACGTTTTGGCAATCTGTTGTCACGTTAGTAAAAGTTTAGTGAAATTTACTGAAATTTTTCTCTCCGTGTTCAACTTACGGAACATCAATGAATTTACGAGGCTCACCGGGTGCAGTCGTTTAATAATTTAATACTGAGAGTATTCTGCAATGTTTCTGATAAATGAATCTTTCTTACGTATTAATAGGTAATCATGTATAAATCCCACTTTTTATAAATCCCTCTGTGATATCGTGATTGTTAATATATTAACCACCAAAATAATCGAATAATAATCCGGTACTTTTCATAAGATATTCGTTAAACAATTGGTTAAATACATAATAAGCAGAAAAAAGGTCGGTTTCATCGAAATAATTCATGTAAATCAGAACGGATGCTTCGATTGATTTGAAATGATACGTACATGAGGGTTTTCGAGGTCTGTGATTACGAATTCGGGGTGAGATCTGCAATGATCATCAATGAAAATTTTGAAAGGCGGATTCAAAGTGGCTTCCAAGTGTTCGATAAATCTAGCTAAAATTATGCATAAAAATCCAAAGAAAACCGTAAATAAGTAAAAAAGTAAAAAGAAAAATAAGTCAAAGAAGAATACAAAAGAAAAAGACAAAGTACGGTAAAAGCATCGAAATCTAGAATTATAATAATTTTTCATATTTGTGGATTGAATCATTTTGAATCCATCATTTGAATTTTGAATATCATAGTACGAATCATAAATACCGACCCACAAAACATCCTAATATGTTTATTTTCCAGGAAAGCTTCTAAATTCTTTCAAATTTAGGAGCCAACTTAATTTTACCATTATGCATTTTAATAACTTAAACAATCGGAGTTTAGATTTGTTATCAGTGTAATTAAGAGTAGATTAGACATTTGATGTAAAGTACATTCATGAACACTGGAAGACTATACCGAATCGTTCAAATACCCTGTGCAATAGGAACCTACGTAAGAAAATCAATTTTTTGGAATTTTTTGGAAAACGTGATAACTTTAAAGATTTATTAGTGATATATATATATGCCTGAAAAACTAAGACCACATATTTCCATAGTTATGAACCGATATATTCAATTAAACTCAAAAAAATTGGTCATTCTTTCATAATTGTAATCTAAATATTTAACATAAAGTTAACAATGTAAATAGTAGTAATATTATTATAATATATGTAATTATATTATATCGTTATATTATATGTAATTTAACAAATGTATGTAATGCTAAAAAATCTCGTATGAGATTAATAAAGCTTAATAATAAAAAAAAGAAAATTGTGGTCATTAATTACACCTATTCCGTTATATTTATTTTACATTTATTCAATTTTAGTTATTCCAATAACACGAATACACACATACATTTTAGGGATGGTCTCGTATGAATCTTAAATTATACGTATACTTTCTATTTTTAACTCAATATATATCATTGATTTTTGAGGTATCACTCGTTTTACAAAGACCAAAATATAAGCCACTCCCGTGTGACGATCGCATCGAAAAGTAAAAGAAAAAAACTACGTAAATTTATTCGTGAGGTATAAAAAACGTTAACGGCGACATTAAAAGGTAAAATCGTTACGTTATAGCGAACTCCGTGTAATAGAATTTCGATTGCGCAAGAGCATCTTAACCGTTACTTAACCTAACAACTTCTTCTTCCCAGTGAAAAGTAGTCCATCGAAATTTCCGATAACTAACTAGAGAGACACGTTATTACAATTATCGAGTTTCGAATACACCACCGGAGAGTCTGTGCGCGTTACCCTCGGAAAATTCATGACGGCGATGCGTCCGCTCGGTCGATAACTACGTTAAATTTCTTATTCCTTCGATTCGAAAAAGTGACGTTCAACAAGAAAATCGAATATTTTACACATACTGAAAATAAAGAAAAATGAAAGATATTGCACAGGTTATACTCGCACGTATACGTATCAACATATATACGAAAACCGACGCGTCTCGTTACACACACACACACGAACGGTTTTATCAATGAGTTGCTACTGCTATTTTGGTTTAATCGATTCGGAACGCGTTCTCATTGACGGTTCATCCTAAAAGAGCTATTCAAACTTTTCCCAATGAAAATGAATCGAACGTGCAGTATACATATACTATCGCTCGCGTATATATACTCATCTTTTTCTCAACTTCGAGGTTAATTATCCACGCGAATGTATACAGGGTATATAAAAACTTTAACGTACAACATATACAACAGTTTATTTAATTTAATAATTCGTTAATATATCGATCAAAGAATTATATGGAAATGAGGGTATAAATAAAACTGTTCAAAGAAGGAGAATAAAAAATCAAACGCAACTACAGTGAAAGTCGCGAACGGTGTATAGCGAAAAAGGAAGGAAAGAAAGCACACCGTTCATCATGGTCGAATAAGCTTTAACGTATAGGTATATACATATATATATATACATATACAAGCCCAGGAGAAAAGTGTGCTTGTAAACCGAGAAAATTGACCCAGTTATGTAAATAAAGTATTTCACGATTCCATAACTTCGTACATACGCCAAATGAAATCGTTTAAAGCTCCCATTTCTGTGTTCGAATCTCAAAAACCTTGAGTTTCCCTATACGCCAATGAAAATAATATTAATTTGTTTATCCTTATTTACAAAGTTTTTCTTCAATCGAGAGATACGACTATCGAATTATTTTAGTACTTATATTAGGTGATTTCCCAATATTAAGACAAAACGAAAGAGGGATGTTAAATCTTATCGTACTCATTTTTATGGATTTAAACAATACGAACAGACTCGCTAGATTTTTACAAAAATAAATTCGTATACAAATTGTCGCGATTAAAGAAGTACACCCTATTTATACGTAGAATAAGAAATGAAACACATTTTAAAATTTTTCACTTAACGATTAACCCTTTAACGTCAAAATTGCAGTTTTCGGTAGTACTAACTTTGTCTGAGTATCTATCTATGATAGCTTTGGAATTTTCTTACGAAAATTCATACCCGACTATTATCGAGGCTGCTCTTTCGGAATCCGTTGAGAAAATTTTGAAAATTTTCCATTTTCCATTAAAATTTTCCATTTTAAGTCAAAAAAACGTGATTTTTTTGACATCATTTTTTTTTAATCAAAATTTTCGACTTGATTAGGTATTGCAATGCAGCTAGAACCACTATAGACCGTGCATTTTTTATATAACCTTTCGACTGGTACATAGATTTTCGAAATCCAACATGGCGGATTCAAATTGACGGCTTTCTCCCGGAAAATTCGTCAAAAAGTTCAGGAATTTTTTACACAATGATGATGGACTTTAAGAAAAAATGTTACTGAATAAAAAGTTCTTAGAATGGATCAAAGAATACGGTAGAATTTTTTCAGATTTTTTTGACAATTATAAAAATTTATCAAATTTTCAAAATTGTCAAAAAATCTGAAAAAATTCTACCGTATTCTTTGATCAATTCTAAGAACTTTTTATTCAGTAACATTTTTTCCTAAAGTTCATCATTATTACGTAAAAAATTCCTGAACTTTTTTACGTAGAAAAGTTCAATTATAAATTATATACTTTTTTAATGTTTACACATTAAAAATCAAACATCTTTAGCCATTGTTTTTGTTCTTATTCAATGTTGCCCGATTCTTACCACGTGGAGGTAGATGTTTCTAGAAGAATCTTCTTTTTTTTTTTTCTTTTTCTTTCTCTTCTTTGTTATATTTTTTTATAAATTTGATAAATTTTCAAAATTGTCAAAAAATTCTGAAAAGATTCTACTGTATTCTTTGATCCATTCAACTCAATATTTTTTAATGCGTAAGCATAAAAAAAGTATATGTAATTATAATTGAACCTTTCTACATAAAAAAGTTCAGGAATTTTTTTATGTATTTTTGAATGATGTATATTTGAAATTTGATAAATTTTCAAAATTGTCAAAAAATTCTTAAAAAATTCTACTGTATTCTTTGATCAATTCTAAGAACTTTTTATTCAGTAACATTTTTTCCTAAAGTCCATCATCATTGTGTAAAAAATTCCTGAACTTTTTGACGAATTTTCCGGGAGAAAGCCGCCATTTTGACTCCGCCATGTTGAATTTCGAAAATCTATGGGTACCAGTCGAAAGGTTATATAAAAAATGCACGGTCTATAATGGTTCTAGCTGCATTGCAATACCTAATCAAGTCGAAAATTTTGATTAAAAAAAAATGATGTCAAAAAAATCACGTTTTTTTGACTTAAAATGAAAAATTTTAATGGAAAATGGAAACATTTCAAAATTTTCTCAACGGATTCCGAAAGAGCACCCTCGAAAATAGTCGGGTATGAATTTTCGTAAGAAAATTCCAACGCTTTCATAGATAGATACACAGTCAAAGTTAGTACTACCGAAAACTGCAATTTTGACGTTAAAATGTACATAATGGAAAAGGTGCTCAACGTAAAAGCTTATTATTTTCTATTGTAAAAAAGATAAGAGACGACATCAACTGTGAAGAATGAACGCTTAACCTCGGAATTAAAAAAACAGAAAGTCTGGTTTAAAATTAAAAAAACAGTAATTTGTCATAAATAATAAATTAATAATTTATTATCCAATGTCTTAAAATATTTATAAATTTTTTTAACACATTTTATTATTTACAAGGTAAATTAATTTATTACAATTTTCGGAAGTACTTATAACAGATGCAGTGAAAATTAATCAAGTATAACAGTTACCTATAAAGAAGTCATATTTAAATAACAAATGACAAATCTGTTCCTGGATTACACAATAAGTATCTCCTTCTCTCTCTCTCTCCTCCTCCTCCTTGAGTTTTGTACAAATGTATACCGACGGATTTATATAGCAATTTTTATTATTTAATACAATTGATTTATCTTTTTTTGTATATATTGTTTCGATATATTTTTTTATATTGTACACGGATTATTTGGTCGCGGTCACATATATTGTTGTTACTTTTTTGCAAATTAAAACGAGACGAGAATTGATTTTCAATAATTTTCAATGAAATCTTGGACAACGGATTTGCCGTTTGACTAAGTCGTATCGTTACGATCCGCCTACGCTACACTAGGTCACGTACTCCACTGAAGAAGAGAGAAAGAAGAAAAAAAAGGCCGAACGTCCAATAGTTCCGATACGCTTCAACATCCCCCTATGCGCGCGTGTTGTGTTATGTGGGTGACGGAGTGATCCTAACCCTATAGAGTTAACCTGCAAAACGGAGATGGGTCTGACACTTTGAGTAGGGTCGGTTCGCTTATTCCTTGTATTTTTACGATCTTTTCCCTTTACATTTATCGGCCATTCCACGACGTTTTATTGAATTTTGTTATGTGAAATTCGCATTCTGGGATTTTGTATAGGTTATGAGAACTGGAATCTTGAACCGTGAATTGAAAACGTTTTTTGCTTAACTCTTTTATTCCAAAGAACGTTAAGAGATGCATATATTACTGTTTAGCCATATACTTGAACAATGGGATGTACGGCGTTAAAATATTCACGAGAGAAGTAACATCGGTTGCATACTCGCAGGGTACATTTATTTCGGGGAATCCCAGGATAGTTTCCACGTGTTTTGCAACACCGAAATTGAAAAACTCCGAGATACAAATATTTCACGTACGTGTTTATCCTTAAATAAGTTTTCGGTCTTGTTTTGTATTTTTAAGATATAGACAATCATTATTTTGTTTCGACTTGCAAGTGTCATGAATTTATGACTGCCTTGATGGAAAGAATTTAATCGAGTTTCTTACGATGATATTATGACTTTTAGTAATTACGTGACTATCGGTAAACCAACTAAACGTTAAGAAAAAGTTGCATCAATGAAAATAATATCAGTTAAGTGGAGGATCTATACAGTTCGCCATCCTTGTAACTTATTCGAGAATTATGTATATACAGTTTATAAACTATAAGTGTTCAGTTCCTTCGCAAATGTAAAATACATTTTAAAATTTTTCACTTAACGATTAATGTACATAATGGAAAAGGTGCTCAACGTAAAAGCTTATTATTTTCTATTGTAAAAAAGATAAGAGACGACATCAACTGTGAAGAATGAACGCTTACCCTCGGAATTAAAAAAACAGAAAGTCTGGTTTAAAATTAAAAAAACAGTAATTTGTCATAATAATAAATTAATAATTTATTATCCAATGTCTTAAAATATTTATAAATTTTTTTAACACATTTTATTATTTACAAGGGAAATTAATTTATTACAATTTTCGGAAGCACTTAACAGATGCAGTGAAAATTAATCAAGTATAACCGTTACCTATAAAAGAAGTCATATTTAAATAGCAAATGTCAAATCTGTTCCTGGATTACACAATAAAATTGTACTATTTATTTTTTCTGTGTACAACTTGCTTAAATACTTCGAATCACTATAGATATATAAAATAATTAACGGGATGTTGATATACAGGAATCTTCACCTTTCAACCCAAAAATTATGTCTAAAGTAATGAATTAAAAATCTGTACAAAATTCATATGATAATAATAGCTTAAAACATAAGAAATGGCTTGACGTTTCGATTTTTTAAGAAAAAATCATTTTTTAAATAATAATTGAGTAACAATTTTTAGTCGGCAATCATTAGTCAAAAAAAGGCATAAACTTTCAACCCAAAGATTGTAATCAAATATTGGATTTAAAAATGTGGAAATATTTGGGTATATTATTTAAAACGTACTTAATGGCTTGACGTTCAGGATTTTTTAAAAAATTTATTCATTTGTTTATAAATAAAAGTAAAAAAAAAAATAACCATTTTCTGAGTCCGGCATCCCCTTAATTACTAATAATAAATTACTCAATCTAAATTTAAATGTTAATTCGTATATAGCTCGAAAAGTGTAAGCGTTAATAAACAATCGTAAGAAAAGGCATTTAACTGTCGATTCTCAAACCCCACTCGTCGAATCCCCAATTTCAGTCGGTGCGTTTATCCGTGATAATCCCTTGGAACGTATAGGAAGGATAACCTCGCGGTCAAAAACTGCATTGGGTCGATTGATTCCCGCGCGTGTCGCCAGTGGGTAGGGGTAACGACCTCGGTGACCTTGACTCTCAGCAGTGTGCGTGTACGAGTCACTTGGTAATCTCCTCCTCGTGTTCACCCCCCACCTCCCCTTCTTTGACGTCCGTTTTCTTTTCTTTCCAAGTGAATTCGATACATCGGAATCGCGTATTTTCCCGCCCTTCCCTCTCGGTTTATCGCTCGTCAATGCGGTCATTTGTAAAAGACAATAAGTATCTCCTTCTCTCTCTCTCTCCTCCTCCTCCTTGAGTTTTGTACAAATGTATATACCGACGGATTTATATAGCAATTTTTATTATTTAATACAATTGATTTATCTTTTTTTGTATATATTGTTTCGATATATTTTTTTATATTGTACACGATTATTTGTCGCGGTCGACATATATTGTTGTTACTTTTTTTGCAAATTAAACGAGACGAGAAATTGAATTTTCAATAATTTTCAATGAAATCTTGGACAACGGATTGCCGTTTGACTAAGTCGTATCGTTACGATCCGCCTACGCCACACTAGGTCACGTACTCCACTGAAGAAGAGAGAAAGAAGAAAAAAGGCGAACGTCCAATATTTCCGATACGCTTCAACATCCCCCTATGCGCGCGTGTGTGTATGTGTGTGACGGAGTGACCTAACCTATAAAGTTAACCTGCAAAACGGAGATGGGTCTGACACTTTGAGTAGGTCGGGTCGCTTATCCTTGTATTTTTACGATCTTTCCCTTTACATTTTCGGCCATTCCACGACGTTTTATGAATTTTTGTTATGTGAAATTCGCATTCTGGGATTTTGTATAGGTTATGAGAACTGAATCTTGAACCGTGAATTGAAAACGTTTTTTGCTTAACTCTTTTATTCCAAAGAACGTTAAGAGATGCATATATTACTGTTTAGCCATATACTTGAACAATGGATGTACGGCGTTAAAATTATTCACGAGAGAAGTAACATCGGTTGCATACTCGCAGGGTACATTTATTTCGGGGAATCCCAGGATAGTTTCCACGTGTTTGCAACACCGAAATTGAAAAACTCCGAGATACAATATTTCACGTACGTGTTTATCCTTAAATAAGTTTTCGGTCTGTTTTGTATTTTTAAGATATAGACAATCATTATTTTGTTTCGACTTGCAAGTGTCATGAATTTATGGACTGCCTTGATGAGAAAGAATTTAATCGAGTTTCTTACGATGTATATTATGACTTTTATAATTACGTGACTATCGGTAAACCAACTAAACGTTTAAGAAAAAGTTGCATCAATGAAAATAATATCAGTTAAGTGGATGATCTATACAGTTCGCCATCCTTGTAACTTATTCGAGAATTATGTATATACATTTTTATAAAACTAATAAGTGTTCAGTTCCTTCGCAAATGTAAAATTCATTTTAAAATTTTATAAACTTTAACCGGTATAGAAATATTTTTATTTTCTAATGCTAAGTGATGTATGAATGTTTAATAATCACATTGACTTGAATAATTTGAAAGGAATAAATAATGTTCAATAAGTGGATTTGTTATCGTTGTCCATCCTTTATATAATTACTTCATAACTTTTTTTTTTAATTTAATAAACCAAATTTATAATTAATAGAGAGTAGCAAATTTATTTGTATTTAAGATATATTACAAATATTTATTTATAATTTTACGGATTAAAGTGACAAATATTAAAAACTGACTAACATATTTTTTATTAGATTAGATTTGTAGATCCTAATTTGATTCTTAACTATAATATTGTGTTACATTAGTTATCAAAGTTACAATAAAAACATTGAGCTAATAATTTATTTCTGACGTTTTCAAAAATAAATTTGTCAATCTTATTAGGCAATTTTTCATGTTTCATTATCCTATTCAAATACAAATAATACATCATGCGCATCTCCTAAACTCAATATGCCTAAACTAAACAAATAACTGTTTTACGATATTATAACAATTAGTAATAACTTTAATATTTTGTCATTTATATTAATATATCCGTTCGACTTAATATTTTATTTCTATAGAGACACATAAAAATATATATTATGTTGCATTATAAATAAATAAATAAGCATTAATTATAAATTTGGTGTAAATATTCACCGGATTATGTGCGCTACGAAATAATTAAAATATTTGTACCCAAACACAATTTAGACATTACAAAATATTATTATACGTAAAAACCTAAGCTTTTCAGAAATTTCCCGACGGCACGCATGTTCGATCTCTTTCGAATTTTTATGATTTAATAGGAGGTCATAACAAAAAATCTGTCAATCACATATATATATATATGTCATATTCAAGTGCAATATATAAGAATCGTATATTGCAGTTTTCATCTACATTATAATAGATAGTATATTATTTTATATAATAATTCCTTCCATTGCACACGGTGTCATTAATTAATAGTAATGCACTAATCTTCGTGTTTTTATGCATTGTCATGATAAAAAATTTCACCAAAACAATTATAATACATCATAGAATGGCGTTCTGGTAAGATTATGTTACAAAAATTATGTAAAAGTGTCGAAAGCAGTTGATAAAATAATAAATGATTTGCAGGTTATCTATGAATATTATCAGTTCAAATGTCACGCGTAGACGGCGCTGCTTATGCATAAAAAAATAAAGAAAAATTACTATAACAGTAATTATGAATAAATCGAGATATCAATATATTCTGCTTAATCCAAAGACTGAAAACTTTACAATAATAATATATTTACCTAAAAAAGTAGCGCCCTTCAAAATTTTTTTGAAAAGTTATGAAATAACAAATAAGTTACAAATGTAAATCGATCATCCTAACACGTTTACCTAAGTTTATGTTGTTACTAAACACGTGAAAAACGTTTATAGCATCTTTTAAGAGTAATACGCTCGTGAATTTTATGTTATATTAAATTTTTAACGGTCTGTACGAGCCAGAATATATAAATATTCCTAATCATTATCCTTACTGATGAGACCAACTGGCAATTGTGGTCGAAACATTTATTACAATTTTATCATACACTTTCTCTATATTTATATTTAAAATTATCTTAATAATAATTTTTATTTCCACATCAATTTTTAGTCTCCAGAATTAAAATATCTATACTCATCGAACTTGGTGTAGAGGCTGCAAATTTGTAGCACACCATGGACTAATGATTAGGAATATTTATATATTCTGGCTCGTACAGACCGTTAAAAATTTAATATAACATAAACAAATAACTGTTTTACGATATTATAACAATTAGTAATAACTTCAATATTTTGTCATTTATATTAATATATCCGTTCGACTTAATATTTATTTCTATAGAGACACATAAAAATATATATTATGTTGCATTATAAATAAATAAATAAGCATTAATTATAAATTTGGTGTAAATATTCACCGGATTATGTGCGCTACGAAATAAGTAAAATATTTGTTCCCAAACACAATTTAGACATTATAAAATATTATTATACGTAAAAACCCAAGCTTTTCAGAAATTTCCCGACGGCACGCATGTTCGATCTCTTTTCGAATTTTTATGATTTAATAGGAGGTCATAACAAAAAATCTGTCAATCACATATATATATATGTCATATTCAAGTGCAATATATAAGAATCGTATATTGCAGTTTTCATCTATATTATAATAGATAGTATATTATTTTATATAATAATTCCTTCCATTGCACACGGTGTCATTAATTAATAGTAATGCACTAATCTTCGTGTTTTTATGCATTGTCATGATAAAAAATTTCACCAAAACAATTATAATACATCATAGAATGGCGTTCTGGTAAGATTATGTTACAAAAATTATGTAAAAGTGTCGAAAGCAGTTGATAAAATAATAAATGATTTGCAGGTTATCTATGAATATTATCAGTTCAAATTTCACGCGTAGACGGCGCTGCTTATGCATAAAAAAATAAAGAAAAATTACTATAACAGTAATTATGAATAAATCGAGATATCAATATATTCTGCTTAATCCAGTAGTTATTATTCCGTTAAATAAAAAAACACTAAAGACTGAAAACTTTAATAATATAGTTACCTAAAAAAGTAGCGTCCTTCAAAATTTTTTTGAAAAGTTATGAAATAACAAATAAGTTACAAATGTAAATCGATCATCCTAACACGTTTACCTAAGTTTATGTTGTTACAAAGCACGTGAAAAACGTTTATAGCATCCTTTGAAGTGTGCTTGGAATTTGTAATAAACTATGAGCATTCATTTTGAAAATAAAAGAATATAAATAAATTTATTAGAAATATACTTTTGCAAAGAATTTTAATCATTATACAAATATGCAGCCTACAATTTATTTAAAGAACTAACCTTAATATAGCAGATGGCGCTAATGTATTTCATGAAATGTTTTTATTCTAACTTCAACTTGTCAAACCTGTCAATATGTCGACCCATCAGCATGACTTCCCCATAACTGTAATACAAGTCTCAACGTATCAGAACTGAAATTAAGAAACTAAACCCACATTACTCAAGCTTCCTTGATGCAAGTCTTCTGTACACTTATTGCATCTACTTTTGCATTGTAACTATACGAACCTAGTACAACACCAATTAACCATGTAATTAAATCCTACCACCTCTCTTAGGAAAATTTCAGTATACATGAAGTCGAATATTATTTTTGTTTGAAATTTCACACAGTGATAGATAATATTCAAAGGAAGGGCAATGAAGTTTTTATTTTACACAATTTCATTTGATAGAATAATTTTTTCATCTTTATTGACTCGGACGGTAAACATTGAGAATCCCATTCTTATGAGGAGATGTCAAAGCTATAGCCTCTGTCGATAGCCGCTCGATCTCGAGGCTTCGAATGGCGCTGCAGTCAGGTGGCGATTTCGATGATAAACGTACTTCAAACATAAATTATAAATTTTACAGCTACATAGAGCTGTTGAAAGTTACTTTCCTTCTTAGCTATAAATAAAATTGAAGTAATTAATAAACGTTATAAATAGTAGTTTGTGCACAATTAATTTTCAAAATGAGAGTGAATGTAATGACTTTTAAACCTAACCTAACTTCAAAAATTTGTTCACTCGTCAATCATTAATTACATTTACCTTAACTTAGAAAAATAGTCATCTACAATTATTTTTTTAAAATTCGACATTTTTTATTTTAAAATTCAATCTTGTAACCATAATAACCCCATTTTAAAAATATTTAATAAAACAGATTGCAAACCACCAGAAGTAATCCATGTAATATACCAGAAACCCTGCCGTGGTAAGTCGAAATTCTGGCAGCCGAATCAACCAATTATGGCCAATCGCTTTTAATTTCACCAGATTTTGATCAGAAGGTAGTGACAATTTCTAGCAGGTATGTTTAATTGTAATTTCCCACACTTATGGCTCTCTAGAAGTCTGAATTTCCCATCACATCAAATCGTTGAATCGATATACCTATATTAACGTGTAGAGTACTTATTGTCTTCGCCTTTTGAATACTGTTTCTAAAGATATACGTACGACTTTTTAATTCCAAAAACTGCGAATTTGCTAAAAAAATGTTTAATCCCGCTTTGATAGCACATAGCTTTTCGTTTCGATTAACTTGATGAAAACCATTCTTATAAAGGTAAAAGTACTCTAATAAATGAGCCAACAGAGTAAAAAAAGCATATCTTTTATAAGGAAGAAACTGAAAATATTTGTTTACCTATTTTTACTCATAAACACTATTTTATTATTAAGAAATGGAATCGATTTCTACTGAGTGGAATCGATTTCTAATAAATAAATTGTATCGATGTAATATAATATTATAAACAATTTAATTGGTATGCTTTGAAATTTTTACGAACCATTGTTAACCCAGGACCTGAATTATAAAAAACACAGGCCTGCTTAAGCGATAAGCTAGCATAGATTAAGGGTTAATTAAGCGTAGAGGGGTACATAGTAAACCTTGGTTTTATGGTAAAAAAATGTCAAGAAAAGAAATAGTTTCGGTTAATCGCTGCAGAGCTGATCACTACAACTTGGCTGCCTCACTAGCGAGAGTAAAAATTATAGATAGCCCTATATGTACATGTCAAGAGGCCGATCAAGATCTGGATCATGTTCTGTGGCAATGCTCTATATATAATGCCCAACGAGTCAGATTTATAAAAAAATTGAACAAATTAAAAATTCAATTATCTCTCAAAGCTTCTATCTTTCTTACGGAACCGTCCACTCATGCGTGCCAACTTATTGTCAAATTCTTCGAAGATTGTAAATTAAATATATAAAACGATAGCTAACCTATACTGATGTAAAAACTCAATGTAAATGATTATAAATAATTAATGTAAATGCATATAAATCTTATTTTAGATTTAAAAGCAAATAAATAAAAAAAAAAAAAAAAAAAAGCGTAGAGGGGAGATGAAAAAAATTTGAACTGGTAACAAATTATATTTTTATCTAATCTATCACAACCAGCTTGTAAATATATAATTTTGTTAATAATGATTCTCAGGAATGAAAAGTAATTAATGTTGATTGAAAGCGAAAGTGCCAATAGCTAATTTTAAAGTACTCAACGGGCGAAAAAATTTGAGCAGAAGCACGATTTTATAACTCGATTAGAATCAGTCGTATAAAAGAGAATTAGGCCAACTTTAGACTGGCATAACTCGTGATCGATTGGAAGCGGTAGTAAATAGTGAATTAGCTAAAAAGAAAAGTTAAAAATTTCCATAGGTTTATTTTTTAATTCGGTTCAAAGGACACCGCCAGCTTAATTAACGGGATGTCGGACCAAAATTAGTCCAAAAATTATATCTAAAATATTCAAATAAAAATGTGAAAAAATTGATGCGGATAGTTTTAAACATAAGAAAGGGCTTGACGTTTTGATTTCTTTAGAAAAAATCATTTTTTAAATAATAATTGAGTAAACAATTTTTAAGTTATATGATAAATGAATTTATTGATCTTTACAAGCCAAAGAAACTGTCCTCACATCTCAAGTAAGGCGGACTGTATTAATACCAGCCACTTTAGAAACCTCACAGGATGAGTGTTCGAAAAAGGACTAAGACAAGCTAAGTCAACAAAAATGTAAAATTTAATTGGTTGTAGTAGGGGAGAGGCGGCTATGCGTGGCATGGCGGGTCAACTTGACACCTCAAATATTTATTTGAATTTTACATGTTTCAGTGCAGACACTTAAGGAATTTTAAAATATTACATTATTCTATTTTCCTCTTGAAAAAAAATGTTAAAAACATTATTCTAAATAAATTAATACGCATTTGAAATTATTGATTGAAAAGTGATGCAAGTTTCATTTTATATACAAATAATATATATAAAAAACTTAATAATTTTTAAAAAAGAACATAATTATCTTGTAGTTTTTAATAGAGACTTTCTTGCCTGACTGTGTTTTTTGTTTAAAACATTAATTTAAACGAATATTAATTGCTTAAGAAGTAATAATTGGGGGGGCATGCGTGGCACCCCTGCGGGGCATGCGTAGCACACGGCACTATAATTTCACAAACTAATATATCGATCAGCTGATGAGTTTGTAACCTTTCAGATCATAAAAATGTAGTATAGTAATAGGTAGATATCCTGCAGTATTTAAGTAATTTAATTGTTTAAATATATAGTTCTTAAGATACGTATTCAATGGTGCGGAATTATAAAAAGAAAAACCACGTTCTTCGTTGGAATGATGGGCAATTACATTTAAAAATAATATACTTGATCAAAATCATTTTAATAATGTGAATAATGAAATTAAAATTCCAATTTCATATATTGAACAGGCTAAGCCTCTGTTGAATTTATTGGTAACTAATATAAATTATTATTTGTAAATTAAAAAGTTTTATTTGTACGCTATTATTTCATTATCTTTTTTAACAGAGTTCTTGTTTAGCTTTAACTCCCACTAGTCAATCTACATCTTTTCAAGAATTTTTAACATATCAGCATTAAGCTGAAGCAACTACTTTCCCCATTCAGGAACCCTTTCATACTCAATTAATTGATGGTGCATCGTTAACATTAAAGATAATCTGACAAGCAATTCAGTAGAGAAGATTAGTGGTCAAGATGTTGCGACTAAAAAAGTTTCAAAGAAAGGCAAAGCTGCAATTATCACAAGTACAAAGTATAAAGAAACTCTATTAGATCAAAAATTGAAAAACCTAGAGAAAAAACCCAATGATAAAAAATCTAAGCCAAAAATAATAACTAATAAAATTTTGAATAAGAGAATTAAAGTGGAAAATAATAGAAGACCATTAAGATCTGTAAGTTATGAGAATGCTACAAACGTAGATGAGTCTTTACTTGGCCAAGTTTTAGAAATTCCTGTTATTGACCGCGTTCCTTCAGAAAATTATAATGTAATTTTACAAGTCGATAACATAGCAGCTGAATCTTCTATTAATAATATATATCCTATATACCAAGTCCCTTTTCCTGAAAATGTGCATTATTATTAAATGTATTTATGAATTGTATTCTAATATAATTATAAAACGTCAAATGTGATTTGTAAGACTGATTAAATTAACTAAATGATATAATAAAGTGTTAAATTTAAAGTTAAAAATTTTATCTGTCTTATCATTAATTAGAATGAAAAAATTAAATGCCTACATTTACTAAATTTATTTTAAATTACATTTAAAATATAATACCTCTTATTTTATTGCATTCATTAAAAATACAGAAGTTGAGTGTGCTATTCATGCCCCACCGCACTGACATCCATGCCCCCTAGCGGGGCATGAGTAGTCATTTCACACGCTTGTCTTTACAATTTTATAACTAATTTTAAATATAAAAATAGTAATTTTTAAAAATGTAATTATAAATTTAAGAATCTTTTTAACTATTTTCATTTTTTTAAAGTGAAGAATGATTTAAATTATTATTGTAATATAGTTTTAAACTTAAGGTGCCACGCATAGCCGCCTCTCCCCTATATAATTAATTAAAACTTAATAAGACGGAAAAAGAAAATTAAAAAATTTTGTATTTCGCCCTGAGTATGCCTGGTGGGCTCATCAGTATAGAGTCCAGGCATCTCGTCTCTAGATACAAATTAATTTTTAATTAATTTTATACTACAATCAATTAAATTTTACATTTTTGTTGACTTAGCTTGTCTTAGTCTTTTTTCGAACACTCATCCTGTGAGGTTTCTAAAGTGGCTGGTATTAATACAGTCCGCCTTACTTGAAATGTGAGGAATGTTTCTTTGGCTTGTAAAGATCAATAAATTCATTTATCATATAACTTAGAGTGTACAAGAGCAATAAATTCTCGAATTTTTCTAATAGTTGGAAAATTCAAATTTTAAACAATTTTTAGTCGGTAATCATCAGTCAAAAAAGACAAACTTTCAACCCCAACATCAAATTATCAATTTAAAAATCTGGAAAAATTTGGGTGTATTATTTAAAACATGCCTAAGAGCTTGACGTTCAGGGTTTCTTAAAAAAAGTAGAAAATGACTATTTTCTGAGTCCGACATCCCATTAAGATATTTTATTTTCTATCAAAACGGTGTCTCAAAACGTGTAAATTTAAGAGTAAAAAACATAATTTTACATATTTATATATTTAAAAGAAAATGGCAAGGATCTGAGGAAATAGATTATTCCAAAAGAATCATTTCCCTCGAATAAAAATATCAAAAAGCTTACATTCACTGAAAAAAATATAATTTGTGAGTTTAAGCCGATATTCCTTGATATTAATAATGTACATCTTGTAAAATTTATAAGAATATGATTGATCCTGTGTATTGATCGACTTAAGTCAACCTTCCTTGTTTTGGACATAAAGAGATACAGTTTCATTATAGAAGATTCATTTAATATCAACCAGATTAATTCTTGGGTCATGTTTAACAAGCATTCTGCTCGAACTAGCAATCATTTTTTTCAGTGTTTATATGTGACCTTAAGCGGTAATTTTGTTTGCCAATTGATAAATACACATTGTACGTATTATTTTATCATTTAGAAAAATATTTAGAAATTATAAGCCAATATGAAAATGTTTATATAATTCCATAAAGTGGTCGTTTTAATAGATAAACATCCAATTTCACTTATAGATCTTCCCTATACTTGACATCTACAAATTTTTCCAACCCGAATTGCTGTGCGGTGAAAAAAGTCTGTAAAGCGCAAAGAAAATGTCATCAACGTCAAAAAAAAATCGATAGCATCGCTTTATATTCGAAGAGCGCGTGACCATTGGGAAATGGCAAAGTGATCGGCAGTAACCCAATACACCCAAAACAAAAACAAAATAAAAAAAAGTGTTGGTGAAAAGTTGGAAAATTCATTGAGTCGTAAAGCCTAAATCGAGGTCGAACGCATGCGCAAAACGGACCGCGTTCATTACTCCCTTCTCTTCCTCATTCCGTCTACATCTGTATATATATCCGTGATTGTTCCACTGGTGGCACGTTCTATTTATGGAAAGCCAGCTCTCGTCCTCTCTCTATCTCTCTTCCCTCTTCCCTCTCTCGCGTGGGTTTGATAGTTTTAATTGAAAACGTAATAATCGAATTAAGAGTCCCAGGAGGGCATTGCCCACGCATCGTTGCCCAGTCGACTTTTCTAACCTAATTCCATTTTGAAGTTAAGATGATGGATTTTACTGGTCTGATGCCTGCACTAAACCTCGCGATCGCGTGTATCGTTTCTCGTCTGCATATACTACTACTAAATATTAACATACGTATTAATCAAAGTTTTTATTACATTGGGTTCAATGAGAAAAATTGGACGTACTTAGGCGAATACACCCAAACATTTCCAGATTTTTACATCGCTTATTCAAATAGACTGTTTGAGTTGAAAGTTTATGTCTCTTTCGATTAATAAATACCGATCAACATTTGTTTACTTAATTATTATTAACAAAAATGATTGTTTTTTTTCTTAAATTAAAACGTCAGGCCCTCCCTTATTTGTACAACTACCCATATGAATTTTGTTCAGATGTGTAATTTAATATTTTAGGTACAATTTATAGGTTGAAACGGTGAAGATTCATGTAATTTGAGTCGGACATCCCCTTAAATGATTTTCTGAGGAAGAACGTATACGACACATACATTGCTCAATATTGAAATTCAATCTTTGGGAAGTTTGCTTTTGTAAACGAAAGAAAAATAAATTTACGAAAAAATTACAATTTCTAACAAATATATACTGTAGTTTATTAAATTGATACGCGTAACGATTGTTTTGAAGTACAATTAAAAAAAAACGAATTTGTACGTACATTTAAAAGGAAAATGATGGTAATGATGATTTAAAAAGTAAACACCGATAATTGTGAGCATCGTATGGTGAGTTAAGATTTTATAGGTCCTTTCACATCCTCTTAATTGTAACAATTGAAACGTAATAGTCATTGTGTTGCGATGTATATTGTTCGCATGCCCGGAATGATGTCATACACTTATAAGGATTGATGCGCTGCGCAAAGAAATTGGTAAAGTTCATATATATATATATGTTGCAGCATCTGTGCAGTACTATTAAACTAACTGTGGAAAGCTTGTCAACTATAAGAAAAAAAAATATGTATATATCTGTACTTTTAAAATTAAAGATTACAATATTGATTTATACATATTTCGGATAATCGAACAATGCATATCGTTGTTCAAAAAATGTTTCTTTGTTTTTTATTCGATCGTGACGTAACGAACAATCCAACATTCGCTAGTAAAGTAACGTTAAACGAATTGACGGATGTATTGTAAAAGTGAATATTTTTACAAAATTGTGTATTTGTATACATGATTGAGTGCGATTAGAATGTTGAACAACTACCGAAGGATTCGTATTTCGTACCGAAATGATGCATATTTCAAATTTATTAAATGATCGATCTGAACGACGTCCGAGAAGCAATACCGTATACACTGCAAATTCGAGCGATGCAACTTAACCTCAAATTACGAACGTTCTAATCCGTGACCGAAGGCTGGCTGGCTGGCTGGCAGGCAGGAGCCAGCATCGATCGTGTGCGAGTCGAGGTTAAGCGAGGTTAAGTCACCCCCCCCCTCCCCCCCCCCTCCTTTCCTTCCTTCTCCGTATATATCAAGCAGATTAACCAAGTTCGAGTTTCGTATCATCGCAACCCATTGAATTTGAGTGTGAGCATAGTAATGTCAACTTTATAATTCCCATCGTGTATCTTGACGGTCAATTGTATTTCTTTAATAACTCTCTCTCTCTCTCTCTCTCTCTCTCTCTCTCTCTCATTCATTTTCTTACATACGCGACTGCCTTGATCCAATTCGAAATATAATTTGACGCGACGACGAGCCGTATAGCGAGTTCTCTCAAATTAAAAAGAAATTTTTATAAATTTATTACCAATTGGATATACCGTTCGTTTGTTTAGACTGACGCGCACCGAAGGTTCAAACAATCTGGTCGAATCAACCGAGACAATATACAACGACGAGGGTGCGCACCGAAACGTTAAAACGGTTGTTGAATTCGCGATTGAAAATTCAATGGGAATTGCAAGTGCGTATATATATATATACACAGGTAAACGCGCACTGTAAAATTTTATACGAACCTCCCGCCCACCGCCGCCGCCAGTACTACCACCACCACCACTGTATTAATCCGTCGCTTTGTGAGGGGGTCACGTGATCCAATTCAGATATTTGGAGGTCACGTGGTTTCACCGGACATCAATATCTAATGCAGCAACCAACCACGAGATCTAGGGGAAAGAGAGAGACGGAGAGTCCGTCATACCTTCGGAAATCGGATTTTAAATGGTAAAATCCTTTGGTTAACCACTTTAATTTTATTTTATTTTCAGTTGAACCCATTTTTAATGATCTAACCAAGAACATTTTTCAACAAAGCTTCTCAGTTTCATGGGATAGTAAATTACTCCTCCCCCCCCCCCCCCCCCCCATCACACAAGTAATTTATGTCTTTGAATCTTAGCCATCAATTGATTTTCAACAACATTTTTCATAATAAGTGATGGTCATACAAAATTTGGACGTCTGGTGAACAATTTTTATACAGCATCTGTCCAAAACGCTCGTGCGAATACTGTAACGCGATTTGGACGTCTGACGTACTAGCACTTACAGCATATAGGTCCAAAAATTTTCTCAGTGAAGTTATATATACTTTTCAAGCGCAGTTTTGCGAAAGATGGTTTTTCAAGTTAACCTGCATCTTCCGTACTACAATCTTATACTTGGATATATGTTGTAATACGTATCGAGTATTGAGTACAACTGATGTCAAACCATTGCACCTATACGTTTTTTAAGATACGTTCTACATCGACGGCGAGTCTTGTCCATTTTGTGGACAATGTGTCAGTGTTCGTAGAATTTAAAACGACACAAAAAATATTATTCGTTAATTTCGATGTTTACGGCCATCTATATATATAGATAGTACATTTTAAAAATCCTGGGACATAATCAATAGATACATCAGGGTACGCGTACCATACATACGTCGATGTTTAAACCGTATACACTTATTTTTTATACACGAATCATCCCGTATAATACTTAAATGAATTTATCTTCACTGGGACTTTTTTACCTTATTGCACAAAAGGTTCTTGATGTATTTATAATTTTTTTTTATTTAAGCTTTTTCAAACCCTGTTAATGTTTATACAGCTATATATATTTATAATTTATAACAAGACTTTAGTTAATTTTAATATTATAGTTTTAAGTTACTATAACCTAATCTTCGTACTGTTCATATGATTTACTTTTTTCTACGTATTATTTTATAATCTACACGTAGAGGCATTTGCATATGACTTTGTAGAATTAACCTTTGTAAATATTCTGGTTGAAATAAATAAGAAAGTGAAACTAAAGATAAATAAATTTTAGGCTGCTGTATGTCATCTTGAATTGCGCGAAGCGTGCCCAATTAAGTATTAATTACCTTAACAATTATAGGGAGAGAATTGCAAGAGAGATACGAAGTTGTGTAACCAAGAGATGGTATACAGTGTTATTTCACGATGAAAGGTGCGTTCGAGCTTCTGGTTCGAGCATATACATATATATATACACATACCGGTGCGGGATTCTCGCATAAAATAATAAACCATTCCACCGAGAGGAGGAAGCTCCATTGAAGTTTTGGCAAACCGCCACGAGTCATGCACGCTTATATATATACATACATATATATATATGTACATTAATGCGGAATTATGGATCACGGGGGTATGTAGAAGCGCAAACGCGTCAGTGAGAACCTCAATTACGAACTCTTTAAAATTTATTACTGGTAAATAGATTTTTTTATTTTCTCATACGAGCTGCTATTCACTTATATATGTAGATTCGATGTGTGTTACGAGAGAACTCGCGAACAAAATAAAAATAATATATAATGAACAGTGTGTCGAAAAGAATTATTTATTTTTTTCGTAAAACAAACTTTACTTATATATATATATACATGTACATACATCTCGAGAGCTTTTGTTTTCATTCGATAAGCATCGCACGAAGATGAGAGGCACGAGCGCGTGTGTATACCATGTACACGTAAATGTGTATGTGCAGTGTACGCGAAAGGCCTCTAATTCACATCTGTTAAGCCGCGCGCGCGGAATACAATACGTCAATCGCGCACGGGCGAATTTCAAGGTCACGGAAAGAAAGAGAGGAAGAAGCACCAAAAGAAGAAAAAAAAAAATACCGCGTGCTACTGATAAGGTTAACCCCCTCTTTCTCTATCTTTTTTGTCTCTACAACACAAAAGAAAGGATTAGAGAGTGTGCTGTACAGGGATGAGAGATAAATTAAGGACGACTTTAACCTCGAAAGTAAATAAGTTCGCATTAGAAATATACGTGTGTATGCGCTTATTATTGGATTACAATTAAATTTTAGGTTATATACATATATATATATATATATATATATATATACGTACATACATATACACGTGGACATATATCTTTATTGTTATTGCTCTCATTTCGATTACCAGATATACGATCGTGTCGTTTTTTTTTCTTATGTTAATCGACGTCGATATACGTGTATACATCGTGCGTTTCCTTCCTCCTACACGTTATTTCGGTTCGTAACCCCCGCGCGAGTGTCTCCGCGCGCATCACCCATTTAAATATGCTAACAACCGCATCGATTTTGAATTCTTTAGAATTTACGTTGTTAGAATTTCAAGCGCTTCTAAGTACTATATCTAAGGGGTTATCGACCTTTCGTCGATTTTCAATTTTGATTATTCAAAGTGTTTTTTTTTTTCACTTTTCTACTTTCCTTATAATAAGAATGATGAAATCGCTCAATTGCACTTTTTACTCATATATCCAAAGTAGATATAACACCTATATAGTTCTCGATTTAAAAAGGGAGAAAATACACTTTACCTTAACTCTTTATCCAAGCGATTTTAGGTTTATCATCGTGAGATTGTGTATATCGAGAGAAACTTGGAGTTTTTAAATTCACTCGCTGTGGATTGCTTCTTTTTTTTCGTTCATATATGTTATACACGAACCTCTATAGTTGCTCAATATGGGGTATAAAACGTCTCGGCAAACAAATACACAACCGAGCCTCCGTATCTCAATTTTTTTAGGTTAGGTCGACGTTATCTCTATGTCCTTGGCAATACGTATATATATACGATAATAACAATAACAACAACGCGTCTCTCCTTATCGAGTTGAAGAATGAATGGAACTCTAGAGAAAGGTGGAACCCTCCTTTCGTCTATATATTTTTGCAGTCTATATATTACATAAATGTTAATTACTATATAACATTTAATATATTTATATTTATGGGCCAAGAAAAAATAAAACGCCAAAAAATTGTTCACCCTCTCACATGTATATATACCTGTTACCAAACTACCCTCGTAAAATGATCATTCGAATCCCGAAAGCTGCAACGTTTTATTTGGATGTTACTTTCTTTTTTTTGTTTCAACAGAAAAAAAAGGAAGTAACGTTTTACAGTTGCACACTTAACCTCAAAAAGTTAAATTTGTGTATAGACGAAAGTTCACTTTGAATTATCCAATGTAAACTTTCACAAACAGAATCCCGCGTTCGAGTGTAAATTTTCCACGCAGATGCACTTAATGAACTATTATATATATATATATACATATACATATATATCTTTATACGTCTCTCTCTTTCTCTCTCTCTCTCTCTATATATATATATAAACTCCGAATAAAACGAGCAAGTTCAGTGTCGCGTTTCCGAGATAAATTCGAAACCAGAGGTGAGAGAGAATAAGTGTAAAACAATGTTTGACAATGGTGTTTATATACAATTAATTCACTTCACATTCCGTCCTCGTATTTCTTATAACGATGTATTCCAATAAATTATAAAGCTCCATTTTACGAAAAGCAAAAATTTTGTCAAACTCGATATCATATTTTGGCGAATGACATCGCGATACAATTATTGATATTTAATTAAATTTATAGTAGCTAAGTTTGGTTATATATGGGCCATTTCATCTCAACTGGTTGGATCAAAATTTTAGAATGCACCAAAGGAGTCCGCCAATAAGTATAAAGACGTTCCAAGACGTATAAATCATGCCTTATCTTTTACTTTGACTAGCGATATTTCATTTGCAAAAAAAATGATTTTCGGGAAATGAAAGGAAAAGCCAAAATTAACCGACAAAGTTTCATTTTTAACATTGCAAGTATATCTATATATACAAATTTTAAATGTATATAGATATACTTCAAATGCTTTCCGTTGGCGTTCTCCAATTTTGGGTACAGACTGGGAGTGTTATCCAGAAAACAGATACAAATTTTTAGTTACTGGAATCTATTTGCTCAAAAGTTATTTCAACCTTAAGAAGTGAGTAGTTATTTCACGTTCTTTTCAAGAAACGCTGACTTTACACCTATTTAACTCAAAATCTATCAACTTCTACTATATAACATTATATATAACATTCCTTGCTGGTTTTCTCTGAATTTTATTCTTTCGGGTTAGAATTATTAATTTCAATGTCGATGACTTATAAAGTACAAGTCGTCATTGATGTTTAAAATAAGACGACCACGCGACAGTCGATTTTTTTATTCAAAAATCGAAAAAAATTTGAAGCATTAACTTTTTAATGGTTTGTAGCTTGTAATTGGCCTGTCAGTCTATCAAAAGTTATGGTATTTTAAAAAATTCCAAATAATTATCGAAAATTTGAATACAATTTAACATGTAAATTTTTGAAAAGTTTTGGTAGTTTTTTAAAATACCATAACTTTTGATAGACTTACAGGCCAATTCGAGGGCCAATTACAAGCTACGAACCATTAGAAACGTATTACTTCAAGCTTTTTTTCGATTTTTGAATAACAAATCGATTATGACGTGGTCGTCTTATTTTAAACATCAGTGTTGACTTGTAGTTTATGAGAAATTTATCTTGAGATTAACAATCCTAACCCGAAAGGATGAATTCTAGACATAACCAGCAACGAATGTTACATATAATGTTATATTGTAAAAGGTAATAAATTTTTAGATAAATAGGTGTAAATCAGCGTTTCTTGAGAAGAACGTGAAATAACTTTTTGAGTCAATTACAATACATTCTCAATTTTTTCTGCTTTCTGTATAACATATCCAGCCTGTATACCCAAAATTTAGAGCATTTTAAAATTTTGATCCAACCAGTTGACATATAATGGCCCGTATATATATATATTAACGTTCGTTAAATTATATGCCTCAAAATCTATACTACGAAAGCTCGATGCAAAATAAGCAATTCTAACCACATTTCGTTCGTCAATGATGTCAATCTCTCCTGCAGCGTTCGAAACTAAATTGTGTTCAGTGTGCATCAAATAAAAGTCATAATTAATAATAATATAAACGCGATGTAATCGATTTCACTTTATTTTATGTTTTAATATAGTAAATGTAAAAACAGAGTCTATGAGTTAACAGATATTTTTTAAAATTGCAAACCATTTTCGATTAACGGGATGTCGGACCCAAAATACAGAGATCTTCATCTTCCAACATAAGAATTATCTTGGAAATATTGTATTAAACATCTGAATAAAATTCATATGGGTATAGTTTAAAACAAAAGCAAAGGCATTATGACCTTTTTATTTTTTAAGACAAAATAAATTTGTTAATAATAATTGAATAAACAATTTATAATTGTAATTTGTTCGGTCTAAAAAGGCATGAATTTTCAACGCAAAAATCAGAATTAAATTACAGATTTAAAAATCTTAAAAAATTTGAATCTACTGTTTAAAACATGTCTAAGGGCATCATGGCGTTCAGGATTTTTTCAAAAACTTATTATTCTTTTGTTTATATAAATAAATTTAAAGTGACCATTTTCTGAGTCCGACATCCCCTTAAGTAACAGTACAATACTATAAAATATCTAATCTATAACGTACGTTAAGCTCGGGAAATGAACATTATATTATTTAAAAAAAGAAATTAGTTTTCAAAAAAATCCTTTTCGTTAGGCCCTTGTGCATGCTTCACTCAAAATAATCAAATATTTTTTGATTTTCAAATCGGCAATTACCGTATAATGTTTGAATAATACACCTTTTATATCCTCAAAATTACCGACCTACATTTGTCTCGACGCATTTATTTATTTATTAAATTTTTTTTTAAACCAGTTGTTTATACGCTCTTCTCTATGTTTCAAACTGTACGTGTATATATATATATATATATATATATATATATATATATATATATATAAAAATTTGCATTATGATCCCCGTAATTGGGTCCGATATTCCGTTAATCTGATTGTCAGAATGGTTATATAGACTCGAAGCGTAAATAATAAGATAATTTTTATGTTCTAATGTATAAAGCAAACTACATTTAACCACCAAACAGTAAATTCGAGTCGTATAAGAATATGTTACAGAAATTTCAAAAGTATATCGTAAGTTTGTCTTAGAAATGGTTATGTTTCGTACATATATACTTGAACGCTGTACAACCTCAAGAATATGAACATTTTCATTACAAGGTGTACAAACAAAAATTCATAAACAAAATGAAAATGAATAAAAGCGATTGCGAAACAATTAGTGAAATATATTATTCCAGAATAATAAAAATTAAATTAATTACCGTATAACTGTATAAACTTATATACACGCGTACATACGTACATATACACATACATCTACATATACACGCGAACGTACGTATATATACATATACACATACATCTACATATACATCTACATATACATCTACACATATGTATATATATATATATATATATATATATAGATTTGATACTCAAAAGCACCGATAACGAAATGCTGATAAGAAAAGTTGCGCATCTGTGGCACAATAAACAATAAAATCGCGTTTTGTGTCTTGAACCGCCTTATATACATATATCACGCGCACACACGCGCCCGCACGCACACACACATATCCTAACCCAGTTCAAACGTTTTATGAATCTCATAAAAAGAAAAAAAAATCATCGGCACGAGAGAATATAAAATTTTATTATTCTCAATGTGCGTAATCACTGCTATTTCTTGACGCGTAATATAACTAAATTTTGCTGCCCGGCAATATACTAAATGTACATTACTATATATATTAGCGTTGCATTAGCAGCAAATAATAAACACGTTCTTTTAGAAAAAAAAAGGAAAATAGTAATTACAAACTGTTAGCTATATGTATATATTATACCATATTTTCTACTTTTTGGCATTTTGTTAAATAAAATCGCGTTCGATTGTACTTTGTATATACATACACGAAAGTAAGAGAGAAGGAGAGAGAGAGAGAGAGAGAGAAGCGAATCTTATCAATACCGGTAATAAATCCGAGAGATAAAGAAAAGCATAAATCTAAAAAAATTATCGCCAAGTAGGAGATTTTGTAAGTCTATAAAACAATAAATCAATTTTTCAATAAATACCACGGTAATTTTCCTTGTGCATATACATATACATTATGTATGTTAATATACATATACGTATACACGATATACATATACATAATAAGATGTCTAGTAAACTTTCACTCGCTAAATTTCCTTTCATATACGTGTATATGTTTGTAAACTAAATCAAATAGTTGTATAGTAATTTGAATGCGAAAACGACCGAAACACGAGTGTGTGTATGTACTGTTCAATTTTAACATCAACCGACACCTACGGTACAACGAACTTTGATAATGAAGCAAAATTTGCATGCGTACACGTTGGTTCAATTAGATCGAGAACCAAGGGATTTCGAAATTATTTGTATCATGTAACTCTTTTCTTACATTACACTCGGATAAAAATGGTTTATTAATAATTAAAATTTTATAATAAAATATAGAAATACGCGGATCGTCATAGCACTTTATTTATGTAATACAACTAGAGTTAACTGCAGTTACCTCTTACTTACTTATCTTAAGTTAAAATATTTATTAATTATTTATAACTATATTTATACATTTATTCTTATGATGATGATTGTCATACGGATTTAAACGTCACTTTTTCCCGCGCTTATATATTGTTCAACCAATCAAACCTAACCTTCCGTACTTTGACGCATGCGCAACACGTGAACCAATCACATAACCAATATACTTGCTTCACAACATCCGGATATCACTTTTCTATATATGAAGATGAAAAAATTCCAATTATTTCGGTTTTACAGTTAAAATTAAAAACTAGTATTCCCAAATGTATGAAATTTATCCAATACCTATAAAATGACTAATAAATAAATAAATTACGAAAAATTGAATAAAATATTACAAAAAATTTAGGAATTCATATTTTAACTTTGAAGTAGAGCTGAAGTTTGCTTGAAACATTAGTTAGAAAATTCATGATTGCGGTCCGAGCGTTTTCAGTGAGTAATTAGTATTGTCGATAGTTTAGGGATAATAATTTAGGTATAGTGTGAAGTGTAACAAATCCGTTATAGTAATTTTTTTTTTAAAACAGGTAATAAATTTGAAAACTTTTTATAGCGTATACACGTAATTATTCAGATTTTTCGAAAAATATGAGTTCATTTACACGAAAATAATAATAAGGAAATCATACCAACTTTATTCGTATACAAATTGAATATAGTAGAATTTCACCGTAATTTGGCCAATATATGATATAAAAATGTATAAAAATATATAAGTTCCTATGAAAAATAAATCAAATGTCAGTGACATTTCTATAAGGAAAATGATACCAATTACTACAAATTGATTATTTATACTCACTAGGATATAGCGTCTTACCTTCATGGAAGATGAATTGTATCGTAACTTTGGAATATACATATTCTGATACAAAATAAAGGTATAAAGTAATATTAAATAAATTTCTTACAAAATTACGTAGGATAAACAATTAATTATAAGTTTTTAATCTATAGAAATTAACAAAATATTTAACCTAAAATTTTGTTAAAATCCCTAATCCTTTTCTGTTTTAGCTCTATAATCCTAGAATAATTTGACGTATTTGAGCCTTTTGTTCGACGTTATGACATTATCCCAGTTAATAAAGACTTAACCACAGTTTGTCAAATATCCGATGAAAAACATCAAATTTAGTTTAAATTGGTGAAATAAAATATTTTTCACAAAAAAAAATTAGTGAGACTATGATGGTAAAAGTGTGGTGTACCATCGAAAACGATAAATTTTTATAAAAAAATTGCTAACAATTAAAAAACAGCGAATATATATCGTGATGATAAAGATGAAAAATTTGGTGAAACGTTGGTAACAACAGTCCACCATTATTAGTAACATATGTAAACGTTCCATTGCATCCGTATACGTAAAATTCTGTAGAATCGTATATTGATTATATACTGTTACGGTATTCGTATACGATCGAATTTTCTGTGCGATATACAGCCGACCCACTCTCGTATTAAGTTAAGATGGTATTACATCAATCAACCAGAAATTAGGGCAATACTGGTTTAAACTCAGTGAACCGATCTAAGAACCCACCAAAATTTCATGATCACCCATACCCTACTGGAACTACACAATAGTCAGGCGATATATATATAGAGGTATAATATGTATAGGTATTATATTATCAACTCAAATGGAAATAATATCTGTGTATATATATATATATATATATATAAAGGAACTTCTGGAATAACTCCTTTTCCATCAAATTGTGTCTTCCTCTTCAAATCTTCTATAAAGTTAGATTTCGAAGCACAGAAGTTTTATTAAAAAAATTTCCGATATTCCATTCTGTACTCTCTCTCTCTCTCTCTCTCTCTCTCTCTCTCTTTCTCTGCATGTACACACAAAAGTCATTGGTAGAAACACTTTGTCTTCCTTATCAAGAGCTCTCGCAACAAAAACTGCGAATCTTTTTATACGCGTGTTTACCGTCGACGTCTCTCGATCGTGTCGAAATACGACCGAGGCAAAACAATGAAAACGATTCCAGCTAAAAATATTTAGCCGATACCGCTGAGAGAGAGAGAGAGAGAGACAGGATTTCGCGAGCGCCCTATACGTCGAGTAATAAACCCTCTCCTCTTTCTTATCCAACTCGATAAACAATGCTAATACGCTCGGAGTTCAATAATATCCCGGCGTGAAAATATGATCTGACCTGACCCTTCTTCTATTTTCCGACCGCATACACACAGTGTATATACATATATATATCAGGCATATATATATATATATATATATATATATATGTATACAAACGAGAGCAAAAACGCGAATCTGATTAAAGGTTAACTTTTTACTCGAGAGATCGCTCGATCTAGGAACTCCGACCACGTGGTTACTTAAACGACCTTGCATAAGGACGTGACCTCCAATCGGATAGGATAATAATATAAAGATCGCGACTAATTTAGATACATTAATTATGACACAACTATTTTTTTATCTATTCATATATATATATATATATATATACACACTTATTGATATTCCATCCCCGTCGTTTCGTTTTCCAATTCACTTTTTGATAAACAAACGATAAGAACCGAATGTACAGACACGTACGGAGCTAATTTTGAGAAAAATCCTATATGAAAGATGTGTTTCTCACAGAAAAGATGCTTATAAAATATTCAACTTTTCGGAAGAATTTCTTTAAAAATTTTTTAAGAGTTCGTTACATCATCGATATATAATATATAGGTATAGGAATTCTACATTTATCACGTGTGATGCAGTTCCTTGGTGTAAAAATATTTTGGTTTTACGCACGCACACATAGGCAGAGAAAGTGTATTCTGACGAATTTGCAAAGTGTAAAACGAATCGGTTCCTCGATAGTCAGCAAAATATTTCGTTTTCTTTTTTTAAGTATTTATAGCTATAATGGTCATACACGTATATATATATAGGTATATATATTTATACCTTCAGATTCGAAATTAATCGTCGTAACCTCAAAATTAGATGAACTAGGTAACGATTTTATCAGTATCTAATTACGCGTTACACCGAAAACGTTCGATTTTTTTTCCCCAAATATAACATAGCGATACCAATCGCGTTCCTAAAAATAGAAAATTTCCTGTACAAAGTTCGCGTGAACTTAAACGCGCGGATTAACTTTCCTCGAAAACGCTTCTTCTATATAAACGTTAAAATTTAATTTTGATATTACAAGGATATATATGCGATCAAACGCAGAAAAATATATACATACGTATATATCGCGAAGACCCTATTGTATTATACATTTCAAAAAGTAACAAATTAATCGTAGCAATCTTAAACGAGAGGTATCGAATGCATAATCGATAACGAAATGTAAACATTGTAATGTATAACATTCCGAGTTTCGTTTAATTTTTTTTTTAATTTTTTTGTGAACATGTACACCATTACACGTATACACACACGATGCACATACATACATCTGACAGAACATTCATGTATATATGTATATATATATATAGGTATACCCGCGATTGTACGCGTCTCTCGAGCATCCGCCAAGTCTCGCTCTGATGGCTTTCTCGTTCGTTACGTAATCGCATGCTGATAAGACACAAAGGTGGGAAACGCCAGGATGCACACTTCAAAGGGATATATTCAAATGTACACATCGCGTACACCACGAAAATGACGTAAAATACGCGGGTCGCTCTCTTTTTAAACGCTATATTACTATTATCGTTCCGTCATTTAATTCATTTTTCACAATATTATTATTTATCGTTATTTTTTCTTTCAAACGTTTATTAATTCAGATATAACTTGCAGATTTATCTGCGAGAACATCCAATTGGCAATAATGTTCAATATAAAGGAATCGATATGTACCATCAATTGAAATTTGTATAATTACATGATTATCGTCTGATTAAAAAAAAGGACCGAGGTAAATGTAAATAAAGAATTATATATACATATATATATACACATGCACGTACATACGTCGGTGTATAGAGGAATTTTTCTTTATAGTTGCAAACTTGTTGTTAGGAACTTGTTATCTTATTGACTTAAGAAGGCCGCAGGTGTAACGGTAAAAATGTGGACTATTTTTAGAGCACGTGTACTGCATTCGATCTGCTATTTTTTTTTGTTTTTTTTTTTTTTTAGTTTCGCAGTGAAAATCGTCGCTCTTGGGGAATAGAATACGTACTTATTTTGCAGTTACATTTCCAACTTCTGACTATAAAAATGTTTTATTCTTCTTTAGTACATTTAGATTTTTTTTGTGATCGAATGTGTATGTAGTAAGTGTCTCGAGGTTAAGTATATATAAATATTCGTATGTGCACATATAGATCAAAATAAAAACGGTCTATATCGTTGATTTGGAAGAATATTCTATCAGATATATACCCTAATAAAAATTAAAGAATTTTGAGGTTAACCGAAAATATATTTTGTTTGTAATGAAGGAATATTTTTCTGTATTTTATGTCAAATCACTATTTTCTCGATAAAAGTGTATATATATATATATATATATATATATATAGTTAAACAGATAAAGATGATCGTATTCCATCAAATAAATATTGAATAGATTGTTTTAATAAAATAGGTTCGAAAAAGTAGGTGAAAAATGAGCTCATTTTTCTATTCCCGCGACGAAACGATTTACATTACAATATATATACTTAATTTCAGCTATATGTTTTAACATGTTGACATAAATTAAAGTTAAAACTAGCTATACATCCTATTAATTATTGTTAAGTAAATAAAACAATAAAATCACATATATACCTATATCTTTGTAAATTTACTGGAAATATAACAGAAAATCAGTTGTAAATCGTATATACGGAAACTTCTAAAAAAGTCATCCTAATCAAAAGAAATTTTTAAACTTATTGTTGGTATAAAAAGCTGAAAAAATTATTCGAAAATGCTTATAAAATGAGCAATTTTTACTGTATATTGTTGTTTACTAACTCATTGATCAAACGGACAGTTTTCGCCCAAAAAATCATTTTATAAATTCTTTGATTTGTACTAGTGTTATATCATTCATTTTTAATAAATATGGCCTAACTATAATATTTTATTCTGTTATTCGATCAGAAATTGATATAAGTTATCGTCAGTCAAAATTTACTGTTTCAGTACAAAATCGAAAAAATAAGGAACTATTGAACTCGGAAAAGTCATCATTTAAAAAGTAAAAAAAAAAAATAATTTAACTTAATGAAGAATGTAAAAAATTTGTACACGAAATCATTCGATTAACGATCGATACAGCCACTCCCCGAGTAATAATGATGTAAAGAAAAAAATAATGTACCTTTTTTATGCTTTTAATATTTAAATTATTTTATAATCGTGTTAATTTTGAACGAAATTAGTGATAGGAATCAACATCTAAAACTGTTTTATTTTTTTCGAATGAGTAAATTTTATTATTTCCTTTTCTTATATAAAGTATAAATATTTGGTATATCGCATATTCTATACCAATTTGATTACTAAGTTTCTGCCGAATAGTTGACACTCGACACGAACACCAATTTTCACCATGGAATTTATATGTGGGCTCAAAAAGAAAAAGTGAATTTATTATAAGTAAAGCAACTACCAATAAACCAGGTCATCAACCTTGCATATATATACGCGTACAAGCGCGAAAGTTAAACATTGAAGATTTCTATTTAAATCAAGGTACGTATAACCTAAAATATGCGCCAAACCTACCAAACATATCGAATATTAAAAACTGATAAAAAAAAGCAAGCGCGAATTTAAAAAATTAAACATATAAAATTTAACCATTGAGATAAAGGATACATATATATATATATGGATGGTTCTCTGTGACATCGAAGATGAAAAAAATAAATATTGCTATAACTGTGGGAATATGTTTTAGAGGTATCCAGTAGTTCTCCTGAATTTTTTCAGATTTTTTCTGGGCCATTATTTTAAGTTACAGAGAGTCAAAGTTGACATTTTAGCACTTTTTTGCATTATATGCCCATTTTCATGAATTTTTAGCTCCCAGGGGATGCATTTTTCACTAAAAACATAACTATGACTTTTTTTGTAAAATTTTCCGAACTTTTCATTAAAAATACATTTAAACCTTAAATAGTGAAAATCAGCAATTCTGCTCCGGACTCTGGTAACCTAATACTGTCTAAAAGATATCTTTTTATAGTCAGAAACTGCCTAAAAATTTCCAGAGTGGGTCTAAATCATTAAGATCACTTATGGTCAAAATATCCGGGAAAAGTGCCCGAAATATTAATAGAAATGTATATTTGTTGCCTTATAACGATGAATCTAGTAAGCATGATCATTGCAAAAAAATTTATGCACTTACCTTGGAATGGTAGAAAAGTATCTCCACATCTCCACTTGTTTCAGTATCCATCTAATCCCCTGTAAGCTGCTAAAAATACAAATATTATAAAAAATAATTTTGTAAACATTTATAATGCTGAATTTTTAGTTTTACATCCCTTACAAGAATTATAATACTAATCTGAAGGATTACTATAAATATATAAACATCATTATTACAATAACTGAATATACGTATTTAATACAAAAAATATATAAACAAATCGGATATATAATTATAATGAATAATATGATAACGTGACAGTGACAAGTTTGTGAAATCTAAACAATGTATTGCTGAATAATAATAATAATAATGTTGATACTTTTATAGTAATCCTTCAGATTAGTATTATAATTCTTGTAAGGGCTGTAAAACTAAAAATTCAGCATTATAAATGTTTAAAAATTAATTTTTTACATTTGTATAATAATATTTTTATTTTTAGCAGCTTACAGGGAATTAGATGGATACTGAAACAAGTGGAGATACTTTTCTACCACTCCAAGGTAAATGCACAAATTTTTTTGCAATGATCATGCTAATATAGATTCATCGTTATAAGGCAACAAATATACATTTCTATTAATATTTCGGCCACTTTTCCCGGATATTTTGACCATAAGTGATCTTAATGATTTAGACCCACTCTGGAAATTTTTAGGCAGTTTCTGACTATAAAAAGACATCTTTTAGACAGTATTAGGTTACCAGAGTCCGGAGCAGAATTGCTGATTTTCAGTATTTAAGGTTTAAATGGCTTACAAGAGTGTGACAGCATACATTTATGTCTTTAAAAGTATTTTTAATGAAAAGTTCGGAAAATTTTACAAAAAAAGTCATAGTTATGTTTTTAGTGAAAAATGCATCCCCTGGGAGCTAAAAATTCATGAAAATGGGCATATAATGCAAAAAAGTGCTAAAATGTCAACTTTGACTCTCTGTAACTTAAAATAATGGCCCAGAAAAAATCTGAAAAAATTCAGGAGAACTACTGGATACCTCTAAAACATATTCCCACAGTTATAGCAATATTTATTTTTTTCATCTTCGATGTCACAGAGAACCACCCATATATATAATTCAATTTATTGAAAATATCAACGTTATTATACATTCATAAGAACTATATAAGAGGTCAATATTTTTATTTAATTATAATAATTAAACGCGACACACGGTTTAACACAAAGTTATAACGAATTTCACATGCATAATCCGAATAATCTAATCGGATTTCGAAATTTAATTAACCAATGAAAATATTTTTGAAATACCGGTTAATTTAGGGAATATATAAATTTTTAATACACTGTATATACACGACGAAACGACTCGTGGGAAATTATTATTTTTCCACACAATTGTCGATATTTTTAGTTTACACTAAATTGTAATAATTTTTACGAACATTATTAGATATTAGATTTAACGTTTGCTTTATAATAACAAAAAAGAATTGATAAACATTATATTGAATATTTATTCATCTCGTCGGTATGGGTAAGCTATTCATTCAAAACAGATGTTTAATTTCAATATTTGTTTTAGTTATATTTTAGTTTTAGAATATATACATGTATATAATATTATATATACACCTATAAATAAATATTTTTTGAAAAAAAAAGAAATTTCGTATATAAACCGATAGAAATACAGATCGAATTCAAAATTAGAATACTTGCCAATAAATACATCTGTGTAATAAAATACTTTTTGATTCATATTTTTTTAACATCCAACTGAATTCTCTGAACTTCAAAATATTTAAATAGCGTTTCCAACTCCACATGTATATGTACAGCAAATACAAAAATCCCTATACCGATTTAACTTCTTTATGAAAGTCTTTGATTCATTTAAAATTAATTTGTGTTATACATTTATTATTACAATTACACTCAGGTCATTACTCTAGTTGAAATAAAAACGATTTTTTGAGCTTAAATTAAAGGTTCAGTTAGAATTATGTGTAGAAAAAATTTAGTTATAACTTATAAGAAAAAAAAACTATTTTTAACTTCAAATCATTAAAATCGTCAAATTTCGATCAGGGAACTTGATTTAAATTTAATTTTCACTTACAAGCTAAAAAATAGTTTAAAACTGTATATATGAAAGAAAAAATGTTTCATGGGGTGAACGAAAGTTGGCACATTTTTCTTCCATTTTATTAACACAATCTATATACTACACATGTTCAATGGAAGACGATATAGATACTAGAGAGAGTAATACAGATTGATCAGTATACAAAATGTTTACTTACCTTTAAACTTACCTTTGTATGCAAACGTAAGACGATTATGTATATACTACCATTTCGAGTTTGTTTTATATCCTCAAAATGGCCAATTCGATCCAACGAAAAATGAAACGAATTACTGAAAAGACAAAAGAATATGTGTACGTACACAAACCAATCCGCCATTTTGTAAAATAAATTCATCAAAATGGCCGAGTATAGCTAACAAGCAGAAACAAAGTTGCAGAGATCGCGATAACGTCTGGCAATTTGATTAAACCAAAAATAGCGAACTCTCGGTTGGTTCCCGAAATTCTAATAAAAGCGTGCGAGTATATAGCCGTCAAGCCAAAATAACGAAATTCTTTTGATAACAAAGAGACGAGCAGCTAAACGAACGGATTTAATTGCACGGATTTCCATTATGTCATTTTATTTCGCTGTTTTTTTTTTAATTGTAACTCACATATGTACCGTAATCGATTAGATATTGCAAAAATAAAACAATTTTGAGGTTAGTAATTTAATAATTTACCCAACTGTACAAAAGGTTGTTGAGTCAATTGGATTAAAATATTATTTACAAAATCTCGGTCAGGATACATCGAAAAATCATTAAAAACACACAAGATATATACGTGAATTTCTCTTTTGGCGAATTTCCAAGATGTTCCCTCCTACGTTCGTCAGACGAATTTTCTTACTCGACTTTAATAAAAATCAGTACGTCGATGTGTATTACAATAATTAAACAAAACAAAAGGATTACGCACATATATACTATATATATCACGGCACATATGGTGTATATATATATATACATACTGATTTGTACATATAAAATATAGATCGGATAGAGGGAAACCAACGACGAATCAACCGTTAATTTGAATGATTTTATTGCCACCGGAAATTTCCACCCGCGGGATTACATAAGCGTCACGCGACTTGGGTGAAATTCCCCCTTCCTCATCCTTCTCCTCCTCCCATGTATATGCGAAACTGAAATTTGCGATCGTTCACTTCCACTCTAGATAATTGGGAGAACGATTGTTGGTTACCATTCGAACGTATTAGAAAATTAAATACTAATTATTTGAAAGTGAAACCTAATCTTTTTGGCTTCCACGGGACAATGCGAGGTTAATTTTTACATGAATAACCCTAGTAGAAATTTATCATTTGAAGATTAAATAAAACTCTAATTTTGCCATTAATTGGACATTTATTAGGTATTTTACGACACTTGACCATTTCTTGACTCAAAGAACGTTACATTTATGGTCAGATTTCTACTAGGGAATTGTCTAATTTTATTCAAATACTTGGACTGATTTATGCAGTTTTACTTATACAATTTTTTACACCTGAAAAATGTATAGGGAGTGTAATATTTTTATTCAATTACATGATTTACATAAATTGAGTAATGTAATATATTAAAAGTTTGAATTAATTTTATTCTGATTCAAATAAATATTATAAATAACTTTAGTATATTATTTAAATAAATAATTATTTTTCTCAGAATAATAATTGTTGTACTTGGACTAGTAAATGTTATATTTTTACATTAATATATATAAATACCATTAGACCAAAAAATAATTAGAATTAATTTTCATTAATTTTAATAAAATATTTATACAAATTGGGTCATATACAAATAAATTTTAAAATATAATTTATTAAGTTACATTGGTCACCGAGATATTAATGAGAAATTTTTAATTCAATTAAATTATTTTATTTAATATAATAATAGTTCTAAATGTCAGTGAAACTGGTCAGGTTCTATCTCAAAATGAAACGCTTTTTCACACATTTTTCGACCATTTCTTAGATGGACATAACCTTCATCAAATATGAAACAACTTTTCGGGTAATCCTGTAAACAAAACTTAAAGCGTGTTGTGAAATTTGATCGGTTTACCATTTGTAATAGATACAGACGCTTATTTACGCTATATAAATAGTACTTTTAAAGATATTTTAACGTTTATCATTTTTCTCTCAAATTGAGCCAAATCATTTTTAGGAGCTTGCTCATAGCTGATATTCCTAGCTAAAATGGCCCATTTTTCTTAGTCTACTTAAAATTCCGAAAGCATTTTTGATGTTCAGAAAAGGTTTGTAAATTGGAATGAAAACCATGAAATGGGCAGGAAAGGTTCGAAAAAGCGTTTCATTGCTGTAGACGACCTGGCCAAGCATCCTAGCTAGTTTATAGATTGACATGAGAACGCTACTCAGTAAATGGCTACAAAATTTTTGTTGATTCCACTAGGGGTGAATTCTTTTAGTTATTCAAATCAATGTTATTGTATAATTGAACTCGTATTTATATACACTAGTACATTTATATTGAATATGATAAATTATTACTTAAAAAGCACAAAATATGTATTGTATCGACAAAAATATATTTTTGTACGATATAAATGTTGTGTTAAAATAAAAAAATGTCTTTGCTACAATAAAGCATCTGTATATTTTACAATTTTTTTTGTTAATTCATAGAAATTTTAATTTTGTGCTATAAGTACTGTACTTTCCTCAAGACGTAAATAAACATTTACTTATTTAATACAACCCATTTATTTTGTCTAAGTGAATATTTAACTTATTCAACAAGTATTTTATTACTATGCTATGAAATATATCATTGCTAACGTATAAATTTTCTTGAATACAGTAAAATATTACTTGCATACGAAGTAAACATTTGTTTGTTTCAGTAGAAAAGTTTTTGGTACAAGAAAATAAATATTAAGATGCATACTTATAATACAATATTTTTTCATCTAATATTTGTTCATATTTAATATTTAATATCTGTCGTTTGTAAGCCAATATTTATGTCTGGCTTTTTATTGCATATTGAATCATTCTTATTTTTGATCGAAATAAATACAATTTTACATTCGATAAAGTGTTCTTTTAGTAAATTGATTAATCGTACACAGGGAGATGTTTAATACACAAGATGTATTTACTTTTTAATTAGGGATAGATCTTTATTATTCACTCTGAAGTATCATCTGAAAAATCATTATTTCTTATTAATTAATTTCAAATTCATGATTTCGAAACATTCCCTCTTTAAGTTATATTTTATAGGCATCAGTTATACGAATTTATTTTGAATTTTTAGTTTTATAAATATCTATATAGTTTTCAAAGGTAGATCCCGTGTAATTGGGTTATTTCATCGACTTAAACGTTAATTTTTACTTATAATCTTAATAATTAATGGACACTTTTTTTGGTTATAATGCAATTATATTCTGTTACGCGTATTTGTTTAATAAATCATAAAAATATCAGTTGTTTCAAGATATAAACTTTAAACGTTAAAGTATTTATTTAATAAAAAAAATGTAATAAATAAAAATTCAACAAAAGGCGTATTCTAATATAAACATATATTTGATTATTAAAATCTCGCGTATTATTGCTATAACACTGATAGACTTAATTTCATTAAGGAGATGTGATAGCCACATTACAGGGATCTATTTTTAAAAACCCAAAAATTTTCTGCAATTATCGAACTAAAAATCTAGAAAAATACATGCGTTACACTTGAGTAATATAGAAGAAGCTGACAGAGAAATTTTTTAAAATAAACAATTTTAAATTATTTAAAATTAATAACCACTTTTCGCCGGTAATGATTAGGTGAAAAATTGATGCTTGCGGCTGCACGCTAATCTCAATCTTTTAGTGATCAAAAATTTAAAAAAAATCGTACATACTATTCAAAGCAAATAGAAGAGCGTTACAGAGACATTTTTTGGAAAAAGACAACCTCTATTGTTAATTAAAACATAAATAAAGATTCCAATTTTTTAAGTCTCATATCTCCTCAGGTCAAGAAATATTATTTTTCTTGATAATTTAATTAAATCAATTTAATATTACATATAAAGTATATATATTTAAGTACTGTTATATATATTTATATTTTTTTATACTGTATATATATTTAAGTACTGTATATAACCATTTTTAATAAAGAACGAAAAATTTAGCGTTAACAATCTAATTTACATTTTCATATATAATTAATATAGTTCACTATTCTATGAACGAAGGATTTTTTTTATTATTATTATACTGATACGAGTATTTTACAACAATTCAATTGGATTAAAAGTGCTTTAACGCGATTAAATTAATTAAATATCTTTATACGAAATTCCCAAGTCGTCCTTAGCCCTGTCTATAGTTAGATAGTCACGTTCGCGTCTAAAGATATTTTACATATCATTGAAATTCGTTAGCGCGCGTTTCCGTTGATACGAGCGCACACGCCTCTCTTGTACAAAAAAAAAAACGAATTTTTTAGTTTCTAAATCTGCGATCGAACTCGGAATTTTTCATCTCGAGGTATTTTTAGCTCTGGGCGTGCAATTTCAGTTGACCGCGTAAACAACAAAAGAGAGGAACGTTTCGTTTGTACAAGCAAAAATATTCTGTAACATTTTTTTAACGAAATAAATTAATATTCGAAAGAGAAAAAAAAGAGGAATTGACCCGATTTATTCTATTACGGGTTATAAGTATATGTATATATATATATATATACGTATACGATTGCGTGTCTCGCATATGCTTTTTATTTCTTCGAGACGGAAAATACAATGTTAAGAAAAAGGAGCCAGAGCGAATGCGATTCAGCAATAAATTAATACGCGACAAAGGTAACCTACATTCGTCTCTTGAACTTCTTGACTCTCTTTCATCCTCCATAAGCATTTGTTTCCCCGAGAAATTTAAATATCCATTAGAAAAACGCACTTGGCTCTTTTATTATTTGATTACTTCATTAATTCAATTAATTCAACAATTTGTATATTTACGTTCGCGTTTAATTAATGTTTTTCAAAAAAAATTTTTTCTTCTTCGCTTATTCGTCACTCGAATTCTTTTAGATAAATTATCATTTTAACGAGTTAAACATTTGGGTCACGTGATTTACCTCCAAGAAAATAAATTTCTGTCGACAGTGTCAACAGCAGTATTGTGCGTTATTACGTATACACAAAACTGGTAGAGTTTTAAATATTATTTTCTTTTACATCTCGAAGTAGTTCGTTCATTTGCTGAAACATTTCTAATGTTTAGTTTTAGGTTACCGATTAAGCTCGATTTTTCGGAACGACGGTTTATACGTAGTAATTGTTGAATAAATGAGAGGACTTGACTGCAATGTAATACTTGAATTATCTATCTTCGAAAACCCAAAAATTGATTTAACTGAAATATAAAACGAAAAATCTGAAAACAATTCGTACGTGGTGCCTATAAATGATATAGACCAAACTTATTTTAACAATACCTATTTTCAGTAAATCGGTAATATCGCACTAAAACAAATATAGATGACTATCGGAGGAAATGTAAAAAATCGTTATACATAGAGATTTTCAGAAAAAAACAAACCTATCGTTAATTAAAAATTAGTAGCATTATTGATACCGCATCACTTTTAATGTGATATAATAATAATGTTCTGAAACATAATACGCGGAATTTACAAAAAAAAATTTTTATTTTCAATTAAATGTCTGGCTGTGTCAACTATATGAAACATAAATTCATGTAAGTAACCCACTTATTTTTATCAGTGTGTAAACTAAGGTTCTCCTTATCAAAACGATGTACCGGGAGACTGCAAAAATTTTCTCTTTAACTGTAATGAGTATGCAAAAAATATTATTTTCACTTTTTACATTATCGAGTAAACGTTTTATTATTAATTTACAAATATATAGGAATTTTTAACATATAATATAATTTTCAACTATAATAAAGACGTTGGAAAGTAAAAGACGACACTTTTTTTTTACTTTTTTTACTTGACTTGTAAATATTCGGGAAGAATAGTTCTTGATAGGTTTGTTGACTAGAAACATGAAGAATCTTAGTAATTAAGACAAATTTTCAAATATAAAGTAGTTATTTTTTTTAAAGGCTGGCTAAAAAGTAGTCGGTTATAAAATACCTGTAAAATAGGTATTTTTAATCTTAAGAAGGTGGCATACTCGGTAGGTTGCCGACTGAGCAAAAAAAGATAATTATTCCATTTATTTTAAAAAATCCGCACCTTTATACAAAACCCGAATACAGAAGCACTAGATAATTAAATAATAAGTCATTCTACAAGGTTTCAAGTCAATACAACAAAGACTTGAAACTTGGTAGAATTACTTATTATTTAATTATCTAGTGCAATTCTGCATTCGGGTTTTGCATAAAAGTGCATATGTTTTTAAATAAATGTAATAATTATTTTTTTTGGCTCGGTCGATAATCCACCGGTTAAGCCACCCCCTTAACGGGATGTCGGACCCAAATTACAGAGATCTATACACCTTTCAACATAATAATTATCTTGGAAATATTGAATTAAAAATCTGAAAAAATGCATAAGGGTGGTTTAAAACAAAAGGAAGGGCATGACGTTTTAATTTTTTAAGAAAAAATAAATTTGTTATTAATAATTATTAATTATTATTATTATTAATTATTAATAATAATTGAATTAACAATTTTCAGATAGTAATTATTGGTCTAAGAAGGCATGAATTTTCAACGCAAAAATCAGAAATAAATTACAAATTTAAAAATCTGAAAAAATTTGAGTATATTGGTTAAAACATGCCTAACGGCATAAAATATATAAAATACATTCACGATTTTTTCAAAAATTTATTCTTTTGTTTACATAGAAAAATATTAAAAATGACCATTTCCTGAGTCCGACATCCCCTTAATATATTAAAAGTATTCACATTTCTACAAAATAGGCATTGAAAAATGATATCGCTTTCATGATTGTTAATTTAGAAAAACAATATTATTAAATTTCGTACCCAGCTTTGTAAAATGATGCGACGGCCAATTTCGAGTCGTGTATGACCGGTCGACTATATACTCGTCGCTCTATAACGCACAGTTAAGAAAGACAGAAAAGCAAGTTACACGTTAAAAATATAAATATTATGTTGAACAAGTACGGATAAAAAAAAAAGTAGGCATATACAAGGAAGCAAGTACCACAAAAGAGCCACGATACGCGAAACAAAAAGAAGCGTACTAGAATTTTAAAATTCTTATCTGGACAGCATAATCGTAAAAAATACTACATACTCGTTTAAAAAACCAAACAAACAAGAAGAAAAAAAAGAGGAGGAACGAGCAACACTTAACCTCCACGATCGATCAAGCGGAAAAATAAAATCACGCGTTAGAACGACGGGGGGAAAACGTATATGTATATATATATAAGAGAGAGAGACACAGTCCGCGAGAAAGGGGAACAAAGACGCGCGATGGCCTGGATATAACTGCTAATAATAGTCTCGAGATTACGAAAGATATTCCCTATAGTGTGGGCTCAGACGTCGACTGCTACGATGACGAAAACGATCCAGCCGGGTTGGCACTTTTTTCTTCTGAGTTTCCAGCGTGCATATATATAAGTATATATATGATCGGCTCTTCCACTGCGTGTGCAGTGCACAATACCTATACGTTGTATATACACCAACAACGACGAAGCGTCATTTAAATAAAAAGAAAAATCGTAACTTAAACTCATACTACACCGTCAAAGACGAACGAACATTTAAGGAATCATTTTTTATTTTCCAAAAACATTGTTGTTAACGATCAGTTTGACCAAATTATGTAAACCTTTTTCTTTAAATTGAGAGAGGTAAACAACGGATGTTTTCATTGCTCGTGATGCAGCACTAAAAAAATAATTAATTACCGCGCGTGCACTCGTTTATCTAATTGATTAAATTCGAAAATACATTGATTGAGCTATGATAATTCTTTTTTAAACGTTATCGTGGAGCTTGGTATTTCTTTTTTCAAATTAAAAATAAAAAACTCAATAGTTAATTACATATTTCTTGCCGATCGATATGCGCGAAACATAACAATAAGGTAAAAGTATAGCAATTAAATTAAAATTAAAACATAATTCTTGGTGTTTCTGACTGTTCGATATTATAATCGCAATGACAGCGGTATATATACATAGACTGATCGTCCTAAAAAGAAAAACCTTTTAAAATTACAGATAATAAAGTGTATTACTCGCTCAAGCATTAATACGAGTTTAAATTATCTACACTTTACGACGCGTTTTGACATCTGTGATAGAATTTACTATCTGTAAAAATTAATTAATTTTTCAACATTCAACCTCCACGTTAAATAAGCACACTCGCACCTACCGTTTTTTAACCAAAAATTGTCGTAATAACGCTGAAAATCGAGAAAACTATATACTACGTTAATTAATTACGTAAAAGATTTGGAATAAAATAAAATGGATCGTCAAAATCAAGAATGAAAAGTGAAAAATATATAAAAAGTATAAATTTATATACGAAGGTGCAAGAAAAATAAATCCATTGGTAATGATACTCCCGCGGTATAAATTCGAAGTAAATAAAATAAATGTCACTTTTAACATTGATAAGTTAATTTGCGTTTATTGTCATATTTACAAAAGTATCTTGGTACAATTACATTGAAAGCCAATAAAGTATATGTGTATTCTCCTTTATAAAACTAAAACGTTGCTTGGATTAAACGTATATAATACTGCTTAGCATCGACTTCATTTTTTTTTCTTTCTTTCTTTTCTTTTCTTTGTTTTCTTTATTAGTTTTTTTTTTATTATTCCTTTATTACGATTTCTGTTTATACAAGCAATTGCACGATATTTTGGATATTCAAAAACGGGACTCGACGTAAAAATTCCTGCGAGATTTTTTTTTTTTTTTGGTTGTCGAACGACTCCGATGCTCACTAAAAAATTCGTGTTGTTCTCTCTTTTTTTTTTCTTTTTTAATTAATATTAGTTTTCTTTTTTTGCGTTTCTCGTCGTTTTACAAAATGGAAAGTAAGTGGGGAAGAGAGAAAGAGAAAGAGACAGAGAGAGAGAGAGAAAGAGAAAGAAACCAAATCGGATTGGATATATATATACATACATACATACGTACATACATATGCATATATGTATATAGGTGATCGGGACCAAGCAATTTGGGTTTTCCATGAGTACGAAAGATAAACGAAAGAGAAAAAAAAGGAAACCAACGTATTCATTTTTTTGTACACTTATTTTTTTTTTTATATCATATATTTTTTGCCTCTTTTTTTTTTGTTCCTTTTTATCATCATTAGTTAAATATCGTTTAACATCATTTCTTTTCTATATACAACATGATTAATTATTTCCTCCGTTACAGACTAGTACAAAATGAACAAAGATCGATACGATATATGTATATGTATATATATATATATATATACACATACACATACAATATACATATATATATATATATATGTATATATGTATATACATATATTTATTTTGGCGTATACACGTATATATAAACGTTGAACGAAAAAAAAAATAACGTGGAAAACCCAATTCGTCTTTTTTTTTTCGCTCTCCTCCGGCGACGCTGATAAATAAAAAGCTATCGTGGTGTTATGAGCGCGCGCGTGTGTGTGTGTGTGTGTGTTGGTGTGTCTGTGTACGATGTACGTGTGCGTGTGCGTGGCGTGTATGTGTCGTCATCGCGAGGAAACCAACGAAGAAAAAATGAAAATAATAAAAGGAGTCGAGACGCTCGAAGAATCTTGCAAGCGCGAAAATAAACTCTATCGCGAAATAGAAGGCTCGGAGAAAACCCGGCGCTCTAAAAACGTCTAAAATTAACTTCTCTATCTCCCTCTCGCATTTTCTCTCTCTCTCTCTCGATCTCTTTCGCCCGCGCATCGTCTTATTTATCATTTCACCTCTTTTGTTTACGTAACGTTACGCGAGTAACAACACCTTCGAGATTCTCGTTTTTTTTTTCAAGTACGAGAGAGGCAGAAAGACATACAGGGAGAGAGAGAGATATATATATATATATAAAGAGATAGAGGAAGAATGTGAGGTTAAGTTTAGTTTCTAAAAAAATGAAATGTTAATATTCCTTATCTCTTATATGTACAACGATTCAACGAGGTACGGGTAGACTTATAAGAATACCGGAACGAACGTCCCTTTCTCTCTGAAAGATAATATATATAATATATTAAGTTATTTTAAATTACAAACAATGATTCGAATTCACGTATTCGCGCGTTAAAAAAAAACGAGAGGTATAACATAACCTATATACGATTAACAATATTTGTTTAACGATAGTATTTTCGTGTTGAGCTCGCAAGAAACTAAAAGAATAGTCTACGCAGAAGAAAATAAAGCGTTAATATAAGTACAAATACAACTACAAAAGAAAAAACCAAGAAAATTTTCAAAAATTCGTTGTAAATTCCACGTTTTAACGTAAATATTCGAAAAATCCTCATCGAGAAAACCGTTTGAACATTATTATTAAGAAAAATTCACGGAATAGAACAGTGTTCGAGGTGTATTCAAACGGTCTCCTCGAGATTATTAACGAATAATGATTTAAAATGTCTAACGATAAATGTAACGTCGATAACGTAGAAATTTACAATAATATATTAAAAAATGTCCAACAACTTGCCGGTTTTTCCTCTGCACCTTTCATTCTATCCTTCACTCTCTCTCTCTCTCTCTCTCTCCCTCTCTCTCTCTCTTTCTATCTCTGTCTGTCTCTCTTTTTCTTTTCCTTTTCTCGTATTCGAATATTTGGTTATACACACATCTCCACACGCGTACAATATTCGATTTGCACCTTCTTTCTTTTTTTTTCGCGCGTGCGCACAATCTCGCGTGGTTCACGTTTTCCCGATGTACGGCGAAATGACGCGCAAAAGAACCAGGGGAATACAAAAAAATAGAAAAGAAATATATTCGATACTAAGGAGACTAATACAAGAACGCGTCACGATGGGCATTTTTGTCTTTACTTTTTTTTTATTCAGATCGTATGACGCGCGATTTTTAAGAAACTCAAAAGTAACTTTATGCGTGAGAAAATACTGCGACCTAACCTCAAAAAACTCACAAAGATCTATTTTTAATCGCAACTAAACGGTTTCGATTGATTTAATTTTACAAGTAGAGCGCTGACGATAAACGAAAAAAAAATTATGTAGTTATAATCTAGAAAAAAAAATAAACAACTTACGTTAAACGAAACATATATATGTATATATATTTTTTCTTTTGCTTGCCTCCACAAAAATACTGCCGCTAAGATTTATGAACGAACAAATCGTTCAATAAAAATACTGACCGCTTTCAGTCAGAATGAAAACGCACGTGTCGTGTAATCATATATGTGTTCGTGTGTATGTGCGGTGTGTGTGATTGTGTATGATCATCGTGTAAGTGTGTCCTGTGTGTACTCTAAAACGAGTTTTCATATTCCCACATTCTAATGAATTTTTTAAGGAGAGTCTGCGGCCGGTACGTAGATTTCTGTTTTATCGAGCTATGTACATTTTGGTTTGTTTGGTTGGTTGGTCTTGGCGAATAAATGAGAGTTGCAGAAACGAAATTCTACACGTTTATTAACCGAGTAAGTGCAAGATGGTAAAAAGTGGATAAGTTATGCATGAAATATATATATATATATATGTGTATATACGATTATCGGAAAAATTGCACGTTCATTTTCTTCCTTTTGCCGTATGTTGTACTATATGTATATGTATATATATATATATATATATTTGTCTTTTCCTTGCGCGCATTACTTAATAATACAAGAAAGAAAGTTGAGTATTTTTATGTGTATTTATATATATACGCATGTAATCTCGAAGTTTGCATCGCTAAAATTTGTAATGGAACAATAGACGAGTCAATAGAATTTTTTTTCGTATAGATGTCAACAATGAATAGTTTTTCGTTCGGGTGACGCTAAAAAACATTTTTAACAATTTTCTATTATATTGTAAGACATTTGCCTTTAAAAAATTTGAGGATTGGTGTTTCCTTTTCACTCTGCAACGTTAAGCAAACTACGAGATTGCATTATTTATGCATTAGTCATTTATCTTGCACACAAAAAAAGTTAAATTTATGACATTATCAAATTTTATTGCGATACGTTTGTCAAAATAAAATATAACCGACAAGGCGAGTTTAGTGAAAGGAAGAAAAAGAAAAATACGTACAAAAGTTATAAAAATATTTGATCGTTGCAGAGAAAGACGATGCAAACTTCGTATAGATCGTGATCAATCGACAAACCAGCTACTTACATTATGGCATCATAAAAATGAAAAAAACGAAGGCAACACTCAGTTTTCGTTTCTTATTCTCACGAGGACACACGACACACGCACACGCACACGCACACGCATACACCCGAGTAAAACAGAAATCTACCGATTCGACGCTTACTAACCGCGAAAATTCCGCGACTACCCGACAAAATGAAACTATGGAGAAAAACGGAAAAATTTGACGTAACTACGGAGTAAAAACTATGCACCTTATCTCGGAAAAAAAGAAAGAAAATACACGATTTATTTCGAGCGTCCCTCTCCAAAATTTAATGTCATCCGAAAATGTAGGAGGTGAAGGTTTGGGGACTCAAGAAGGGAGTTCAAGCCGTCGAAAGTAAAAGAAGTATATAAAGAGATTCAAAATGGAAATGAAAAGAGAAAAAAAAATCGTATTCGGCAACGCGTTTTTTCTTCGTCGAGGGACGTCGAGGAAAAACGTGCTCAGTTATCATTTAATCATTTTACTTTTCATGTATTTATTTTTTTTTTTTTTTGTATGTTTTAGTAGTTTTTTCATTTATTCCTAGCGCTAAAAACGAACGACGCGCACGCGATCTTTGAGGTAGGGAGGACAAAATGTTACTAGAAAATACGTAATTCTAAGAAGAAGTGTCTCGATTATTTTTTCTTTTTTTTTCGCTCCTTATACGCTCGCTTCGTCCTCCAATATTTGTCTCGCCCGAGAGATCTCCTCACGCGCTCGGTGGGAGGGGGTATGTTTGTTGTATTCTCTTTTTCATATGTATATGTATATATGTACGTATCACAAGTGGCCGTTAAAAAATTGCGCCATTTTCAAATTATCTACAATGGTGTTTATTTATGTATATATATATATATATTTTTTTTTTCTTTTATTTGCACGATACGTCTGCAAGGGATGTTCTTTCTGTTTATCTCCGTAGCTTCCTTTTTTTTCATCGCGGAAACTTGGCGAATCTATAACGTACATCGAATATTGCTTGAAATGGTTGAATTCGCAAGTTCCCTCGGTGCAACTTTTTAACGGGCGCTCTATGTCATTATTCCGAATTTGAATTTCGCGCCGTGCGCGTGTGTCTGTCTGTCTGTGTAAGCGAGTACGGGTTGTGTGTATAAGGGAAAAATTCGGTGCGATTTTCTGTGTATATGTATATGTATATATATATAGAGAACGGGAGAGGGTACGGGGGTCGAAGTTTCGTAAAAAATCCGATGCGCCTCGTATAGAGAGAAACGCGAAATTCAAATTCGTTCGGATGAGACGTGGATATATACGGGAAACGAGTCCGAAGTTTTGTGCCGTAAAGAATCCGATGCACTTTGAATGACGTAAGCTTCAAACTTTTACAAATTCCTTTCTCTCGATAAGTATGAAGTTTGCACCATTAAAATGCAAGAAAGACAGTGGAGCGAGAGAGAGAGAGAGATAGAGAGAGTGAGAGATAGAGAAAGAGAGAACGAGATAAAGATAATACGCGTGTCGCACAGCGAGAAATAATTACGTCAATGACGCAAAATTTACCCAAGTCACATGTATGTATATATGCATATATGTGTATATATATATATATACACACATACACACACATGCAGGTCTGTATACACGTATATGTCTATATACGTTTATTAATCAAAAAAATTTGCGTCACTAGCGCTTTTTCCCTCCGTTACAATTTGAAATATTCTCGAAGCGTTCGTTATTACATTTTCACTGACACGTTCAAAAAACTTCCGACTCGTTCGAATGAAATTAAAATAGAAAAATAATTAACAAGATGATCGCAGAACCTCGAGTTTGCATTTGTAACAAACACATACCTAAAAATAACTTAGATTTTAAATCGTTCGAATTGCTTACCGTTATTTTACTTTGTAATGTTCGATTCACGCTTCGCAATATATCAACTTCAGAATTTACAGCTCAATATAACCGATAAGCCTGAAGTTTGGTATTCATAAAAATTTGATATACTTATATATGTATAATCACGTGTGTGTATGTGTGTATAATGTGTATGTACACACAAATCTATGTATATATATACACATTTATATTTGTGTGCGGTGTGTGTGTGGTGCGTACCGTGTGTATGTGTGTAACACAATGATACTCGAACACTTCGTAACGCATAAATGATAACTGTCACTATAATAAACTTCAGACTCATCCGGAACGATTTTCACAATAATCTGAAGTTTTTTCAATTTACTTTTTTCCTTCTTTCATTTTCATCGTTATGTATCGTAATCCACCAGGAGGTATTTCTCGATCAATAATGTACAAAACATTTAAAACGACAATAACGTAAACACGTCCTTTGTTGTGACACGAGATGCCCACCTCCTCCATCGTGCAAATATTGAAGAGACGAACCGACGAAACTTCAGACTCGCATTATAGATTATTTGTATGTCGTACCGACCGTTTTGTTGCACCAACCGAAAAAAAGAGAAAGAAAAAAGAAAAAAAAACGGGTACAAAATGAAAAAAAAAAATACGAAGAATAAAACCAAGGCTCGCACACGCGCGCGAGTGCGCGGGCGGCCAACCGAATCGATACCGTTGATATAGAAAAATAGACCGAACCGAGGATGTTTCGTTGACGGTCTTACCCCTGTCCCTCGCCCCCCCCCCCCACCTCCTACCGCGCGCGCTTTGTCAGTCTGGACCCAATTTTTTTTTCTTTTCTCTCTTCTCTACACGCACACTTTTTTTACCAAAGAGGGGGGGAGGGCACTTCTTTTTTTAAACAGGTGAGCCCCTCCTCCCTCAGCACTGCACTGCACAATGTGACACTTGTACTCTTACTTCTTTCTCTTCCTTTTTTTCTGCTGTCTCCTTCTCGCTTTCTTCCTTTTTGCTTTCTCTTCTCTCCTTTCCTCTTCTCTCTGTACACAGCAACCGAAGGAAAATAATCAATGAGGATACAATACTGTCCATTGTTGTTTTTTCTTAATTTTTTTTCTTCTCATTTCCCAACTGTCCGCCAACAAGATAAAGTAACTGGGAGTTCCATGGCACACCCTGCAAACATGAGTGTGTGTTTGTGTGCGACAGGGAGGGGTAATCGATGATGAGGGGGTTTTAAGGGTATGCATACGCGACACCTAAGTGTCCATCCCTTGGTCACCCTTCAGAACTCGGCGAATTCCTTGGCGCACTTCTCTGTGGACGAGATTCTGAGAGCCTCCTCCTCGTAGTCGTCAAAGTTGCTGGTGTCACCAGGTCCCTTGCACCTCGGTATGAAGGGTGCCTCGATCCGCTTCTGGAAGACTGCGATCCAGTCGGTGCTGGCGAACCATTTGTGTCCCTTGATGTCGTTGACACCTGCCTTCAGGTTGCCAAACCTCTTGGTCAAGTCTATCTGGAGCAGGCTGCGCAACAATTCCTTCAACTCTGAGCCAAAGTGCGAGGGGAACCTTACTTTGCCACTGACAATTTTTTCGTAAATCTGGATTGGCTGGTCCGCAAAGAAAGGTGGGTAACCAGCTGCCATTTCGTAAACCAGGACTCCTAGAGCCCACCAATCGACGGCCTTGTTGTACCCCTTGCTCAATATGATCTCCGGGGCTAGGTACTCGGGTGTGCCGCACAAGGTCCACGTCCTACCTTTGACCCTCTTGGCGAATCCAAAATCTGTGACCTTGAGGTATCCCTGAGAGTCAATAAGGAGATTCTCAGGCTTGAGATCCCTGTATATAAGATCGAGGTAATGGAGATACTCGAACGCCAAGACAATCTGGGCAGCGTAAAATCTTGAGTGAGGTTCGGAGAACCTACCCACCTTTCTTAAGTGACTGAACATCTCGCCACCTGGGACATACTCCAGCACCATGTACAAATTAGAATTATCCTTGAAGTGAAAACGTAGAGAAACCAAGAATGGAAAGTTTATCGCCTGTAAGATTCTCTTTTCGTTAAGGGTGTGCTCAACTTGTTTGAGTTTGACTACCTTTTGCTTATCGAGTATCTTCATTGCGTAATATTCCTTGGTAGGTTTGTGCTGTACAATCATGACTCTACCGAATGATCCAGTACCAAGTGTCTTGATACGGTCAAAATCTTCAAGGGCAGCAGTGTTGGTCGGATTTTTCTTCCATTTCTCCTCGAATTCCTCTTTAGCTTGCTCGAGGAACTCTTTGACAGTTTCAGCAGCATCGACTTTTTTATTCGAGCTCGTGGCATTGTTGCCCATTTTACCGCTGCTACTCGACGAGCCTGCCAGGGCTCCCCTAATGTCCAGTCGACGCAGAATTGTTGATTATCAAGGTGTAACACTATTATCGTTATGTATATCTAGACACCTCTCTCGCTCTCTCTCACTCCTCACGAATCTTGGCGTATATAGTTATATATACACGTCTCTCTATACGTAGGTACGACTGGTACGAGTGGTGTAATGTGTGTGTGCACCTTACGTGTAGAACTAATAAGAAAGAGGCAATTCGTTCCTTATTTCCGTTCGAGACGGGGCTCCTCTTGCTCTTCCAGCTCGCAGCTTATCTTCCTTTTTTAGTTTCAACCCGCCATCGATCTCGGGTGGGGAAACGACGGGCTTCGATCTCGCCCCGGCAAGATGGCCGCCCCCGACATGTATCGCACTATATACTGACGACACGCGGGACGGACCTATAACGTTCAGAGATCCGCGAGGGAACGAGGGCCACTAAAAACCTCCTCGAGACCTCACCTCTACTACCGACTCTTACTCTCTCTCTTACTCCCGTGCTCGATATCCCAGTGGTGGGGGTGCTCTACCCTCTATATCTATACCCACTTCCAGTTGCAGTTCGCAGCGCCACTTGGTAATTCATCGACTGAGCTCTCGACCACAGGTGGCGTTACAGGGCCCTTCGATTTCACTTTTTCTCAATTTATCCTTGAAGCATATATGTACAGTCTGCTGCACGATAATAGTGAGTACTGAGTAATGACTAACTATACGTGTATATGCTTATTCGGTTTCTTTTTTTATCTCCATTTTTTTACACACATATATATATATATATATATATATATATGTACACGCACACTTTAATTATTTATTACTTACTTGCAATCTAACTACAGAGATTAAAAAATGTGTTTATATTATACAAGTATTTACATTATTTATCATGTGTTTCTTCATTTTCTTGGACTTTTTATCAGTGCATTGTTGGAAAATGCTTATTCGACGAGTTTCACAAATGTGAAATATATTGTTATTTACTAAAATATACATTGAAAATTATATAATGGTTATTGAATATACTTTCATATTATAATACGCTTAAGCAGATTACCAATTATTAATTAATTAAATTATAAATAAGTATATTAAAGAAACAACAGATGACAATTATGCAGTATTTACAAATTAATTATATTTAGTAAAATTAAATCTGTTTTATAACATTAACGTAATGTTAAACTTAAAAAGTCTCATCGGAATATCAAATTGATATATATTTGAAAAATAGTCTCCTCCTTGAATACCTCTCGAACATTGATTAAATATTTAATTTGAATCATGACAATTTAAGGTTGTATTTTAACTTATTTTGATAATGTATACTTTCTGCAATAATGCAGATTACTTGTTATACTTGATACCAAATAAATGTATATGTATATCTAGCACAAATTTTCAATTTTATAAACTTAGATAGATTTATTGGCTACAAATTTTACATAAAATTATTTGACGCTGAACTACTTACCATTTTTAGTTCTATGTGTAACAACTTTTACATTTTTTAAATTAAAAGAATTTACGTAAAACTTTAATATTCATTAAAATTACAATGGTTTGTAATGTTATCTTTATAAAGCAAAAAAGGATGATGTTTTATTACAAGGTAGACAGATGTCCATAGTTGATTGAATAATCATAAAATTTCATTATTTCTTCAAAACAATTGCTTTTCTTTTTGACTAAATGGTAATAAAAAAATGATACTTATATACCTTATGTATTTATGTACCTGTACAATTATTAATAGTATTTGTCTAAAATAATGTAGTGGTATAAACAGTTTCCTGCATTAGCATTAACTTTGTGTATGAAAAGAAAATTGACAATTGAAGCGACTGTTAATCCCATATAAGTAACGACCAAAGGGATTAATCACGGACCGGTAAATTTTCGGTCGATTGACTATATTTTCCCAACGACATATTCACCGATACGCTTCTCGATTATAAATAGCGTATCCTCGTTCCCTATAACGTATAGGCTCTTCTTTTTTTTTTTTCGAAGCGCGACGCGGTTACTTTTATTTACCTCGCAAACTGATCAAGGGGATAAAAACTAAATCGATATATACAAGATTGAAAGAAAAAAGCCTATACTTGTATGCTGAAAAGGGAAAAGCAATTCTTATTTTTAATAACTAAAAAAATTTTGTTGACCCCTTTTACCGAAAAGAAAAAAGAAAACTTCGTTACCGGCTGATTTGAAACATAACTAACATTATGTCTATACATAGGAGGTCATTTTAATTTTCAGTGATTAAATTTACGTACGTTATCTTAATCATGAATTTTATAAACGACAAAGATTATTTTATGTATCATAAATTAATAGATATCTGCATTACCGACTCAAAATATAAATAAGCGAAAATAAATGGGACACTGACAACGGTTTTCGAAATGCATCATGCATAGAACTGGTATATTAATAATCGAAAGGAAACATGATCGATTGGAAAGCATAGAGAGAGGTTTGATGGGAAACGACATGAATTTTCCATCCCACTACTACTTTAACCTCCCCCTTCCATCATCGATTGCCAACTACTTATCTCGTATTCTCGTGTGTGCGTGTTTCAATGTATCGAAAAAACAGAACCAAGCCGATTAAATTATACACTCATACAATTTTCTCGTGCCGAAGCGGCAATGTAGGAATTTACATTCCCGACTGATCGTAACGATATCGCTAATTAAGCGGTTTTTAAAGAAAATGATCCAAGCGAGAATGACAAATATTAAGACTTGATATTAGCATATTATTTATTTAAACGCATGTTCGAACACGAAACATAGTCAATGTAGAGTTAACAAGTACTAAATTTATAAATAAAATAAAAAATATATTTCTCCGAATAATCTATAACCTCAAAGTATATATAAGTATACATGTATATAGTTAAAACAAAGATAATCAACCGGTTTTCTAAATAAAATAAATATGTTATAATACTCTGAAAATTCAAAAACGTTACAGCGATAAATTAGTCAATTTCGAGAGATAAAGAGAAAATGTGTTACTAAATGTAATATGTTAAATTGCACGTGTGAATGTGTCACGGTACACTCTCGACTAATAAAAAAATAGTCTAAATTCGAATCTATACAGTATCGCAACAGGATATCCCCCATTTGTAGGGTGAGCCGAAAACAGAGAAGGGTAAAGGGTAGGCCTGGTTATAAAGTAAATTTTTTTCCTGCGCACACCCCCGCCTTATCGATTTGGAGGATAAACGTGATATATACAAGATTGACGCGCAGGCGCCTTTGTATATATACTGTATATTCATCTGCACATGTACACATCCAACAATATATATATATATATATATATATATATAAAACTGTCGTTACAGTGTAATGATTATATCTATATATATATGTACGTACATGTACGGTGTATATACGTGTATAATCAAATTCCAACAAGATATATAATTTCAAAATATATATAGGAAGTTACGTATCGGTTTGTTATTGATTTTTCTTTTACAATAATAGTATAAAGATTTCGGTATATAAGAAAAATGTTTCTTTCGAAGTAATTCCTTGGATTTTTCGAACTTGACGTTTTTTTCTGCGCCAGTTGTAGTATATAAACTACTACTTGTACTTTAATTATCATAACTTCAATATTTAACGATTCTTCCATTGCAATCGTAATTAATATATATATACGTTAAGACGTATTTTAATAAAAATAATAATTTGCATAAATACGTTCACATGTATTTTAATCCATAACGGTTTTCCCGATGCGCCGTACGGAAAATTACAGGATGCTATTTTTGTTCGCGACTCGGCTGTACCGCGTGTATACATGTGGACACGTGTGTGTGTGTGTGTATATTTGCATTTTCCCTTTTTTTTTACTCTCCCTCTTGTCGCGAATCGCCGTTGACCCCATCGCGCTTGACCTTCACGCAATTATTACCGACGAATATCTGCCTTACCAACGTTAATAACATAGTTTCGGTATATTTTCAACAGGTTGATAGATCGTTTGCCTTCCACAGATATATACGTATATACGATTAGTGAAAGAAACGTTAATTTACATAATTGCATGTGCTTTATGAAGCGAAAATTACTATAATTCCTTTTTTTTATTGTAAATATAGGTACCTGCAGAGGTTGACAAACCCTCGAGAGAAAATGACACGTTTTTAATGTCTCTCTCGCTCTCTTTTTTTTAAGTCACCTGTTACTTTATCCTTTTTCAATCTTGTCCGAGTAAATTGAAAGTATATACCCTACGTGCTCGTGACATTTGAAATATGATTCTTTTGAAGAAAGGTGAATTTATATACCTTGTGTTGCTCGTGTATGTCGTTCAATTTTTTTTTTTTCATTCTACACAAATTGAAAATAAAAGGTTCGTTTACATGGATATCACGAGAATGTTTGTATAACTGTAAAAGTGCATAAAAAAAAATAAATTACTTATGTATATATATATTATATTAAGTAAAAAAAATTTATCGACTATATATCATATATACGAGACTACAATATACAGTTTGTACTTAAACTAAGTAAAAATATACACCGATGAATTTTGTACGTGTAAGGAACGACAATTAATGCCAATAAAAGTTTACTTAAGTCTCTTAAAAAAATAAAATTAAAAGTATTAAGTCAATTAATTTTAATAAAATACGCTTCGTTAATTTTAATAAAATATTTTTATTAAATTTCCAATAAAAAATGTTACTTTATAATTAATATTATTATTAATCATTATTTTTTATTTATTTACTATAAAGTAACATTTATAATTACAAATTCAATAAAAATATTTTATTAAATTTAACGAAGGATTCGGAATATGATACGTTATTATTTACATAAGCTACAGATACTATATATGGTATTTACCTAATGTACCCTATACAATACATTCATTTAAAATAATTAAACTATATTTTTAAGAGCTTAGAATATTTTATACGAATAAGATATAAATCGAGAATCGTAGAATCGTGTTTTGACGCAATGCGTAAACACTTTGTAACCATACAATCACACTATATATAGGCAACAATGTAAATATTGTAATATCGATAAAAGTTTTCGACGCATATTTTGTAAATTTTTAGATTTAAATGAAACAATGGAAATAACTTTAACCTTATAAATACAATAACTTGACTGTAAAATTTCGTTCGAATAAATATAAAGTGAAACGAATAAGCATATTACAATATTTTGTATTATGACGGATAATTAATTGATCTACTTTAAACTATTTAAAAAGTAATATAGTTGTTGACAAACTTTTAGTAAAAAATCTAATTTTTTCCAAACTAAAAATTAATTTTAAATTAAATACAAGTTCTAAATTATTTTATAGAAGGTAAGAGATAAGCGTCTATAAGGTAAGCTCTACCGTAATGAGTCCAAATTTTTTTGAAAATACGATAACCATACTTAATGAAGAGTATACGTTCAGACTTCTTTAACTTTAAATGAAATTTTAGTTCGTAAAAACCGTTGAATTATTTTCCTTACATAGGTTCAGTACCCATCAAAATCAACAGTTCCCTTTCGTAAAATTTTTTTCTTTTTTTATCCAACTTTATCTCAAAAAACGGTCCATCAGTCGATTATCCTATAGCTTAGTATATTTTTTAAAAAATTTTTATCAAACGTATTCTTTATTATTATTATTTATTTTATAATATTTGTTATATCATTATTTGAAATAGGTGTGATTTCCTATAAGTTTGCCGGAAGAGTTATGGTTAATTTAAATATTACTAGTCGAGGAATCGGAAGGATAAAATGAAAATCATTGATTATAAATAATAAATCATGTTTATTTATTTTAGTAATATTCGATAATTAGTTAGTATATTTAATATTTTTATATCAAATTAGTAAATTTTACTTAATCGTTCGATAATTTTGACTATTGTCTTTTTCTTCCGTATGTATGGGTATAGGGACGTTGTGCATACTGAAGTTATAAGCTAAGGCAATTAATATTTGATTGGAACAACTGGTCGCGATGGGTCTGTACCTTCATTGGCCTTAATTAATCGGGTATTTAAACCATGCTCGTATGTTTACACTTAATTACGGATGCTTAGGGTATAGGTAAATTCAAGAATTTTCACACGGAAAAATCTTCACCTATCCATTATGGCTAAATTTAACAATGACGATCACGGTTTGGATGACTTTCAAAAGGAAAATTATGAGTTGGATGAGTAAACCTCAAAAGTCTAAAAATAAGTATGTATAGATATATATATACGTAATAAAAAGGAAAATAATGTGATGTGAACAATTTTCTGTTGTGCCGAGGAAAAAAGATTCCACGGTGCGCAGGTTGATCATCGGCAGTCGAACGTTAAGTGCAAAAGTGCGTTCAATAAATTTCGTGTGTAAAATATTTATATTAAGCGTGCTCGAATAAGTGCATTTCTTTTCAACTTGGCGTCAACGAAGAATGTTCACTTGAGCCAAAATAATCAACATCGAATTGATCAATAATCAGGTGACAAAAATATCTTGACCCGCATAAAAAAAAGGAAAGAAATTACGACCTTAACAAAAATAAAATAAGAGACCGACAAGAGTCGATGGCCTGACTTTTTTTATATATATATATATACACATAAGTATATATACAGATAGTCCCTTATGTGCTAAAGAAAAAGAAAGCGGGAAGGGAACGATGCGAGAAGAACACAACCGGCGTCCGGCCGAGCGAGTCGCGTGTTTCCGGTTCTCAATGTCGCTTTTGATCAACTTTGAGTACTCGTATATATATATATATATACTTATTCAACTTTTTCCTTTTTTCCTCGTGTCTTCAGCAGTGCGAAATTTTTGTATGCCGATGATATTGTAATTCATTTTTCGGCGAATACCTAAAAATTTTTCGTACAATTCGTTACACCCTTTATCATTCGTCATTTTCATGTATATATATATATATGTATTATAATTTAGCGTACATCAATTCAACAGCCTCATACAGTAAATTTTTGAAAAAATATTTTGAACAAAATTTTCATGAAATAATTATAATGATTACGTAGTTGTCAATAAAAAAAACATATAATTATAATAGTGTTAAATTATTAAGATACAAAGTGTACATATTTTAAAAATAAAAAATTGTCTTTTAAACCGTAGAAGCGCAAGACGACGACAAAATTTTATCGTGTAAACGAATCTATATGTCGAATAATAAAATGTCAATTTTGGACATAGAAGCTAATTAGAGATAAACAATAATAAACTTTTAAGGACGGATAATAATGTCGAAGTAAAGTGACCCGGATTTAAAAACACCACGATAAATAAGAACGTTATCTAAAGTTTCCTAATAGGGTCACACCCGCTAAGAGTGTACATATACAATAAATTCGACCTGATGTATATATATACCAAAAATCACAATATTTACCATTTTAATGGAACTTTTATATATATATATATATATACATCGTTTTACTCCCCGACAATGTCTTTATTTCCCGAACTATATCGGATGTAGATAAATTTTACGTGCCTATATTCTATACATATACATTCCATTTTCTCTATCGTCGATCAATCCATATATCCATGAATCTGAAATCTCGAACAGCTATCTTTGTGGTTTCCCGCCACTTTCCAACGGTCTCTATCTGTAGAACACGTAACGGACAGATTTTCCAAAAAAAAAAAAAATTGTTTTCCAGACTTAGGAACTGTTGTAACATTTCGAAGGGGGAGGGAGGGAGGGAGGAGAAAAAGGGGCGGACCACCCTGCATCTGTCTCTGCTCTTCACCTGCTCCCTGCGCAGCTGCGAGGCGCGAGCCAGGCACGTGCCGCTTCAGGATTTCTCACCGAGAGGGGGAGAGAGGGATTCATTATTCACTCTTTTCTCAAACCTTGATTCGAATAATTGTACACGATTATTTAGTCCGGCAAATTCGCCTTTCCTGAAATCCTGTTTGCATACAATATAATAATATAATATATAAAAGAATACATTTTTGTGGTTTGGTTATATGAAACATATGTTGACTATACACTCCTTCCTAATTTCATGCTACAATATTGTGGAAATTATCGTGTACAATATTATTCCGTAATTGGGCATATAGGAATAACTTATTTTTTCAATCTAAACTTTTGTCAATCATTTTTTTTTACATCTTACATTATAAGTACACACCTTCGTATATAATAAAATGAAATAAATAAAACTTTAAAAGACTGCAAGTTTGGGCGGTTTGAAATTTAAAGAAAAATTTATTATAAATACTTAACTAACAGTACATTGCGTAACAAATTAGAGCGTTTTTTTTTAATTTTTAAACAAATTGTAGTATTACATTAACTTTTACGCTCAAAATTTTCTATTTTATCATGAACCACTCGATCGATAATATGTTATTTAATAGTATAACAATAATTCATTTAAATCGAAAAGAAATTCAAAATATTCAAATAAAAGAGCCAAAATGACTATTCTTTTCCAAAATTTCAAGTGGATTAAATGCTTTTTATTTCTGAAAGCGTTCCACACAAAAACCCCAATTTTTTCACATTTTAATTTTTTGATTCAAAACTAATCGATATAATTACTTGAAATTTTTGCAGTTTATAAACATTAGATGTCTCTTTCATCATACATTTATTCAGTACATTTGACTGATTAATTTCCAAAATATAAAATATTTAAAAATAAACCTTATTTTTAAATAACAAAAAAAAATAATAGAGATAATTTGTCAATCTAAAATCGAGCAGATAGATTTTTTTATTCTCTATAAAATACATTTGGTCCAATTAAAAAAAAATTTTAAATATCAAAATTTTTGAAAAATTAATGTTTTAAAAATCAAAAATTGTTTTTAAAACAGAAACTATGCACACACACACACATCCAAATAGAAATTTTTTAAAAAACACGTGATTTTGAATCCTGACACGTTAAAATATGCTTATAACATATTTTTAGCGAGTAAAAAAATTTTACTTCTCTATGAGGAAGCAAAATATAATGTTAGTAAAAAAAGTTTTGGCTAAATGTTAACATTACCTGAATTATTTTTAATGCATAAAGAAATATTTTAAACAATTAAACAATGCATTATTAATTGTTTATAATAAATTATTTGTTTTTAAGTTTAACCCAGACTTCTACCCTTATGTGATGCTTGCACAGAAACGCACGTAAGTCGTAAACATTTAGATTTTTATCTGACAACTCAATGGAATATGTCCATTAAAAGGAACATGGTATTACACGTATAAGCCATTCTAACCTATATAAACGTAATGAAAGTGCAGTTGCGATCGATACGGCTTGAATGAAATCGACGTATTTACCTAGTATTCGATGATACGCTGTTACAAAGCCTAATATACACACACACACACACAGAACAAATACATAACAAAATTTACCTAGAATTCTGGAAACCCAGAATTTTTATATCGTATATTTTTTATATACAAAAATAACATTTAAATGAAAAAAAAAATAAATTTAAAAGAAAAAGGTCATATCTAGACGATGATTACGAGTAGTTCTATTGTTATTCCGCGCACCCACAACACGAAAATGAAGATGAACTTCCGTAAGAGCGCGAGCGCGCGCTTTCGATTCCATGGAATCATGGAAGGCTTTCCCACGACGTGGAGGCGGGTTACGAAATCCTTCGTCGGGGAGAAAGTCCATCGTACTTCGCGAAGAAAACGAAATACATATAATACGGCGGTTAGATTGTTACAACGGTGGTGAAGCGCGCGATTTACTTTTCATTCGATTTCTCCAAGAAAATACGATGGATTTTTACGGGTTGACCGTCACGAGACGGTTATACACACGGATGTATATGTATAAGAATCTTAAGGATGCTCTGATTTCTTATACTTATCAATTGAAATGCGTTAGAGAAGGATTACGTAAACAAATATATATATATATATGTATTTCGTGCAAGACGAGAAATCGTGACGCAGCGAATTTTCTTAAAATATTAGCATAAACATGTAACGCCTATATATATAAAACTTCGAAGGATAAAGCTCGATATATAAAACAAGTTTTTACAATTGAATGAATAATCGTATATAGTTTATGCGTACATGGTCATCGAAAGAGTTGAGTGATAAAAAAAAACAGTATGCGTTATAGTTTAAAAACCAAATTTTTTTTCTAACTTTATGATGAACCGTCGATAAGGTAGACAGCACCAATATACGTCGAATCCCCCAGCGGACTTAGTTACTTAGGGAGTAAAATAGGCATGGATAATTCCGGGGATGAAAGTTGCTATACTTTCTCGCTTTAGCTTTTGACAGTAATTCATCTAAGCGAATAATCATCTTTTATTCGCGTATAAAATTTTTCACCCTGATCATTTAAAAAGTCACTTTTTGCAATAACAAATTTTTTTTTGGTAATTTCTAAATTTGTTCAATATATTGTAAAATTTTTTGATATTTTTAATTTAATATATTAAATTTAATTGTGTATTTGTAGATAAAGGCTAAACTAAATGTTCAAAGCAAAAAAGTAAGTCCACGACGAATAAAATGGGTGATGGGGAATAAAGTGATCAAACGAATAAAATGCAATTTTACTCCATTTGTGGAGGTTAATAAAGTATCCTTTTAAGATGATCAGGATGAAAAAATAATTAAACTCCTAATATACATGCATTTATATTATGTAAAAAAATGTTATTTTTCTTTCTCCGTCGTTAAAACCTAACCTATAGGAATCGCCCGGTAACCTAAAAACCCGCGGGTTACTAATATCCACTTATTCGCGCGGGGAAAAATGAAGTAGATCGCAGTGTGTGTGCGTGTAGGGTGAGTCAACTGTTTATTTTGGATCACGCCGCGGAATCTTGAAATAATCGCACGTGTGCCAAATTATGAATTGCGATGGAGAAAATCGGATGACGGCGTAACTCCGATCTGGAGAGTTCGGCAAACGAGAAGGGTTAATTAAACTACTACCGTGAAATGTTCCATTTACCGTCCGCCCCATTCCCCATTATAATTCTTATAAGAGAATGTGCCACCCAAATTGCAAAGTCGTACTCAAAAAATTCCAAAAATTGTAAAACCTAATTATAAAAAAAATGTGACAAAAATCATAGATACCATTAAAAATAAATAGCGTGATAGTGAGATTTTATCAAAATAGTTAATTATTAATTAATTATACGTAAATAACCATTTTTGGTCGGTAATATAGAGCTATGATACAATAACTCACGGCTGCCCTGCAAAATCTCGTTGATTTGTCAATAAGAAAAATGAAAAATTTCGCAGATCAACAACAACATCGTTATGAAATATTGTAGTCGCATCTTGTAAAACATTCTCTTAATTAATCGATTGACATTCGTTAATTATTATTTTGGAGTAAATGTACTTTTACCATACGAAATATCGCCTTAGATATATACGTATATATATATATATATATATATATATATACACACACACTCGCATACTATTCCATAATGCATATTTCAATTCCATCAAGGAGCTTGCAAGTCATCGATAAAGCAGGAATCTATATAGAAGGTACGACGACCTCGCGTGAGACACGTGCAAATAGGGCTCGCAAGCTCGAAAGCTCCAGATCCGCGTTGCGCGCGTCGTGCGATCGAGCTATCCGTCGTTGCGGCTGCGCTTTATGCCGAGCTCGCAAACTTCTTTACGATCCTGCTCCGGCACATCCAACGTTTCGATGGGTAACTATCATTCTCTCGCAGACCGAATACTTATGATACATTTTATCGTTTATTTAAATAATTATGTACATTTAAAAAAAAAAAAAAAGTAGTTAAACATACTTCATCGCGCTAGTAGGTCAGCACGAGAATATCATCGATTCGACGTGAAGATCGGTAATGCAGAAACCTACTTAATCTCGTAAATAAACTTTCTCGTGGTTGAGACACGCGGGCTGTATATACTCGACTCGTTTCGCGCCACGGAGAAAGACTTTCCAATCCGTTTTTTCGCTCTATCTCTCCCTCTCTCTCTCTCTCTCTCTCTCTTTCTTTCTTTTCGTGATGCAAGCGCACGTGCCTTTTTATCCCCTCGTTTTTCTACAGATAAGATAACGAAACAAGAAAACATTGGTTAGACGCGCCAAAAAAAGTCAATTGATTTTAAAATGGAAAAAGAATTTTGGGTTGAGAGAAAAAATGTGTCGGGTCTGTTGGACGGACTCCTTCCTTAAAGTCAACGGGAATTAATTCAGTAGTCGTTGTACACGTACTGTGTGTATGTACGTAAGTATATGTAGCGAAGGTCATTGAACCTCCGTATATTCCAACTTTCCAAGGAACCAAACGCCGGGTTGCTCAACTTGAACATATATATATATATATGTACATATATGTATTCTTTTTTTCACGAACAATGTCCGTTCGATAATACCATAACTTTTTTTTTTCTTCTCTCTCCTCGTGTATGGGTGTGTGTGGGTGTGTATCACACGGATACATATATACATATACGTGCATCGTGCCCATAGATAAAGTAGTTTACGCTCCCTTGAACTTTGGTCTAAACCGTCCGCTTGGCAACAATGTTGTACTTAAAATAAACATACTCGCTTATATATATGTGTGTGTGTAGATTTCTTTTTTTTTACAACATACACTATTTCTTAATGCATTCGTGTATTTGCGCGATTAAATAATTAATTGAAATGAGGGGTATTGATCGGTATCGAACGAAGCTTATTTTATGTATATATATATATATTATACACATTGTTGGTAATAATCCTAAGTAATCGGTACCGATGTAATGAACAATCTCACGATTTTTTCAGTAGTTTCCTCAATTTTTTGAGATAAGATAAAAAAAAAAAGTATAAGAGAGATCGCTGAATTATAATTCCAAGACAATATATGTGCATGTATGATGTATAACAGAGTACAAGTATATAAAGAGAAAGCTATATATAAGGTCGTGACTCCGTATTTTAGATTTAATTTACAGGTAAGGAGATTACGATTATATATATATACCTCTCGATGATTCCTTAATTACACCTTTCGTACACTGGAAATATTCGGTGAACAATGAACTGCGATTATATATATACAAAGCGAACGAGAGTTCGATCTCTTTTTCTATATATGTATGGTATATATAATGCTATTTTTATTCCTTCATCGGAATTTGAATTTAAATTGTCACATACGCGTCAAAATGTTGATTTGTTTATTTAAATAATACACTGCAGGTATATTCGCATTTAAGTGCGACAATTGGCATCTTTTTCGCGAAACAGTTCAAGTTCAACTATAACATTAACTTACAAAACATCTAAAAAATATTTTTCAATTCTCAATTGATATTATGTTTATGTATATAAATTTGTTGATTATTATACAGTTTGAAATACATACATATATAAGTATATGAAAGTTTTTTTACATTGATAAGCATAGAAACTCGAATCGACGAAATGTATATATATATAGGTACATTACAAACTTCTCAACAGTTTACGATGATTCCTATTCATTTAATTTGCCTACCGTTCGAAAGACGAGACAATCCCTTATGTATATATGTGTAGAGTGTAATGAGATAACGATGATTAGAACAAAAGGTAACGTGACGTATCATGAAAAAAAAGAGGAAAAAGAGAGGAGGAGCGGGATGGGGAAGGGGAGATAAGGGTTATAGGCGAGAGCGCGCAAGAGGCACCGTTATATATACATTGCGTCCTGTAGCCTGTAGCATGGACGCGCGCGAAAGAGACGAACCGGAGGACGAGGATCGAAAAACGGCACCGGAAACTCGACGAAACTTCCAGAAGAACGCGATGCGCGCGTACCTATATACATATATATACATATATATATATGAGAATATATGAGATGATCGATTTATATTTTTATAGGTTAGGATTAAGGATCAACGTGATTTACGGTCGCGTACATATATATATGTGTGTGTATAAGGGAGGCTGACTGCGTTTCTCGAGCGTATGTACATGTATAGGTGTGCTTAATCGATGATTACGTGTATTGGTTAAGTATATACAAGTAAATACAGCTTTCAGTTAGTGGAAATAATATATTTATTTTTACTTGATGTACATGCCTGCTTCATGAGACCTGCCTCGTTCGACCTTCAATTACATACTGTTTTGATAAAAAGAAAAATATGTAAATAAATATATATTTGAATGTCGTCTCGTAAACTTTGTCGTGGTATAACGCATGTACATGTATATATATTTTGCGGAATTTGTACATTTTGCTGGTACTCCGTGTTATTATACACGGATAAAATATTTTTTTAAAAGTGAAATATCCCATACACAAATGGAGAAATATTAAATGAAAATGTTCTCCTCGGACTCAAATATACATTATTTTAATCGAGTGCAAGTAGCATTACTCAAGCGCATATATCTCGTATATATACATTCCTCTTCTTATAACCGCGAATTTCCATCGTGTGTGCGCGGTGTGTCCATTGTTGCGCGCCTTCTAAAATTAACCGGCGCGTGCAAGTTTCTTCGGTTTTTCAAAACGAGTACAAACGCGCATATACTTACGCGGCTCACACATTTTTTTCCAAATTACGATCTATATAGTAGTGTACACGCATTGGATGTAAGTACGCGATCTACGGTAAATAATGTACATATAGGTTTAAAAAATATTTTCTCTTATGTACTAACTTGCCGGGTTAGCGCGCTCTCTTACGCAACGATTTTCCCTTTTATCATCGCGGCAACAGCGGCTACCTTCTTTTCTCTCTCGCTCTCTCTCTCTCTCTCTCTCTCTCAGAGTCTCTCGTACCTTTTTTTCTCTCATTCAAGCCGTGTCCCTTTCTCTCTCTCCCACATATATACATACGTATATATATATATATATATATACGTAACCTCCCTCCCGAAATAGAGAGTGCGCGTCGTTTTCCTCTCTTCTTCTTCTTCATGTCCTCTCTCTCTCGCTCCTTCCCTCCCTCCCTCGTTTTGGAAAGCCGGCCGGCCGAACGAAAAAGCCCGGGAGATAAAGGAGAACGGATTGGGAACGATTTGAAAATGAACGAATCGCGAGGATCGTTTGCCCTTCGGCCGCCAATCCACTGAGGTCTTAAAAAGTGCCGTAGCGCGCGTGCGCCAACTGGTACCCCTCTCTCTCCTCTCCGCACCCCGTGTTCTCCGATCGCACCGTACCCCCTCCCCTTCGCCCCCTGCCTACCACCGCGCCTCCCCCTCCGCCGACCCGGCAAACCGGCAGAGCGCGTCCGCTCAGAAGCGGCATCTCTGGCCAGTCTCGCCGCCGCTACGAAACGAGTAGCTTCGTACCGTACGAACGTAAACAGGAGCCACGCGATTTTTCTTAGCAGTGCGTCCTTTTCGTCAGTGTGCGACCTAGTGAATTTACTTGATCCACGTTCCTACGTGACTACGTGCACATCTCTAATCTAATATACGTACACTATCCTAATCAACGAGATGGCAGACACAGAAGCAAAGTGGGTATTATCGATTAGTATTATTTATGCCTTTTCCTTCGTTTCGCTCTTTTTTTACATTTTCACCCTCCGACATGTACTTACGATGAGTTTCGTACACATAGACACACACGAACATACACACGCAATATCGTATCTACGCAGAGTCGCCGGAATAAAGTAAAGAAACAACGACGCGGCGTCTCGGCGTTTATGAGTATACCTCGAATACACATCGGTGTGTGCGTGGATGCGTGCGTGCGTACCTGCGCGCGTGTGTGGATGTGCGATCGCGAGCGCCAGCGCGTGTATTTTTTTCCCTCCCGTTGCTCTGGAAAATTCACACGTGTGTTATTTTCGTAGCGATTATATACTGTGCCAAGTACGTACGGCTTCATACGCGTGTACGTGTGCGTGTGCGTGACCGAGCATGTGTGCATGTGTGCGATGGAGGGGAGAGAAGCGGCCGGCGTATCGATCCGCTTCTCGCGCGCGGCGTCAACACTATCGATTCTGCGAGGGACGCGCCGGATACCGGCCGGTCGGAGGTACCTACGTTACCGGTTGCGCTGGTGTATGTCCCCCATTGTTTGTCCGTGAGTCGTGAATGTCGTGATACAATACCCCCCCCCCCCCCGTCGAAATCTGGTTGTACATCGAATTTCGTACAATCTTTCTTTCCGTCTCTTCGCGCACGTACACGCACACATACGCGTATCGCATCGCGAGATTTTGTTCCCGCGTCCTCTTTGGCGCGTCGGTTTTCACCGTTCCGCCTATGTGTGTATGTACGTGTATCGTATACATATACACATAGATACGCGAGCGATACGACGCGCGCGCGCGCGCGAGAACGCGAACGGCGGTGCGGGCAGCGGGGCACTCGCTCCTCGCACACGCACACACACGTGCATTCCTCGCGAGACGCCAAGCGCGCGATGAGAACACTTTTTTTATTTATGTATATACTGTGCGTGTGTGTGTGTGTGTTCTTTTTTCTCGTCAATACATTTGTTGACTTTTTTTTCTTAGTTCACGGGTGATCGCGCGTGACCTTGATTAATTATTTGTAATGGAACGAGCGATATTTCGTTTTCTAGCAATAATGGTATACCTATAGTATATCGTTTATTTTTATTTTCCTTTTCTCGCTCTTTCGGTGTCTATCAAAAGTAATTTTAGTTTAAATTCGGGGCGACTACCAGATTCCCAACGATGCAGATGTTTACTCGATAATGGATATTTGACTGATTAATCGGAATATTCACGTTTCATTCGAATTCGTTACCGATTTTAATATATTGTTCTTATCCTGTAAACGTCCACGTGTATTGCAAAGCGTAAAGAAATAATATTTGGTACCAATTGCAGTTTTGTAGTTGAAATGCAATTCACCTCGCGGTTGATTTCGAGAAACATATATATAATAATTCCAGGTATCTTTTAAAAATATTTAGCGATGCATAACGCCTCCCTTAATCCACTGTTGACGCTAATTATGTCGGACAAAAGACAATATACCCGTGGATATTATTCTGAATAATGTGCACGTGGTGTGGACCCGCTTTAAATAAATAATAACGCGCGCGCGGGTATAATACAGAAAGAGGGAAAGAGCGACAAGTGGCCCGCGCTATGGAAAGTGACGCCTAACCGGGGCGCCACTTGCCTTTCGAAATTCCACGCGTCCACGCGGTATACTTTTCGTATAAAAATTTAAAAATATATATGTTTGTGCAATTTTTAATTTTATTGTTACGCACAGACGATATTTAATTGAACAACTCGGTTGCATCGAGGATCTACCAATTTCGTAATACGTTACATTAAATTCTATTTTTCGAGAAAAAAATTTTTTTTATAAATACGATATCACTATATTAATGTTGCGAACGAAAAATTTTTCAATGAAGAATATTTGATTTATTTTATTTTTTTTCATCCAAGGTAACGACGAACCAAAAAGAGAATAACCCATTAGATCCCTCAAACTTTTGCTTAAGTCAATATTTGCTCGCGTATACCTAACCTCAAACTCGCGTTTACGCGTATTCAAATTAGTATGAACCGCTACACGTTTGATTCTTATATATATATATGCGAACCGGTTTTTTTTTCCCCAACTCCATGTGCGCGAATCAAGATAAAGAGAGAGAGAAAGACGGATAGACGTTTTATATTTTCACCTATATATATATAGGTAGAACGTGTACATAGGATATAGACGTCAATCATGTCTCTCTCTCTCTCTGTCTTTCGTACATGAAATTGCAACGTAAATTGAATTTTTGGTTGATTGAATTTTAACTGACCTGGACCAATAATGGAATATCGGTTTTTTTATAGCACACTTTTCTTTATGTATAACACCGTATCTATACGTATTTAAAATGTATATGCCCACAAAGAAAAGTTACCAAGTGTGAAATTACCTTACGTCTTTTTTTTTTATATAAGTAACGTTTAAATTTTGGAACAATGTTAAAAAAAAACGAATAAAATTTAAACTAACGGTCGATAATTTACTCTTTTTCTTCAATTAAAAGTTGTAAACTCATTAATACTGTAATATATTTAAACAAATCAATTTTTTTTTTTCATCGAGTCAAAAGTAAAATGCATGTACAGTATTTTTTTTGTGTACCTTTATCTTCGCCTCATGCGCTACCGATTGAAAAATAAATATTCAAAGTTTAAGCTGAAGTACTTAAATCAAAATTACTTTTTAATCTCCCGCAACCGCACAAGTTCAATTCCATAAAATGTTAAACCCACCAAAAATTATACACGTATATAGTTTTTAATTGAAACGTTTGATGGTTCGCGCTCAGGTAAGCACGCAGGTAAGCTAAATCGTAAAATAACGTAATTTCTAAAATTGAAACGGTATGAAAACCAAATATATTTAGTAAGTTGAATCTAATATAAGAGCTCTCGAATTATCATAAACGATATGTGTGTGTGTATACATGTATATTTGGTACTCGGGATTTTATACATATATGTTTCTGTTCCACTTGCATTTTGTAATTTATAACTACTTTTTTTTACACACACGTGCCTTTTCAGTTAGCATTACGTAAATACGAAATTTCGAGTTTGATAAGAATTTAACTCCTTATCTCAACTCTCCTTCCTCGCGCCCCTCTCACTCTTTCTCTTTCGAAGATTCATTTGATTTTAGATAATTTTAAACTACTTTCGTAAAAAAAAAAAAGAAGAAGCGGAATAATCAAACACTAACGGTTTGAAATTTGAATAAGTATAAAGAGTTGTAACCCCTTTTCATCTGAGGCTTGCGTCACGCTTATTGTAAACAAATTGTGTTTTACCAACACCTCGATGAAGCGACAAAAGGATAACCGCGTCGTCGTCTACCGATTAGCGTCAAGGTCTCCGAGTTTAAAAAGTTGCGCGGAGAGATAGAGATAGAGAGAGACACACTTATATGTATATTAATATTCTTTTGCTCATTCGAAGTGAACGAAAAGAGAAGACGCATCGGAGGAGCAACGTAAGAGAAAAAAAAAAGATGCGTCAGCGTAACACAATCACTGTTACAATGTATATACGAGTGTCTATATTTTTTTTCTTCTGGCGTCAGTCTGGTTTAGCTTATTTCTTCCGGTCAATTTTCCAGGGCGACACGATCCGATTACTCCCGAGTTTATACCTCCCATTTTTTTCATTACACGTTGTCTCGTCATTTTAAAATGCGTGTAAAGTCAATTTTAATTTTCCCGCCTTTTCTTTTCTCTCTCTTCTTTTTCTTTATATCTTACCGTAACGTGTAACGGATATTTTACGTTTTTCCAAGACTCGGTAAGCAAGTTTTCGGTAACAAACCAAACGGAAATTAAAGGTCGCGATACGGGAGAAATTTTCGAAATTGAAGAAAAAATAATAACAACGGTTGCGTAGGAGTAACGCCGTCAATCGGCGCCGGTGAACCGTGCAATTAGTCCGGCTTCCTTTGAAATGCTCCATGGGACTCGCGATCGATGCGTCTCTCTCTCTCTCTCTCTCTCTCTCTCTCTCTCTCTCTCTCTCTCCCTTCCCTCTTGCTACAGCCAACGACAAGCAAATATAGAACGCGGACGAAACGAGCAAAGAGAGGAATGAATAAACTCGAACGGGGCAGTGTTTTTTTATTTTCTCCTTCTTTTTTAGGTCGACGGTTTTGTTTCGTTCGTGTACGGTATTTGAATAGTTGCAGATTTCCATTTTGCCGACGAAATGTCGATAAACTGTGATAATGGTGATTCGAACCGAAAATGTGTTTGATTGCGTTTTGTTTAATTTTTTTTAATATTAATTCAAACTCAATTTAACATTATTTTAGTTGATAACCACTGTAATAAGATTAATCTGACTACTAATGTCGGTATATCACGGTCGAGTGATGTGCACGAAATAAATGTTGATTTTTTTAGTTCTCCATGCGTTTAAAAGTTTACTTATTCCTTAAGAACTATTGTGATATAAAGTGATGTTTATTTCAATGTGGTATGTTTTTTTTTTATAGGGAAACCAAAGTTGCCAGTACACCCGAGAAGAAAGTAGTTGACGAGGAGAAAAAGGAGGTTGCTAAGGAAACCCCAACGAAGGAAGTCGGCAAGGAACCCGAGCTCGTCGACGAAGACTCAAAGGCTTCGGAAAATGGGAACGGCGACGCCAAAGAAAACGGCTCTAGCGAGGAAAAAGACGACAAAGATAAAGAAGTCGAATCCACCAACGGGGACTCCACAGGTACATTTTACATTATGCACAATTCAACTGAGATGGATATTAATCCATTCATTCATACGTTTATATCTCAATATTTCTGTTTTTTGTTTTCTTTTTGATAATATCTGAATGTCTTTTATCAAATCGAAATCGTTCGTTAGTGTAGAGTTTGTAGTTAAATTTTTCGTTTACTTTGTTTATTCAGACGCACCGACCGACACCAGTTGTATAAAGAGGAAATCGACGGGGGCAGACGTAACCGACGATGCGTCGAAAGATCCAGCGTCACCGGCAAAGAAAGCGAAGCTCGATGAAACACCGGCGGCGGTCGAGGCGGAAACTAACGGGGACGCATAATCACCTTTAGGGAACCCTTTGACACTCACACTTTTAGACCTAACCTCCTTAGACACTGACTTTTTTTACACCGTCTAGAAAAAAATAAATTCATTTTTGAAACCTCTGTGAAAGGACTAAGGAAATTATTCCATTTTTCTTTTTCATACTTTCAAGTCGTATCAAAAATTAATTTAGATATATATGTATATGTCACACTATTTTCAGTACTATCCATCTTTGATTTGACAATCATTTATTAATCGTACTCACTTTTTTTCTTTTATATACGTATATATGTATTTAAGAAGTCCGACCTTAACACCCACACTGTCAAATTTAACCTTCTTAGACACATTTCTTTTTTTTTTTATCGTCTGATAATAAATTCACTTTTGGAACAACTTTAAAGGATAAAGGAACTATTGTATTTACTTATCCTTTCAAGTATGTTAAAAAATTAATTTATATATGTACATCTACATGCATTTGTGTGTGTGCGCGTGTGTGTGTGTATATATATATATTACGATGTAAATATATTTAGTTTGTCAATTCATTCGATATCCAAAAAGATTTTTACAGAAATTATTTTATATACACACACATATACATTCATGTATAATTTTGTGTGTTTCACAAAATTTTTGGTACTATTCTTCTTTGATTCGACAATCAATTTATGAATGATTCTCAATCCAACGATGGATAGAATTTAAAATTTTGTGAGTTTCTATATACTTTCTTTTCTTTCTCTCTCTCTTTCTCTCATTATTCTCATTTAGTGGTGAAGGACTTACACATACATTCACATATTCACGTGAATACATGACATACAGACACACACACACACACACACACACTTTTTTTTTTAATTTTACGTTTAACTCAAAATTATAAGTGAGAAAGAGTTCTGTTTAAATGAAAAGTGAAAGCGTAAACAGGAGACACTACCTACTTTGCATTTATCACAATAATTATTTTCTTTCGTTTCCGAATATCGACATTGTAAAGTAATGTGCGTCTAATGAAGTTGTCCGAATAGTAAATTGAAAAAAAAGATATATATATATATCACTTATTGTAACTTAGAATGTGTAAAAAAAAAGATAAGAAGACAAAGTTGGTTACGTACAAATGTATCCGTTGTAATATAAATCTTTGATTGCACCGAACAAATTTGTACTGCCACTGTATATTCGGATAAAAAAAAGTAATGAAAAAATAGGAAATATGGCGAATTTGGGACTGACTGTTTGTCTACGTATTTTACCGAAGCAATTTCGAACTTTCATTTTGTTCTTTTCATTGTAATAAGAAAAAAAACGAACAATGACAATTCAGACAGTTACTTTACGGAAGATGCTGCAGCTATTAAGGATTAGGATGAAAAAGATAAGAAAAAATAAAGAGACACAATGAGAAAACATTTCGTATAACATTTAACAGTTAAATGTTGATTACCGACTAACAAAAGGATGTTCGTGTACTGAGTAATATTAAAGTATATATGTAAATATGTGCGTACATCTACGTAATTGTTCATGTAGGCGCTAATATTTATGTATATATAGTGTAATTCGATGTGTTCGCTACGCAGTTAAAGATAAAAATAAAACTGATTGAGTAAACTGTACAAAATTGACGTTGTGTTTTATTTATTATACTTGGCAATGCAGAGCAAAAGAAATAAATTAAAGTACCCGAATACAAATAAAAATAGTGTTTATCAACTCGATAAAAATTAACAAAATAATGTACCTATATCGTTGGTACACATATTCGATAATAAAAAAAATCCATTTAAAATGTGTAAGATTTAAAGAATACAGTATGGGTATTTATACCAACATTTGGACATACAATTTACATTCAAATATGGATTTGTCCAATTTTACAGTCTTACAAATTAACAAAGAAGGTAAAAATTGGACATCGAACCAAATCTAAACTCAAGCCTATCCACGAAAAGCTTTAACGTTGAATTTTAATAAATTCTGAACTCTGATTAATAAACTTATACACTTAAGTTAGTATAATATATCATTTATTACAATAAAATATAACTATTATATTTTTGTGTTGTTCCGCAAACTGGTACTTTATCTTATTCGGTGATGTAATTTGTATAAGTTTCATATCTAGGAACTTTTTAGCAAAAGTTGTCAACTTCAGATTATATTACCATCTCATGACGTTTTTCTTAACCGGTTTGAAATTCGAATTTACAAATGTAATTCTTTCTTAAAGTTTTTTCTTTTTTGAATCATTTATGGGAATGTAAAAAAAATTTTAAGATTTATTTAAATAAGAAACATTTTTTGAATAGTTCCCCCTTTCCTCTTCCCTCCATAATTTTGGACGATAAAACGATTTTTTTTTCAAAAATAAATTTGCTACGCTCCCTTTCCTTTTCCCTCGCTGGTTTTGGACACTAAAACGAGTTTTTCTTGGAAGAGAGGCATAATTTGATTATATTTACTATCAGTTTTACATATTTGCTGATCATGGTTTTTGTTTTTGACAAAAAAATTGCATGTCAAACCAATAAATCGACATTATTGAAACTATTTAATAACAGTTAAATTATATAAACATACAAAGCAAAGAAAATTTTTAATTTTGATTTTTAAATTTCAATCGGATTTGTATAATTTCAAAATTAATCTGAAGTTGGCTTTGAAGTAGTTGCAACTTCACATAAAAGTTACTAGAGTCCATTCGATGTGGACGTACAGGTTAATTTGACTTTCATAGATTTTTATTTTAATGTAATCCTCGTTTCATTTATATTTTCAATAAATTATGAAATTTTTTAATTCCACATTTATATATATAGCAAAACATAGTTGTCGAGCAAATAACAACGGCCTTAATTTTGAAATCAGAAATGAAGGAACATTTAAATTAAATTATCATTAAATATTTCATAATGTGTACGCTTCGCAAAATTTGATTTGTATATGTACCTATTCCTTAAGTTCAATTCGCAAGAGAAAAAATCGTTGAATATAAGTATAGAGTAAATGTACCTTATGAAACACATGTAACTGAATAAATCCCATTTGAAAAGTTACAAATAGTACGGGACTCGACGTTGACTTGATCAAAACTGTGCGAACCTTCAACGAGTTAATACTGTTGTGTTTATTTTGTTATTTTTAATTTTGTTTTCATCATGAAGGTGACGTGCTCGCTTTTAATATTATATTTTGCTCTTGGATTTTGTTATGCGCGAATTGAGTAAGTAACGATTTTCTACTATTTTTCGGAAGAATCTGATCGTTAAGATCAGAGCTGAACTGCGAGTATTAGTCCGTAATTTATCGTTGAATATATTTTAAAAAATTAAAGTAGAGATAAAAAAGTGATATCTATACAAAATTAAAGGATGTTTAAGTCACTGAAATTCATTTTAAAAAATACTTACGCGACCAAAAGTTGGGGATGAATAAGTATTTGTCCAGTTCGAAAATTTACCGAGTTTTCAAAACAACAAAAAGTATTATTCATTACTATTTAAATACGGTGTCAATTTCAAATATATTTATATTAATTTACAGTTATCAAAAAGAAACGTCAATTTTATGTAGACAGTTAATTTTTAAACGAGAGAGAATATATGACAATTATATACAATAAAATTGAAATAAGTTTTAAAATTTATAGCTGGACTTGACGATTTTATCGTTATGAGTCATCCCTATCTATATTAACTTACATTATTCATGATGTACATAATTTTATAAACAGCAGAAATTATACAGTATAGAATAATTTTTCAGTCTAATCGATATTATATTGCTATCACGTACATATATATACAAACAAATTTTTTTCTTAAACACTCTTACTCTTTAAATTGCAAATAGTGAATAATCACTTTGCTAAAGTGAAAATCCGGTCACTGCGAAAAAGTGATTTTTAACTAGCAAAAAAAGTTTATACGTACATTTAAAAAGAGAATTGTTTCTTTTTCCAATGGAAATATACATACACATTCTCAAAAAAAAGTGCCCGTATTTGCACTATTTGCGATTTAGAGAGTATAGGGATTACGAATCATCGATGTATATAGTGTATATACTTACATTTCAGATTCGACATTTACAAATCCGAACCGAGTGGCACATTACGAAGTAAGAGAAGTTTAAATCCAAATGATCTATCAGACGATGAATCCGTGGTGCTCTTCAAATTTTTGAACGTAATGCATTATGTCTTTTCTACTTTACCGATCGATATGGTCGTACATAATAACTATAACGCAGTAGCTCAGGAGTTCGGGTCTCGGCTTTCCACTCGGAGGGTCGAGGTTCGAATTCCGAGGTGGGCTGCCACGAACTTTTTCTTATAAAAAAATGTATATATGTGTGCTAAAATTCATCAGACACCGCGGTTCTGGTGGGTTCTTCGGATCCCACCTTAAGGAGGTGGCAGATCCGGTAGGTTACCGACTGAGCAAAAAAAGGTAATTATTACATTTATTTTAAAAAATACGCATTTTTATGCAAAACCCGAATACAGAAGCACTAGATATTTAAATAATAAATAATTTTATAAATTTCCAGGTCAATACGACAAAGACACCCTAAAAAATTTCTGCACCGAAAATGTATGATATTCCGTGTTTTTTTGGTGTAGAAATTTTTTAGGGTGTCTTTGTCGTATTGACCTGGAAATTTATAAAATTATTTATTATTTAAATATCTAGTGCTTCTGTATTCGGATTTTGCATAAAAATGCGTATTATTTTTAAATAAATGTAATAATTACCTTTTTTGGCTCGGTCGGTAATCCACCGGGTAAGCCACCCCCTTAAACTGTAGGGCCACATATGTTGCACATGCACTTCGTCTCTCAGAAATGAGAAGATGGGTGTAGGTGCAACATAAGGACACAAAAATGATTATACAAAAAAAATCAAGGTTCAATGTGCGACGTATCGGGACCTATAGTAGAGAGACCTATACTGCCAATAAATTAATACAATACAATAATATAATAAATATAATACTGTGTATATGTATTATGTATGTATGTAACGATTGACAGGGTGAATATTATGGATTAATCGGTGTTGGATCACCCTCGAAAACGTTCAAAGTAATATTCGACACTACGTGGTCCGACACTTGGTTGCCATCCTCTCATTGCGCGTGGACTGAAATTGTTTGTCGTGAGTTACAGTTGACTTCATTACCGATAACCTAATATTTTTTAATTAAAATTTAAATCTGGATAATTGGATATTATTTGTGGTTTTATTATACAGAATTACACAACAAGTACGACAGCTCAGCATCGTCGAGTTACATACCAAATGGAACGTATATAAATATGACCGGTAACAAATTGTCGTTAAGTGGAATTTTGTCAACCGATACATTTCACGTAAGTTTATTTTAAATAATTACACAAGTATATTCTTTTTAAATTAAATATATATATATATACTGCAATTTTTTATTATATTTTTATAATTTTTTATAATATTATTAAATTATCTTCGATTTCATCGGTCAAATATATTATTATTAATACTTACCATTATTAGTTACCGACATTATCATTCTAATTATTTGTTTTTTAATTATATCTTTGATTTAGACGGTAAGACAACATATTTCATTTACTCGCAGTCACCATAATATTACCCTACTGCGATTTTTTTCATTTTCTATTAAACTATCTTAGATTTCGTCGGTAAAGTCGATTATTTATATAAAGCTATACAAACATTACCAATTCTACAATATTTTTAACTTTTTTTCCGCATAAATAAAATCAATTATACCTACTTATATGCGTTGGAGTTCTCGACATCAACCGTTCTGTGAAAAAAGTTTCGAAAGTAAATAGCGGAAAAATATAACCGATTTTGATAAGAACGAAAATAATAATAAAGTTATATATATATACTTAATATATTATAGTTACCTCACGTGAAAGTGGTGAATCAGACATTTCTCGAAGCTACTCACATATCGTTGAATCCATTTATCGGATACAGAGCTGACGGTATCTTAGGTTTAGCATTTCAAGAACAGTCTGGATGGGACGGCGTCACTCCATTTTTTATCAACATGATACAACAAAAAGTTGTAAAAGAAGGAATTTTTACTTTTTACATGAACAGGTATATATATGTATATATGATATGTGTAATACATTAACGTGCATCATACATGTATATTTATATAATGTATGTGATAATTAACCAAATTTGTATTGAAATATTATTTAGAGACGAAACGACGTTGAAAGCTGGTAAAATTATACTAGGAGGAACACAAAGAAGTCACGTGAAAAATAATACCATCAGGACGCTTCCTGTTGTAGAAAAGAAATTTTGGAAGATCAAAGTCGACAAGTGAGTAGATAATTTTTTTTTTTTTTTTACTGAATAATCAATCTATAACTTGAAAAATTTTGTTAACACTACAGCATATTGATCGAGAAAAACAAGACGATTTACAAACTTACCGATGCCGTTAACGCGACTTTCGATTCAAGTGTAAATACTATTTCCGGACCACAAAAATATATAATAGAGCTTAATTACATGCTCAATGCTAAATTCGTACCTGGATTAAACAAATTTTCTGTAAGTTTTGATTTACGTTATTTAAAATATTTTGAAATTAAAATTACAACCTATATCCGTCTTTTTTTCTTTCGTTTAAACACTTTTTAGGTGAATTGCAGACAATACGCTAAATTACCATTGGTACATTTTGTGTTCGGAGGATACAACTATATAATACAATCGAAATATTACGTTCAACGTGTAAGTTTATATTCATTTGATCAATTTGCTCCCTATATCATTTTACTATTATTATTTAATTATTGTAATATAAGGATGTTATAATTATTGTAATAAAAGGAACGTGTAAATTCAATAGCGCAAAATCATAATCTACTGCTGGTGTTAACTTTCAATAAATCACGTTCATTCGTACGTTTGAATAATCGTTTTCAAGTACACTTTAACCTGTAAATTTATACATTTGTACACGATCTTATAAATTAATGAGCATAGTTTATGCTAATTTTTACCGAATTATTACAGCTTTGGGTAATATTTTGAGTACAATATTTTTCTTGCATTGACAAAGATTTATTTATCTTTATATTATAAAAAAAACACTCGAAAGAAAAAAAATTTAGAGAATTTAAGAAATTACTTGTTTGAATAATCGTAAATAAATATTTTTTTGAAACTATGCAACATTTATTACTACCGTATATTTGATAATTGCTAAATATCTATTGCTTTCCGACAATTACCTTTTACGACTGTATTTAAACAATTAATTAAATTTTTTTCAGTATAGAAATTTTCGAATTTTTAGAAAACTATTTGAATTTTTGTTTTCTTACGATATATTTTTTTTAAATAACGTCATGCTCAATCATTATTGACCGATGTTTCATTATGAAAATACTATTCTAAGCTAAATAAATATAGTAAGTACTTATAATGAAAAAAAATTAGAAAATTGAAAACTTAGACAAAAGATAAAAATTAAAAAATTTAACGACCGATAACTATTTTATTTTTTCATCCGTGCGGTACACTTGAAAAAAAAATAATATTATACTGAAAAATTCCGCTGGAAAGATATTCGACTCTTAATTTTGGTTCAAGCTTTGAATAATAAATTGAACAATCAAAATATCCTTCTAATACAATATTTTATAGCATCAATTATATTTGTTTAAAATTTAGTACAATTAAGAATGATACTCAAAGGATATCTCGAGTTTCCATAATTTACCATGATCACTTAACTAGAAAAGTTTGTTTTTCATCTGTTAATTTCTCAATTCACTCGGTCGACAATAATTTGAGTATGGCGTATCTCCTTAATCGACGTGTATATAATTAAGATTTTTGATAATCTCATTTTTTAGATAACATTGGACAGTGTAGAAGCTTGTTTCAGTCCATTCATCATTAATTCAAATCCTAATAGTATGGAATGGGAATTTGGCGGAGCTTTCATGATGGAATTTTATACTGAATTCGATATGGATAACGGTCTGGTAACAATTGGTGAAACTATTTTTTAATTTTTATTTTAAAGAACGATTACGTAAATCACTTACTATTGGACTATTCGAAAGCATTGAAGCATTTGTTACAGGATCTCATTTTTTATACAACTTCTTAGTTATTACTAAAACACATTTTTTGTAGATATTTCTACAAAACATTATACAAAAAGGAACGAGTGTTTGTTTTTTTTTTGACACAAGAATATTTGTAAGTAACTTGTAAGTTAACCAATGACAAATAAAGATACGAATTTGTATACATTTCTAACAATTGTTCGTGTATTAAATTTTGTGATAAAATTTCGGTTCGTCCGCATAAATATACACAATATTTATAAAGCGTATTCCGCATTAACTTTGTATATTTCGCTAAATGAAGAAAAAGTTGGAAAAAACTTTTGCGCGTCTCCCTTACGTTCGACGTACGAGCATTGTCTATGAATTTCGTAGTAACGAAACGAAAATAAAAGTGACGTTTTACGCATCTCTTAGGCATTATAGTATATAAAGGTAAATTAAAATAAAATCGAGGTATACCATATAGATAATTTATTTGAAAATATTAAAAAAAAAAAAAAAAAACAATAAATCGGTGTACAACGAAAATTCGAAGGAAATGACGGTAAAAGACCGTACAACACTACTGAACGAAATAAAAATAAATGAAAGGGAGAAAGGTGGGACGTGCAATGTACGATAAATCTATAACGATACGTTAAAAAATGAATAAACCTGATAGTAAAAGTTTTGCACGGTACGTACAACACTTTCGTAACACTATTAATTATTCACTATACTCGTGGAGAACTATCGCCGACGTAACTTTCCTCTCAAACTCAACAATGTAATATATATGTGTACATAGATATTGTATATATATACATATATCTCGAATAGCAATGATAGCTCGTACGTACGAGGAGTTGACGAATGTCTACATCTACCTTTTGAAAGGAATCGGTTTGTTACCCTACGAAAATCGGCCGATATTGTGCAAAATAACGAGCTGGTACTTCCACTTGATCAATTTCGTTTATTACTCGATGCACTTGGTCGACGGTTACTGGATGTACGTACACCAAAATTTTGAAATCGAGTACATCTTCGAAATAGTCATGATACACGGATGGTGCGCAAGATTCATCACGATGTACTGCCACAGAAAGCGAATCGGAGAACTTTTCGTAACTTGCAAGGAATTGTGGGATACTTTACTACCGGATGAGAGTCACGTTATCAAAAATTTTGAACGAAAAGTTCGTTTTTTAGGTTGTTATTTTTACGTTATGACCATGGGTGCTTGTGTATTTTATATCGCGATATCGAGGATCGTTAGATTACCACCTACTACGCCTAATGGCACAGAAACTAGAATACATCCTTTCAGGTTAGTACGTATATATACACGAGTTTACGTTTTTTTATATATATATACTCTTTCAAATTTCCCGCGTTTATTTCACCTTCAAATACGTCTATCAAATTTATTATAAATTTTACCGTCGAAGTAAGAATCGAAGTACTATAAAATTAATGTTTCATATAATTAAACTATCGAAATAGTTCAGATGGAATTCCACGTAATTTTTTCGATTTTTAGATAAATTTATTTATACTTTATTCCTTGTATGTATAGATTTTTTCGTCTATGGAAAAAAGTTAAAGGTATGTCGGGCCCTAATATAGTTATTTTTAAAATTTTTTTTAAATGTAATGGGGATTAATTTTCAAAAACGAACCCCATCAAGCTCTCGGAATTGCTTTAAATAATGTATTTGAATTTATTTTAATTTTTAGACACAAATCATTGTTTATTAGTTTTATCATGTTTTTTGTACATCACGTACTCAATTATTATAAACGAAATCTATTTTTACTTAAAATTCTTTTATTACAGATTTTCAATTCAATAAGTATTTTCGAATTGGAATGTGAAGATCTTTATAATTTAGCTCCGGCTAAAAAACATTTGACGTATAACAAATTGTAACAGATCCCTCTTCCATTGATAATAAATTGTAGAAAATAATAGTTCAAACAATTATATGAATATTAATTTCGAGTTTACAAATTTTCTTTTAAGGGGTGATATTCAAAAACTAATAAATACATTTGTACGAATTATATAGTACACGTCGTCGCCTCCGAATAAAAACATTCTAACTCAGAAATCGCTTGGAAAATACGTTAACTCAGAATTCGCTTGGAGAACACGTTAACTCAGAATTCGCTTGGAGAACACGTCAACTCAAAAATCGCTTGGAAAACACGTTAACTCAGAATTCGCTTGGAGAACACGTTAACTCAGAAATCGCTTGGAGAACATGTTAACTCAGAAATCGCTTGGAAAACACGTTAACTCAAAATTCGCTTGGACAACACGTTAACTCAAAAATCGCTTGGAGAAGACTTTAACTCAAAAGTTGCTTGGAGAACACGTTAATTCAGAGGATGATTTTTGGCGCCTCGATTTAAGTTGGCACCACTGCCAAAAATTTTTAACAGTTCAAGAATAAATAAAAAAACTTTCATATATTTATACACGTATTTTTTTTTTAATTTCTCTAAGCGTTCTTATTCTACACTAATGCGTTCTCCTAAAAAAGGTGGAAAATTCTTTAAATATTTAAGAAAATCGTAGAAATTAGTGTTTTCGATAACTTTATGAAATCGATATTTATACGGGCTCTCCATAAATGTGTAAAAGTACATAATTTTATTTCTACTATAAAATATAGTACACAGGTGTATATTCTCTCAGATAAAAGTTGTCGCCTCAGCATAAGCGAGGATAATAATATAATTCATTTGAGGGGATTATCGGATATTACTCCAGAAGTGTAAATAAAACTATTCACCCTGTTCACTTTGATAATAGCTTACTTAATTATATGAATTTCTAAATTGATTCAATGCTGCTAAATTTTGTATTAATTAACTTAAATAATGAATTTAATTTTGACTTAATTATAATATATATATATGTGTGTGTGTGTGTGTGTGTGTGTGTGTGTGTGTGTGTGTGTGTGTGTGTGTGTGTGTGTGTGTGTGTGTGTGTGTGTGTGTGTGTGTGTGTGTGTATAAAGTATACTTTGCGTCGCAAGGGGGAATACAGTTGAACTTTCTCCCATACAAAATATTTTTTAGATAATCGCTAAAACTAAACAACGCAAATTTTTTAATATTTATATTAAAAACAATATAATTATGAAATAATGCAATTTCATAAAAATAAAGTACCAACACATCACAATATCAATTCTTTCAAATATTTATTCTACGATTTATAGTAGAAATAAATTTATGTACTTTTACACATTTATGGAGAGCCCGTATACATATCGATTTCATAAAGTTATCGAAAACACTAATTTCTACGATTTTCTTAAATATTTAAAGAATTTTCCACCTTTTTTAGGAGAACGCATTAGTGTATAATAAGAACGCTAAGAGAAATTAAAAAAAAAAATACGTGTATAAATATATGAAAGTTTTTTTATTTATTCTTGAACTGTTAAAAATTTTTGGCAGTGGTGCCAACTTAAATCGAGGCGCCAAAAATCATCCTCTGAATTAACGTGTTCTCCAAGCAACTTTTGAGTTAAAGTCTTCTCCAAGCGATTTTTGAGTTAACGTGTTGTCCAAGCGAATTTTGAGTTAAAGTGTTTTCCAAGCGATTTCTGAGTTAGAATGTTTTTATTCGGAGGCGACGACGTGGTATATTTGTAAAATTATAAAATTAATCAAATTAATTAATTTACAATTATAAAATTTAATAAATTAATTCCCTTTTTTAATTAAATGTAAATAAATGCAATATTTTACGCTGATAAGGTATAGGAAGAATCAAGTTTGAGTGAACACGTTAATTTTCAAAACTTTACGTTCGTCTAATATCCATCCTCTCCAAGAGGAACTATTATGTTACTCATTCAATTTTTTGTAATGAGTAATAAAGGAAGGTAGACAAATTAGCAAGTTATACATTTCAAATTTTTGAACTCTAATAATAATAATAATTGTTAGTAAACATTAATAACTATTTACATTTATTTCTAAAACTTATTATTAGTTATTACTGTTTAATAAGTAAACTGTTAATAATATAGATATTATTATTTTTTGATTCGTGTAAGTAAACTATATACAACGAAAATATTAACAACACAGACGTTATTTGTTTTTATTATTTTTATTTCTTATATTTTCCCCTAATATTAAACGTAATATTTCTAATTATTCATCTTTTATGGTAAAAATTGAATAATTAATGTAAAAAGTAATAAGAAGTCATTTTTTCGTTAACTTTTCAATTTTTAAATATCACGTTAAATTTATACAATGTTATAATTATTATTCTTTTGCATTATTTTATATTATAGCTGATTCGTAAAATAGTTACATCAAAAGAAAAGGCGTGTTTTTTAAAAAGAAAATCCAGATCGTGGTGGGTATAACGGCCATCAGCACGATCCGTTACACCGCAAGCACATTTTACAGGTGTATTCTATATAGTTGAAAACCTAAATATAGAATATTGTCAATAATGAGTGCTAGAAATAATGCCACAATTTTCTGTTTAAATTTTTAATCTTTTTTACTGTATTATTATAATAAAAAGTGTCTTTGTCGTATAGATACAATCTATACACACTTTGACATTTACAATATAATAAGTTTTATAAATTATAACGTAGATTTACTTAAATAAATCTAATTAAAATTTTATAAAATAATTTAAATAAATTAAACATGCAAGAAACTATTTTTTTATGTTATACACAAATTAATATATTTTGCGGCTATATAATCGTAATTGAAATTCGTAAGCGCGGGAAATTTGAATTTTTGATTAACCGCCGTAAAGTTGACATGAAATTTACATTTTAAATTTTTCATTCTCATTACGAAATCTCATTGTTAACGTCGGTATATACATATAAAATTTAAGATATATCAAAGATTAATACATTTTAGGTTTTACTTTTACCTATACGAAGATCCCTGGTATGAAATTATAGCAGGTATTCAAGACGTCGTTTGCATTTCTTTCGTTTTCATTGTAACGGCAATTCAAACGATCGGCCCAGTACTAATAATGATGGCTTCTGGTTATTTAAAAGTCATTCAAAATCGTCTTTATAAAATATCAGGTAGCGCGGTTGCGACTAATAAATTATCTGGATACGATATTAACCAGTATATAAAATTTCATCAGGAAATTATGCTGTAAGTGATGTATGTGCGAACAGAGAAAAATGTGTGAATAAAAATTACCATGGTTTTTAGTAATTAAATCACACGCTCGTTCCATACCAATGAATTCCGAGGAAATGTATAAAGAAAATTCGCAAAAATATTTATATAATATAAATAAAGACTATTGTAATTTTTAATACAAATTTTTTTCTGTATATGCATATATATTTATGTGTATATTTAAAAAATTGTTTTTGGAATTGGTATAACTAATAAAGAAAAATAAAAATTATAGATTATGTCAGAGAATCGATACGTTTACCAAGACTATGTTTTTAATTCAAGTAATGTGTACAGTTTACAATATATCGCTTATTGGATTTAGATTTCTTGAGGTACTGTAACGAGTGAAATATTTAGTATATTTTTTGGTTTTTCGAAACAAAATATGTAACTATAGTAATTCTTGCGCACAGCCCGATACGAGTTCGGTTAAATACCTACCGATTTTAGGATTACATCTTCTCGAATCTTTTACTTGTCAATGGATACCCGAACATCTTTTACAAGAAGTAAGAATTCGATTATAATATAAAATATATATATATATATATATAAAAAATTTTTGTTCACTCATTTAATTGACTACTGTTTTTGTATATATATATGTATATGTATAAGAGTAGAAAAATTGCTGATGCAGCTTACAGCGCGACATTGATGCATTCGGAATTCGATAGTAAAGCGAATCGAATGTTACTTTTTATGATGCTGAGAGCTCAAAAACCTATGCAAATGACAGCTGGTGGATTTATCAATCTTTCATTGGAAACATTTGTCAACGTATGTATATACTCAGATTTTAATATATCAATTTAAATAAAGCGAGATTTTTTTTAATAATATCGAAATTAATCTACAATTTAAATTTCCTGTATCAAGAGTTTTGGAATTCTTCGTTGTAATAAAAAATAATACAGTAATTTTACATAATATGTATTCCAGGGTGGTCCATAATTTCCCGATTATTCCGAATCCCTGAAGTAAAAAGCTAATATAAATAAAAAAACTGCACTTTCACGTTGACAGCATTAATATAATTAAGATTCAATGGTAGCAACTTTAATTTGAAGATTTTTAAAAAGTAGATGATATATTTAGGAAAAAAAGAGGTATAGCGCGGTGCACTATTGCTCACGTTTATTTAAACCATATTGAACGTAGTCACTTGCATTTGTTTCCTTTTTGCAAATACTTAAATATTTTCCGATAACTTTTCCTAAATATAATCACTCTTCTATTTTGTATTCCTGAATAACGAATTTTTTATAAATATTTTTATCATTTTTTCAAAAAATATTTTATATTTCGGAATGCAAAGTATAAATTAAGATACTTTATAAAAAATGTTATGGACAAAGTTTTGGTACATACTAAAAGCAACAAAATTACCCTGATTAATGTCCTATCGTTCGAGACTATTTATAAAAAAGGCATTTCCAGAATTTAGAATGACTAATCATCCATGTGCTCGATTCACAGATTTATCTAATTTCAGACTTATTTCTTAGACTCCTTAAAATTAATTATATTACACAAAAATAAATTAGATTAATACTAAAAGTATATTAAATATTTAAATTAACAAAATCAGAAGTGCATATATTTGAATGTATGCCATATTATCTTAAATATTGATAATCATAATACTTAATTATTGTTTTTTAATATCTATATATAATTAAACATATAATAAAAGTTGTTATAATACAGTTGATAAACTAAAGTGAAATGAGTGATTATTTATTATTATGCTTATGAAACTTGTGGTCTTAGTCGATAGGACATACCTACCTAGTCTTACACGATAGGAAATTACTCGCGTTGTTGTCCACCAAATCGAAAGTAATCCGGGTAATTTTGTTGCTTTTAGTAAGTACCAAAACTCTGTCCATAACATTTTTTATAAAATATTTTGGTTTATATATTTTGTCTGCGGAAATTATTTTTTTTATTTATTTAAGGCATATTTAACCTCGTTAAAAGGTTATTTTGCTACAATACATTTTGAGTTGTTACATTATAATGTATACATATTTAATTTTACATTAGATTGACAGGTTACAATTTTGGAAATATAAGAGTAGAATTTTACAAATCTTTGTTGTTGGTTTGGCAAGTAATACGGTGGACGAAAGGGGTAGATATATATTTTAATTTTAGATAGTTCTTTTATTAATTTGTTTCTTTATTTGTCGAAGTTATTGCATTGAAAAAGAATGTGATTTAAATCTTCATTTGGGTAGTCTAGAGGCAAATACTACAACCCGTGTTATTTTGAGGTCCTCGATTCTACCCTAGTGTTTCCGAAGCATTTTGACCTGCTGAATCCGAATTTTTTGGGTAGAAAGTCTGAAAATGGCGCCTTTAATTGTTATTAACAATTTTTATAAACAAATTGCAAAAATGGGTTTTTCGCGAAAAAAAAAGCTATCATATTCTTTGAGTTATTTTGAATCAAAAAGATTTCTACTAATTTTACGCTAAAGTGCAGTCCAAAGCCGCAAAAAATTCGCAAAGTTTAAAAAAACGTGAATTTTCACAAATTTGACGATGTACCGCTCAACGTATACTGCATTAATCTTAACGTAATTCGGCTCAAATTAAAGATTAGAATATATATTTTAACTTTACATAGACGCAAGATGATATTTGCAATGAGTTAATTACTTTCTGAGCACTCAATCCCGGCACCGAACTCTGTTGCGGGAACCCGTGAGCGCGCGCGCAAATAGTGCTTATTGCAGTGCTCAGAAAGTAATTAACTCATTGCAAATATCATCTTGCGCCTATGTAAAGTTAAAATATATATTCTAATCTTTAATTTGAGCCGAATTACGTTAAGATTAATGCAGTATACGTTGAGCTGTACATCGTCAAATTTGTGAAAATTCACGTTTTTTTAAACTTTGCGAATTTTTTCCGGCTTTGGACTGCACTTTAGCGTAAAATTAGTAGAAATGTTTTTTATTCAAAATAACTCAAAGAATATGATAGCATTTTTTTTTTCGCGAAAAACCCATTTTGCAATTTGTTTATAAAAATTGTTAATAACAATTAAAGGCGCCATTTTCAGACTTTCTACCCTAAAAATTCGGATTCAGCAGGTCAAAATGCTTCGGAAACACTAGGGTAGAATCGAGGACCTCGAAATAACACGGGCATATGAATTGCCCCTAGACTACGGTGTCCGCAAGAGCAAGTGGAGTCTTTGACTACATTTATTTTAATTAAGGAAGATGCGAGGTTGTAGTGGCCACTTCTACTTCTGCTTATTGTTGTGACTATTTGCCTTGATAAATATTTATTAAGATACCATGTCTTTTTTTGATTTGTTATAGAAATTTTTCATATAGTCAACGCCTTCGTTTCACCGTATTTTTTTATAAATTTTTGTGTGTTATTAATCGCCAGTGATTTTGTGGATTCGTGTAAGTCAATGAAGGTTAGTTTTAATGAGTTGCACGGTTCTATTTTAGAAGCGTTTTTAGCTATTTCATCGGCTTTTTCGTTTCCGTCGATTCCTATATGAAACGGAATCCAGTAGAATTTTATCTCTTTATTGTTTGTACTGTTCTTATGAAATTGGTAGGTTTTGTATTTGATTTGGTATATGTATGTGTTTGTGCTTATATTAAAATTACTGTTTTTTAGCGATAATAGAGAACTCAAAGAGTCGGTGAATATTAGTGTGTTTCGATTACAATTTTGAAGAGCTATGTCTACGGCATCATTAAGTGCTATGATTTCAGCGGTAAAAATTGTTGTGTGTTTCGGCAAACTTTTACATATTGATTGATTTAGATTTTCATAAACACATGCACTTCCCACAGAGGGTTGTTTTGGATTTTTGCTGCCATCTGTAAAGATTGCATAGCCATTTTCATTTAGTATTATTTCTTCAATTTTTTTATTTGCGTTATTTTTATTTGATAATGTTTTGCCTATTTCGGTATCTATAGATATATTACATGTGAGACAGGTATAGTCATAAAGGTATGGATTATAGTGTTTATCTGTATGCAAGTTTTTAAAATTATCTTGTCTGCCGAAATAAAAAATATTTTTTATAAATATTTTTATAAATATTTTTTATAGAATATTTTTTGAAAAATTTCTTTAGAGGTGAAATCCTTTTAATTTAAATAATCTGTGTAAAATCTATGATCTTGACCTGTATACACGTTTGAATAGTAAAAACTTAATATAATGATTAATCAATCAAAATCAAACATACGAAATGAGTACAATTGCGCAACAATAAGTAAACATAAAATACTTTTAGGCAAAGATTTTTCCACGTGTGTACGTATATACCTAATATGTAAAATCTTTTTCACGCTAATTTCAATTTTAGAACAATAATGTTTAGAATTATACACGTTATAAAAATATTACAAATTTAGGGTGAATAGTATGTAAATATATTTTCTGCCTCTGTCTTGACAATTTTTACTTCGATCGAATCAAAGCTATTGAGATCAGGAAATGTAGCTTATAATGGCTATATATAGTTGTGTGCATAAGTTTCTGGCCAAAAAAAAATTACAGCCAATTTTTTAAGTTTTATATCTCTGTGAAAAATTAATATTTTTTTAAAAACCCGACGCCGTTTTAAAGAGCAAACCAAAATCTTTTAAGCCACGTTGGGTTTTTTTAAAAAAATTGAAAATTGCGTTTTTTACGGCAAAAAAAGCAAATCCCTTTTTTTAATTTTTTTTGCCAAGAAAAATCGTCTATAATTTTAATACTATTTAACGGATTTTAAAAAACCCAAATAGAAAAGAAAGCCTTTTTTATTCTCTTTCAAATGAGCTCAACCGCGTCCATTTCTGTTGAACCATTAAAAAGTTATAACATTTTATGTCAAAAAATTCACTTCTTTTTCAAGTTTAATTATCTAGGAATCTATGCATCGTAGAAAAAAACTCAAAGGAGAAAAAATGTTTGTTTTTTTATGTAAAATAAGAATCTATTAAAATTTTTCATATTAAAAACGCATATTTATAATTACCATAAGTGTTTATAAGCTATCGAAGCATATTTTTTGCTTTTTATTACTTTGCAATAAATTAATTATATGAAAATTCTTGAATTGTAATAATAAACAAATATAGTCATCTAAATTATGATTCACTTACATTATAAATATGCGTTTTTCGTAAAAAGTTAACAGTTTCAATAAAATCGCATTTTTAAAGTTTTTAGTTATTTCAACAATAAACTGTGCATTAAAAAACCATATAATCACTTTGTTCTTAAAATTATATATCAATTTCTAAGACAAATTTTGTAGGTTGAATATTACAATTTTTTTACGAATATTCCGGAAAATTGTCTGTAACAAATTTTCCAAGCATTTTCCGACTTATCACCCTCGAAATTCGTGTTCAGGAGACTAAAATAGGTAGGAAAAACTTGGGTGACGTCATGGACCTACGTAGGTTATCGAGTTTTTAATGTTGCCGTTTAAACGCGCCAACTTGCACATATGGAACTTAAATAATCGGTAAATTTAAATGCAACATATAGAAGGTAGGTTGCAAAATGGTGGAATTAATTTTTTTCTGGCTAAAGTACTCTATTTGAGCACTAGTTTGCAACGGTTACAATTAAAAAAATTCACATCTATAATATCGGAAAATAACCGTGAACATCGAAAAATTCGCCATTTTGGCAAACTTTGCGATTTTTTTTACAAAAAACGGTACGTCCTACGGAAAAATTAGTAGCAACATTTTTGTCATCAAATTTTATGAAGAATGCGAAAATATTTTTTTAATTGCGAAAAAACGAAAATTTCCCTAATTTTCCGGAAAATTGTCCATAACAATTTTCCTAGGCATTTTCCGGCTTATCACCCTCCAAATTCGTGTTCAGCAGGTCAAAATACATGGGAAAATCTTGGGTGGAGCCGTGGACCTCCATCGGCCACGGAAACCCTCCTGGCGCCTAGACTAACAACATTCTCACATTTGTACAATTTATTGTTCCCATTTTTTTCTTCAGCACTTCCCATAAAAAAATTTTTTTTCTTTATATGAAAAATTTTTAATAGATTCTTATTTTACATAAAAAAACAAACATTTTTTCTGCTTTGAGTTTTTTTCTACCATGCATAGATTCCTAGATAATTAAACTTGAAAAAGAAGTGAATTTTTTCACATAAAATGTTATAACTTTTTAATGGTTCAACAGAAATGGACGCGGTTGCGCTCATTTGAAAGAGAATAAAAAAAGCTTTCTTTTCCATTTGGGTTTTTTAAAATCCGTTAAATAGTTTTAAAATTATAGACGATTTTTCTTGGTAAAAAAAAACTAAAAAAAGGGGTTTGCTTTTTTTGCCGTAAAGACGCAATTTTCAATTTTTTTAAAAAAACCCAACGTGGCTTAAAAGATTTTGGTTTGCTCTTTAAAACGGCGTCAGGTTTTTTAAAAAATATTAATTTTTCACGGAGATATAAAACTTAAAAAATTGGCTGTAATTTTTTTTTTTGGCTAGAAACTGATGCACACAACTGTATATCTCAAATTTATACGAATAAATAAATTTTTTTCTGATACTAAATTTGTGTTTTTTAACGTATTTGGAAATTAATAGAATTCTCACAACAGCTATTACAAGATTCATCATTTTTTTAGAAATATAATTGATTTCTTAATATGTCAGGTGTTTGTCGATCTTAGTAAATAAACCACGCAATTTTAATTATATGGCTATTTATATAAATTGAGTATATTTATAAATCGTGGTTTATTCACCAAGATCGACAAACATATGACTTAATATAAACTGCGTGGATGACAAAGAAAAGTAAATATATAATTGATTTCGCTATAAATGCATATAAATAATATAATGCTATAATAATACATATAAGTAATAGCTGCATATCAAAAAGTGCGATAGCGCCTGACGAATTGTATATGGGCCCGTAAGCCCTTATATATAGCTAATTCACTTCTCGTATTCTTTTGGGTATACATTTATAATTGACTTATATATTTACTTAATTTATTTACGTCCCCATCACTATTTTAATTAGAAATTGATTATATAATGATATCTGTCAATCAAATACAAATCTAATTATTCGGTCTTATATAGTCAAAATAAAGCACTTATAGGTATATTCCCAAATATATAAAAATACGAAAAACCTAGGAAAATATACTAATAAACCGGGCAAAATTACGATAAATGAAGAACAGACTTATGATCACTCTCGTAGGTTAGTACGACTGCTCTGAAAAAATCTATTAATTTAATAAATATCAATAATCTATATTATTAAAAACATTATATGTCGTCGCCACTACTATTTGAGCTGCATTTCGATACAGGATAGTCTTTCGTTTTAATCATATTCGTCAAAAATTTTGTTATATATATTTTGTTATAAAATACATTACCCTTAAAATTAATTTTTTATTTAAATTTATTTTTTTTAAATAGATACATAGATAATTATATTTTGAAACACAAATGCGGAGGTTGCCGAGCAGGGGACATCTCCTAGTTAAAAATAAAATAAAAAATAAATAAATTATTATCCCCAAACTACCGACACAACTAAACACTCACTGAAAACGCTCAGACCGCAATCGTGAATTAATTCTAACTTTACGTTTTGCGCAATATTTTGCTCTTCTTCAAAGTTAAAATATATGTATTTATGAAATATGAATGGTGCAGTTTTTCAATAAGGTAATTTTTTGCTTTATTAAGTATTTATATTTATTATAATTAATAGATTTTTTTCAGACCAGAAATATTATTCTACGGGGGTGAATACAAGTCTGGGCGGTGTCAAACTTTTTTTTCTAATAGGTTTTTCATTTATCGTTAATTTTGTCCGATTTATTAGTAATTTTTTTGCTGTTGGTTTTTTATGTATTAGGGGAAAAAGTGTTGAATTTTGACTGAAAGACCGATATAATTAGGATTGTAACTAAAATTTATATATATGCTGGTTAGAATGCTGCACATACAACAAAACAATCTACTTACAATGAAACATAGTATATATTCCATTAATTATTTTTAAAAATAATATTCCATCGTTACCAATGAAGATATAAAATAAGAAAAATTAATTTTCAGATGTTTACGAGTGCCATATCGTTCTTCACAGTTTTACGAACTACGAAATATTAGAAATAGCGTCAAACAACGAATAAATGTACAGATATACATATTACTGTTATGTAGTTTATACATATATACATATATATATATTAATGTGTCAAAAGAGTCTATGAATAATAAAGATAATTAATTATTTAATCTTTTTTTAGACAATACGTTTCACTTAATTTGCCTTAATCTTTTCGATTTTTAAAGCCCACACTTTACAGCAGACCAGCAAATTGTTTTTTTTTGCGTACGTGTAATAATTATTCATTTGTAAACTATACATATAATTAAGAAAATTTCAAAAATTATGTACGATATTCTAAAATACCGCGCGCACGTATTATACGTTACGTACTATACGTCTACGCAGTATAATATACAAGTCACAAACAGCGTGCTCAAGCCTCAAATGTCACAAACTCACAACGTCACAACTGCGTTTGTAATGAAAACAATAAGACATTTTGCTGAAGAATATATTATCTGAAATATCAAATTTACATAATTAATTGATAACCTAGTGTTTGTACGATAGTTTTGAAAACTATATACAGGTGAGCGTCTAATAATTAAAAATTTTATTTGCATTTTATACGAATTTGCGTTTGTAACCTTTAATTTTTTGGTTTTTAACCTCAAACAAGCGTATAAACATTCTTTTTATTAATTGCGTTTTTGTTTCATATTATTAACGTACAATTATACTTTTCAAGCTTAGAAACAGTATTTTGTATGAAAATTTCTTTTTATTTACATTTTGGCTCATTCTTCTGAAGAGGCATCTATTATCGTATAAAATGTTATAAACTATGTATACTTAAATTTATCAGTTTTAATTAGATTAGATTGGTAGTAAATTTAATTCTTTTTATTACTTTTTAAGAACGTTCATAATGGTCTGCGAAAAGTGTGAGAAGAAATTGGGTCGTGTAATTACACCAGATCCATGGAAGGCTGGTGCAAGGAATACGGTAGAAAGTGGTGGTCGAAAAGTTGGAGAGAACAAAGCTCTATCTTCCAGTAAATCAAGATTTAATCCTTACACTACTAAATTCGAAGAATGCAGGATATGTCGTCAAAAGGTTCATCAAGCTGGATCTCACTATTGTCAGTCGTGCGCATACAAAAAAGCTATTTGTGCTATGTGCGGCAAGAAACTCATGAATACTAAAAATTATAGACAGTCAGCTACATAATTATTATGTTATTATTGCAAATATCAAGTATTACTACATTTTCTTAATTATAAGGTACTTGCGATATCTTTTTAACTCATTCTGTATAAGAAATATTTCAATATGAATTGTAAATTTTTATTTTTTTTCTTATAGGAACTTAAGCAGCATGTTTAATTGAATTAATTACTGTAAATAAAAATAAGATAGTGATATATATTTAAAATGTTAAGTGAACATAGATATTTTATCTAAAAATAAATTTGTCTTCTGCAAAATGTTTTAAGAAGCGATAGACTGAATCTTTATGAGTGAGGATGGATGAAAATTAAGCGATATATGGTAAACAATAAGATTTTATTTACTTATTACATAAACGACTGTTTCCAATGAATGTAAAGATTATATACATATATATATATATATATATATATATATATATATATATATGTATATTGAATAAAATGTACAATATCAAGAATATCTTATCAACTTTTAACTTTGATAAGCACCATAGTTGCAATTTTTGTTTTTAACAATACAAGAGGGCATGGTTTATATAAAAAATATAACTTGTGGCACCAATCTTTGAGATAAAATATACACCAACAATAGAGTAGAAACATGATATATTTGTTAAAAAAAATGAGGGGAAAAAATAACTTATTTTACAAGAATATAACGCTATAAATGTTACAATCTATTGCTGACAAGCTAAGCCAACAATTTATATCTTTGACTATGTTTACTTCTTAACAACTGAAAAATAAATCAGTCAATATTACATATAATTCATGTTTAATGTATTTGCATGATGCATTTTTAAAACTTATTTAAGTAACTTTGAACTACCAAATACAATATCTTAGTAAATATATATATATAAGATTAAAATTAATCCAACAAATCACTTATAACAATATGATGTACTTCTTTTTTTTCTTAAAACTCTTACACTTTCCATTTTTTAAAATGTACTACAATACACAATATGAAAATGTAGAGTTATCGTTAAATTTGTTAATTGTCATACACTTAATAGTTATATTCTCAATCATACATTCCAAAATCTATAATGACTTGTTTAAAATCAAAATAGATTTTTTGTTACACAAGACAATGTTTGCCAACACTCTTACAACATAAAACACACTGGCCTTTATATACAAGAACATGGCTCTTAAACAATTCTGTACAATTTTAAAATTGATTTTTCTTGCGCTAAGAACAAAAATTGACAAGACTTTCTATTACCCTCCAATGGAGAGAATATTTGACCTCCTATGGCACTAGTTCAAACTGTTTAATTTTAAACAGTTAATACAACAACCCTGGCAGACATATGGAGGCACATTATTCAAGGCTTGATAATTTATTTTTAACTTTTTCACAAAAATAATTGAATTTTACAAGTTTTGACTCGAAGAATCTAAACTTTTTATTACAAAATAAGTTCATTTCGAATGTATCGCTGTGTTCATCATAACATTTTAATTTAGTCATTTTAATAAATTAATTTTTATTTTGCATCAACATATGCTAACAATAAAACAATGACAATCCATTACAATTTGAGTTTGTATCTATTCAAAATTTTTTTGTCAACAAAGCTTAATAGTGTCTATTTTCAAAATTACTAATACTCGTTTTTAAATAAAAATAAGTAATTTAAAAATGAAGTTTAAAAGAAAAACACATTCTCTTCATCAAAGTATTAACACTCTTAACGCACACCATAAAATAACAATGTACAATTTCATTAAAACATTACGTTTATGTCTTGAAAAAATTTAAATATTACTCACTACAATAGTGCTATACTTTCTGAATTTGGATTTTATACGATTTTAGGATATGTTTTCTTGTATAAAAAATATAAAAGAAGTCGTAGTTGTGTACTCCCATAGACTTGCTTAAAAAATTATTGCGACAACACGGTGAAGGAGAATGTTCACAAAATGCATTGACTTTACATTTATGTACATCGAAAAGTTGTCTATACATAGATATACATTGAATGTTGAACAGAAAATTTTATGAGTGAATCGTAGTCATTCTCTACATTTCCCCAAATGTCCTTTATTTTTTTGTGTAATAAATAAATAAAAAGAGCATTGTCCTTACAGAGACATGAGCTGTTTGAGAAAAGTATATACATTAACCGTGTTGTCTCAATAAGTCTTATTCGGAGTATTTTCCTACTTCTGTGTATGCAAGAAAAATATTCTAAAATACGTTGGACCATCGTAGCTAGTACGAATATTATTGAAACGAAAATAAAAGTCGAATATATCTGGTTGTGTTATCGAGCTAACTGGAAAAGTAATTAACGATTGGTCGATCTCTCGCGTTCACTTGCGGGCGATCGTCTCGTCGACCGAGGAGGACAAAACGATACTCGTGACAGGTTGAGACGATCCATTGCCCCAATGCTCTTGAGGTTTCTCCGCATCCTTGAGGAAAATCCAATTTTCAAATTTATTACCGGAGGAATCTCCGCCATTGCCATTGCCGCCGCCGCCACCGCCACCGCCGGTGCCAGGTGACTTGTATTCGGAGACGTAGACCACCTGTTTATCCGGTCGAACGTCCGTGCGCCTAGGTGGGACCGGTGGTTTTTTACCCGCCGGTAGTTTACCATTCGAAGTCAAGCTCTTCTCAACGATCGAGACGATTTCCTCGGTCTCGGGTTCCTCGTCCCGCTTGACCGGTGATACTTTGATCTCGGTGATGTAGGTCATCGTTTGAGGTAGTCCCGAGGGTGCCAAACCACTGTCCTCGCTGTTCTCGCCGCTGGATACGCTGACGTTGCTCACGTTCCGCTTGTCGGCCTCGGAGCCGAACTCGTACTCGTCCTCGTCGTCGCTCCTCGAGCTCACCACCGGCTTGGCAAAGTGAGTTTCGTAAGGCTTGTCGAGTTTGATCGGCCGTTGATACGGTGTTAGCGTCACGGAATCACTGGGTGGCTCGTTCGCGCAGGTGTGATGCCCTCCTCGATGATCGCATCCAGGGCAACCGAGATTCAGGGTCACTTTCGACATCGGAGGCTCGGTCACCTCCTTCTTACCCGCGTACAAGTCCTCCTCCTTCGGCATTTCCGAGTCGAAGTACCGCACGGCTCGTTCGAAGCTCTCGTCGATCGGATCGTCTTCGGGTGGAGGATGACTCTCTCGAAACTCGATTTCGACTTGTTCGTCGCTCGGGGATTTGACGACCTCGCCGTCGTTGACGAGCCTCGAGAGCGCGTTGTCGTGCTCGATATCGAAGAGCCTTTCCGATCTTATGAAATCCTGCGTCAATTTTTTGCTCAACGGCAGGTTGTACAATTCGATGCTCGTCTCGATTGCTCCATCCGAGACGTTCAGACGATCGGTGAGCGTATCCTCTTTCCTCGGTTTCGTCTCGACGTTCGAGGAGGATCTTTCGAGGGTTCCTGTGCTCGGTTTCCGAGACTCCTCGCCGCTCCATATCGCATCCTCCAGGGTACCCCACTCGTTCGACTTCTTCAGCTTCCTACGGTCCATTTGGTCGAGTTTCGTCAGGTCCTCCGTCGACTCGTGAATGTCCTCGGGTGGTGGGAGTGGCGCTTTGCGTTTCTTCGAGCCGGGATCGGTCATGTCCAAGCTTTGCGCTCGCTCGAGCGTTGTCGTCGAACGGTTCTCGTATTTCGAGAGGTCGCCGAGACTCGCGGCCTTCCGGTAGCCGTCCTCCTCGGGCTCCGTGGACTCTTCCGGCACTGGGGTGTGGTGGATCGTGATGTCCGCGGAATCCAGCTCGATTTTGTTCACGTTACTCGGGAGCTCGGCCTCCGTCGACGATTCCGAATTTTTACGGCTTCGTTTCTCCTTATTCCTCCCAGGTTCATCCACCTCCTGTAGACACGTCATTTGTACATATGGTTAATTTATTTTATCTTTTCACTAACATTTTCGTCCACTGATATATTTATATACTACTCCTACAGCAATTATTTTATTTATTTATTAAACCAGATAAAATTACAACTTTATGAATATGCCGCAAATCCTACAGAGATACAATTAATTTATCTGTACGTAAGTCTGGCAACTTAAAACTATATCAACTTAAGACTGTAAATTTATTAATTGTAAATTAAAAAAAATTTTTTTTTCAATCTGTAACCTCCAACTCTTTTTGTCGAAATTTATTACTAAATATAAGTTAATATGGTTATAATAATATAAGTTAATATAAGTTATTTCCAACATGAACATGCAGTGAAATATTTAAACTTTCTGCGAAATTTCCTTTATACGAAAAATCTAGGGTGAAAATAATAATTAAGTTGAGAAATATTTATTTACATATTTATTCGGTGGTGACGATATGCGTTAAAAACTATTTATCTGTTTATTTACACGATACTTTTTGTGATAAATTAAGAAACAAGTGCTTTTTATCGCGATGTGTTTTTAATTCCTTTATTTTTACTCGATTAGAACTATATGTAAATTTATAACAAATACTGCTAAAATTTCGATTAATTTTTTTCTTAAATTAAAATAATTTAAATTAAATGTTTCTTTTAATAACCTTGTAGATTATACCTTTACTACCCTGTATTTTACTGTAATAATAATTATTATTATACGTAAATAAATCACATAAGGGATGTTCTGCAAGGACGCGTGGTTGTCGTGCGGTGATGCGTAAATATTAAAGTCCGACGCGCTAACAGTTAAGACACGCCGGATTTGCTGTATAAACCCATTTCTATACCAGTAAAAATATTAAAAATGACCATTTTTTGAGTCCCATATTCCCTACAATTAGATTTATGTAAATCTTATTAATTTGTAAAAATAATATACTGATCAGAAAAATTGATGCAACAATTGGGTATATACGTATAACGGTACTTGAAATTTTTTTTTTAATTCTACTCTCTGAATTGATTAGAATAAAAATATGTCACTCGAACTTTGATTTTTACACTGAGAAAAATTTTACATTAAAAATTACAATAGTGTTTAGTAAACAAATCACAGACTGACAAATTAGGAAAATTACTATAGTTTCCAGTAAAAATTAATATATAGATTATAATAAAAATTACTATAATTCTTGTAATATTTACTATAACTTTTGTAAATTGTAACATAAACTATAGTAATTTTTCTTAGTTTATCAGTCCGTGATTTATTTACTAGAAACTATTCTAATTTGTACAAAATATTTTTTAATTTTTAATACAAAATTTCTCTCCGTGTAGTGAAAAGTCCACTTTTTAAGATTGATATGTATTTTAGAATAAAATTCTTGCTCAATATCAGTAAAACAAGAGTCGTTTTTCACTCGAAGAAATTTAAAGAGTAGTTATCATATATGTAACCGAGGATACGTACTTCTAAATCATTAAACGAAACACCTCGATTACGTTTTGTCAGGATACAATAAAATGTCAAAAACGTCAAGTATATGTAAAGTGTTATTTAGCGTTAGCAAATGCAGTTTGTGCAGGATTTACCTTTTTCAACTCGATTTTTTCAAGAACCAATTCATCTGCTGTAAGTTCAGGGTCCTTAGAATCACCGATCCCGTTCACCGGTTTATCGTCCTGAGTCGGTATGTCGTCACTACCAGCTTCGACCGAGGCTGATCTCGAGGGTGGTGCTGGTGCCTTTCTCTTTCCCTTCGCTGGACTCTTAGCCTCAGTTGGTTCTATCGTTTCTTGAACAACTGGTGCGTCAATCGGCTTTTGTTCCGAGTTGGAACTTTTCCGGTTCCTCCTTGCTGCCATGCCCGCGTTGTGAACTTCCGCAGGTACCTCGGTCGGTATTACCGGTGATGCTGGTTTATCGACCTCCTCCTGAATATTTAAAGAATATTAGTTCAAGGAGTTGGATAATACAATGGAGTTGCAATCGAAAAAAAATTACCTTGACAAGATGCGGTGCTCGATCAGGGACATCCAAACCTTCAGGTGGTCGTATGATCTTCTTCCCAGACGGAGGTGCGGATGCGCGCTGCTGCACCGATTCCGTCGTACGTGTTTTCTCCTCGAGCCTTCGCGAATGCCTCCTTTCGAGATTGGTGTTGTGCTCGTTTTGGTCCAACACTCGGTGAGCCGTGGCGTCCAGAGCCGGCAACACCTTGATCCCAAATTTCGGTTGGTGATTCGATCTTGGCTCCTCGTGTGATCTACGCTCGAGGGTTTGTACACCCGGGGTCGATTTAGACGATTTGATCGTCGAATGATTCGAGTAACAGTCGTTCGGATCGGCAGCGAAGAGTCGCTTCGGTTTACCACGTCCATCGGAATGTCTCTGACCCAATTCCGGGATCGATTGGCTTCGATACAGGGGGTGACAAATTCGTGCCGGACTCGGTCCAACGCTTCGTTTCAGGAGACTCGCTGGTCGTGATCCGGTACCACCTCCACTTTCGACTTCCAGCTCCACATCGTACGGAGATGCGTAGCTCAATATGGTCAGCGCGTCTTCGTACACCATCGACCGGAAGCTTATCTTTACACTGCTGATGCGATCGCCTGTTTCGATATATCAACGGATACAATTTACAATACATAAATATATAACTTTTTGATATTTATATGGTATAATATTTTGGATCGATCGTGGCACAATACCTGGATGTATGCGACCAGATTCGGAAGCAGGTCCTCGATGCAATAAATCCTTTACGAAAATTCCCTCTCGCATGTTACCGCAAACGTTGAATCCCAAACCCGTGAAATCTCTGCTTCTCAAAGCGACCACGCTTACCTTCGTTGCCTTTGGCTGCAACGAACAAACAATTATTACTACATTATATTATATATACAAAGCGTGTATGTAAAGTTAATGAAATTTTCCACGATGGTAAGAGCAACATTCGTAAACTTTCTACAGAATGTATATATACCTATATAAAGGCACCAAGAAAAGTTAATATTTGCCGAGTAAAGAAAATAGTTGCACAAAAAGCAAGATTATCGAAATCAAATACGTAGCAATCAGTCTTTATTTGTAAGACCGTTACATATATAAGTATATATCCGATTCTCCGAACGTTTTACTCTAAAAAGTGTGTAATGTTGGTAAGGCAGTTTTCTTCGATATAAAATTTTATTTCCCTGGCGGACGATTTATCCAATATCGTTACCATTGGGAGAGAGTTTCTTGCTTATACCCCGAGATGAATCCCACCGATGAATCACTCGGTTTTTGCGCGAATTTCTCGGTTATTATTAAAGCACCCAAAGGCATTGTTGGTTTTTGCTGAATTACTATCCTCGGGAATTCCAAGTTAAAAGTTAAGGTAATATCGATACATTCATTATTTATCAATTGATGTAGATAAAGGAATCTTTTATTCTTTTGTTAAATATGCTGTCTGATCGCGATTTGCATATTTATTTCTTTAACGTACAATCAAATCGATTAATACATCGGTTCGTCACCCAATTCGTCGGTATACCGAATGTACATTTTTTTTTATTTTTAAGCTTACCAAGAACCCGAGGAGGGTTCATACATAGCTAATGTACATTTTACAGAGAATATCAATTTCCGATATTTTTTTCTAATGGAAGAAAATCATTGTTTACGTATATATATATACATATATGTATATTTTTGACGGACTATTTATTCTCAGTGTAATTAAATATGTGTTATGGTTAAGAGGATGTCGAACTCAGAAAATAATTATGTTTTGCTTTTTTTTTATAAAAAAAATGAATGAATTTTTTTAAAAACCCTGAACATTAGGGTGTTAGGCATGTTTCAAATAATATGCCCAAATTTTTCCAAATTATTAAATCCATAATTTGTTACGATGTTTGCAGGGTTGAAAGTTTATGCTTTTTTTCTGCCTTATAATTACCGGCCAAAAATTGTTCACTTAAAAATCATTTAAAAAATATTTATTTCTTTAACGTACAATCAAATCGATTAATACATCGGTTCGTCACCCAATTCGTCGGTATACCGAATGTACATTTTTTTTTATTTTTAAGCTTACCAAGAACCCGAGGAGGGTTCATACATAGCTAATGTACATTTTACAGAGAATATCAATTTCCGATATTTTTTTCTAATGGAAGAAAATCATTGTTTACGTATATATATATACATATATGTATATTTTTGACGGACTACCCGCGTAAAAATCAGAAAGTTTGGCCAAACTTGGCCCAAGTTTATGTTTGTATAACTTGGGCAAACTTGTACAATAAGAATATCCCAAACTTGACAACTCATGCATTCCAAGTTTGGGAGAAGTTTGCAAAAGTTATGCCAAACTTCCTACAAAATTCTTATAAATTATTTTGTTATTGGCCGAAATATGAGACAAATTTGTCCAAAGTATGGCGCAAGTGTGGGATTACTTTTGCTACACTTTATTTTTAGGTTATATTAATTATAAAATTGGGCAAGGAAAGAAATTAAAAATAATTTAATATTACCCGATTTACACCTGAAAGAAAATTCATACATATTTTTCCAAAAGATTCCAAGGTCCTAGGTGAATTTCATCCTTTTCATCAAAGTCGTCGCAGCACGTCATTTCAAGTCGATGTTGAGGGTTAGACTGATACATCGGCGTCAAGAAAAATTTCTTAGTGACCAGTAAAGGCAGTAAACAAGAAGTCATTTGATTGCTGGTTACTAAGGAACGTTTGTGAAATTTACTAACTTTTGCAAACTTCTCCCAAACTTGGAATGCATGAGTTGTCAAGTTTGGGATATTCTTATTGTACAAGTTTATTCTCAGTGTAATTAAATATGTGTTATGGTTAAGAGGATGTCGAACTCAGAAAATAATTATGTTTTGCTTTTTTTTTTATAAAAAAAATGAATGAATTTTTTTAAAAACCCTGAACATTAGGGTGTTAGGCATGTTTCAAATAATATGCCCAAATTTTTCCAAATTATTAAATCCATAATTTGTTACGATGTTTGCAGGGTTGAAAGTTTATGCTTTTTTTCTGCCTTATAATTACCGGCCAAAAATTGTTCACTTAAAAATCATTTAAAAAATAATTATTTCCTAAAAAAGTCGAAACGTCAAGCCCTTTCTAAGGTTTAAACCTTTCAATCACGCAATTAAGGCAAATTGGTCCAGAAGTTTAAATATAGGTTTCCGACGCATTTTTTCGCAATCCTAATGGTGATTCTATAATCTTTCTTTATCAATCAAAGAATTCCAAGGATAAAAAGCATATGTTACTCATCAAATTTCACCGCTAACGTATCAAATTCTCAAAAACAAATGTTTTTTGACAATTGTTTATTTATAATAATTATAAACAATCATATTATTCATAAAATACCTCCATGACTTAATATCCTACATACAGTAATACATAAAAAAATTAAAAATTTCAAAATCCTGTATCAATTCTGATAAATATGAAAAAAGAAGAAAGAAAATTAAAACGCCTATATATGTGTGACTGAAGTGCTAAGCTATTCGTATGAATTGTTGTTCAGATTTTTAATTCAATATTTCGGATATAATTTTTGGGTTGAAGGTTGCAAATCCTTGTAATTTGGGTCCGACATCCCGTTAAGTGAAAATGTATAGGTGTATATAGCTTACCCCAAGGCAAGAATCGTCGAGTGTACGGCGTTTGTCGTGTTTGCCGATGTGGGACCAGGGTGTGGACCAACGATTTCCTCCATCTTTCGACGATTCATTTTGCATGTTTATAATGGCATTCCCATCGTGAGTTCTCGCCACTGTCGGAGTGCAATCCTTGAAACATGGATTATCGAATGCATACGCTTCGTCAACGATTTCTGGATCAGTTACCAACACGAGGTGTTTTCCTGTAAGGAAACAATCATATTTTTAGGTTTATTGTAAATTTTTTATCATTTTTAAATAATACATTGTTTTTAAAGAGAGGTAAACGTATAAATTTAAGTTCAAACATGTGTTTTGCAGTAGTACAATTTTAAGGATCTTGCACTAAAACGTCGAGATTGGCAATCTCAATTATTCCCGCACTTATGTTACTTATATTTTTTTACTAAAAAATTATATTTAAGATTACGATGTTAATTCAAATTTGACGTTTTAACTCGATAAAAGTTTTTTTCACTCAAAGAAATTTCGGGAGTATTTTTACCAACTCTGAGTGACAAAGAATTGAGCTGTTCCGGGGAAAAATTGCTCTCTCGGTAATGGTAGTAGAGTTACCGATATATTTACCATTTTGCATATAAGAGACATACGAATATGTTGTCAGAGAGTGTCGCTCGATTACGAATGTACCATTTGTTGGTACAATCGGTATCTCGACATTATCGGCAACAACAATTGAACGCGATAAAAGTATTAAAGAAAAAAGTGTTAGCAACCTAGAAAGCGAGTAGAAAATGCAACAACAAATATTTCTAATCGGTTCGAAATGGAAAGTTTGCTGACACATTGTTTAGCTTTAGGCTTCGCGTGAACGAGTCTTCACCGCAACAGCTTTCACCTGCGTTCAATTATTTTGCTCTATTTTTTCGGTATAGACGCATCGGTGTATACGTCGGTTGTTTAGAATATAATTATACCTCGATTCCTGCCGATTTACTGACTATTAAAACGTGCAATTTACTTTGCGTGTGATCTAATGAGAAGACTTTTACGCTTTCTCTTGACAATTCGTTCGAAAAGTCATACTTTTTTTTTTTTTCTTTTTTTTTCATAATACCTACGGAATTTCTATAGCTGTGTACGCATATTACACCGACGTCTCGGACGGAAACGTCACGTTTATTTATAAGTACTCCCCAGTTTAATTTGAACAAAAGTGACGGATTTTTTCGAAAACAATTGCACCGATGCGAATGCAGCTAAAAGAAGATAATTGGAAGTCAAATGATTTTTCGATGGATTCGTAAGAATAAAAAACCGATGGGAATGAATCAAAATATGAATAGAGATGAATAGATGGGACTCTAATCGGAATCGAACGTCGTCACTTCGCAGCAGGAAGGAAGCGCATTCCTCGCATATTTATTATATGTACCGCTAGCCAATAATGGCATCGCACCTGTGCTTCCGGCCGATCGCACGAACACCGATTATTAACCGATTCCTCCTTCGTATATACATGAATTACTCCTACTCGAAATTATCAAAGCTACGATACAAATTGATAATTAATTAAAAAAAAAAGAATTGGTCTATTTAAAGCCTTAAAAAAAGCATATAATACACCAATAGCCGTGACGCTACAAATTATTAGCCGAAAATGCAAAAAAAAAATATATCAAAAACACAAAGTGTCGTATTACGTTTTTTTTCTTTTTTCGTTTAAGAAAAAGAAGAAATTCGCAACTTTATTAGCAAACACCGCGAAGTTCAAAAAAGAAACGCGTGATCAAATATTTTCACTAAAATCTGAAATTTTCGATACACACCGGACGGTATAAGTACAGTATAAATATGAAAAAAAAAATTGCAATCATACGAGACAACGGAAAAACGATGCATCCTAGAACTTGGAGTACGCAAAAAAAAAATTCGTTACGCAAACGGCTGGGAGCGTAAGATACTATTTTTAAAAGCAATTTCAACGTTGTTAAACCATTTTTCTTTTCCACAAAATTGATAATCGTACGATTGAGCTACAACAATGTGTGCTCGTCGGAAGTGCGCGAAATCTGTCGAATTATGCAACGTCTGCAAAACTAACGAAATAAAAAATCATGCTCCTCTTTTATTATAACCGCTGGTTACATAACCTACAAATCCACGATAAAAATTTAACATTTTTCTTGAAATCCTTAGGCACACTTTTAATGTCATATATATAGGGTTTTTGGAGCATGTACACACACACACACACACACACACACACAGAACTTTTTATCTCGAGTCACGAGCTCGCAATTGAGGTTATTCTTATATATTTATAAAACGAAAAATACACGTAAGACATTGTTGTTAAACTGGTTAAATAATGATAAATTGTTAAAAATATATAAGTTTTAACTAATACCCTGTTCTATTTCTAGAAATAGTTAAAATCTCGTAAAAAAAATTAAAAATACGGAAAGAAAAATGTTTTATTCTACATTTATTTAGCTCTATACGTATTATTTTTCCCTTCGGGAGCGATTGTTATTATTTAATTAACAACGAGATAAGAGTGAAAAAAGTGTTAGTTAAAAAAAAAATTGGTCTATTTAAAGCCTTAAAAAAAGCATATAATACACCAATAGCCGTGACGCTACAAATTATTAGCCGAAAATGCAAAAAAAAAATATATCAAAAACACAAAGTGTCGTATTACGTTTTTTTTCTTTTTTCGTTTAAGAAAAAGAAGAAATTCGCAACTTTATTAGCAACACCGCGAAGTTCAAAAAGAAACGCGTGATCAAATATTTTCACTAAAATCTGAAATTTTCGATACACACCGGACGGTATTAAGTACAGTATAAATATGAAAAAAAAATTGCAATCATACGAGACAACGGAAAAAACGATGCATCCTAGAACTTGGAGTACGCAAAAAAAAATTCGTTACGCAAACGGCTGGGAGCGTAAGATACTATTTTTAAAAGCAATTTCAACGTTGTTAAACCATTTTTCTTTTCCACAAAATTGATAATCGTACGATTGAGCTACAACAATGTGTGCTCGTCGGAAGTACGCGAAATCTGTCGAATTATGCAACGTCTGCAAAACTAACGAAATAAAAATCATGTTCCTCTTTTATTATAACCGCTGGTTACATAACCTACAAATCCACGATAAAAATTTAACATTTTTCTTGAAATCCTTAGGCACACTTTTAATGTCATATATATAGGGTTTTTGGAGCATGTACACACACACACACAGAACTTTTTATCTCGAGTCACGAGCTCGCAAATGAGGTTATTCTTATATATTTATAAAACGAAAAATACACGTAAGACATTGTTGTTAAACTGGTTAAATAATGATAAATTGTTAAAAATATATAAGTTTTAACTAATACCCTGTTCTATTTCTAGAAATAGTTGAAATCTCGTAAAAAAAATTAAAAATACGGAAAGAAAAATGTTTTATTCTACATTTATTTAGCTCTATACGTATTATTTTTCCCTTCGGGAGCGATTGTTATTATTTAATTAACAACGAGATAAGAGTGAAAAAAGTGTTAGTTAAAAAAAAAATTATAAATAAATGGCTATTCTTGTAAGTAAACAATGAGTCACCATTTTCAAAAGGTGAGCAAATTGATAATTCTAATCTATTAAATACCTGGCTGTATAAAGAGATATAAGTCGTTAATTATTAAATTATTGAAAATTAAATATTATGTAGAAGAATGTTTGGTGTATCATATCTATATTATCTATAATATTAAGTAAAAAGTTAATTTTTGGACAATTATTATAGTAGCCACGACGTGTTACTCATTTTAAGGGTAATTTTTTTCATTACATAGAACAATTTTTACGATTACTTTTTTACTCGCATTTTTAGAATACGTACGATAATGTATATAAATAAAAATGTGTCTGGCGTATATTGTGATGCATTATACGCGTTGAGGCTAAATTATTCGAATGAACGAAAGATACAATTTTTATGCAAATCATACGTGTATCAGTATTATTATACGACTGTACGACTTGGATATATATATATATATATATATATTGTTTCCGGAATTCGGCACATCTCGAAATAATACCAAAACAATTAATTCGTAATCAACACTTGTACTTAGTGTTTTCAACTTTTACGTGCATTACGTGAAAAAAAAAACAACGATACTTTTTCCCATAAATATTTGATATTACGTTACACACCAAATGTGTGTAGGTAGACGTCGTGCGTATCGGATCCTATACATCCACCTGCTTCACGCTGGATCCCGAAAGATAAAAAGAAAAATGACGCGCACGCACACACGCACGCAAAGAGATAGATATATGTTTATACACACATATATACGTATATATATACATATAGAAAAAGAGAGAGAGAGAGAGAGAGAGCGACGAGACGAGAGGGAGAAAAAGGAAGCGTTTTACGCCTTTGAAGGAGACGCCAATGGTCGCATACCACGAACGCCAAGGTGATCCGCCCTCTCCCCGCCTTTGGTCTGTCTATTCCCTCTCTTCCATCCTCCTCCTCTCCTTTCTCTCCTCACCCCCCCCTCCCGCCTGTAAGTATAACGCGGGATTCCTCGTTCCACCTCTACCACCTACATATATATACATCTGAGATTTCAGGACTCTTGTTTGGTATTCCTTATATATGTACACACACATACACACACACATCATTTTGTTTATTTACATATTGTTCCTCCTTTCCTTCCTACCATCACACTAGATCAAACCTATATATATATAATACATACACGTGTTTTTCTTTTTTCGGAGTAGAATGTTGACATCTGTTTTTTCTATTAAAATAAAAAATATTCTCCTGCGGTAATGTAAAGTACGTAGCATGGAAAAACGTATATTTTCAATAAAAAAAAATTTTTTTGCTCCGCGGTATCGACATTGTATTTCGCGTGTTCTCCATTGCATATACAGCTAGTTAAAAAATTTATATATATATATATATATATTTGTTTCCGGAATTCGGCACATCTCGAAATAATACCAAAACAATTAATTCGTAATCAACACTTGTACTTAGTGTTTTTCAACTTTTACGTGCATTACGTGAAAAAAAAACAACGATACTTTTTCCCATAAATATTTGATATTACGTTACACACCAAATGTGTGTAGGTAGACGTCGTGCGTATCGGATCCTATACATCCACCTGCTTCACGCTGGATCCCGAAAGATAAAAAGAAAAATGACGCGCACGCACACACGCACGCAAAGAGATAGATATATGTTTATACACACATATATACGTATATATATACATATAGAAAAGAGAGAGAGAGAGAGAGAGAGAGAGAGAGAGCGACGAGACGAGAGGGAGAAAAAGGAGCGTTTTACGCCTTTGAAGGAGACGCCAATGGTCGCATACCACGAACGCCAAGGTGATCCGCCTCTCCCCGCCTTTGGTCTGTCTATTCCCTCTCTTCCTCCTCCTCCTCCTCCTCCTTCTCTTCCTCTCCCCCCCCTCCCGCCTGTAAGTATAACGCGGATTCCTCGTTCCCCTCTACCACCATACATATATATACATCTGAGATTTCAGGACTCTTGTTTGTATTCCTTATATATGTACACACACACACACACACATCATTTTGTTTATTTACATATTGTTCCCTCCTTTCCTTCCTACATCACACTAGATCAAACCTATATATATATACATACATACACGTGTTTTCTTTTTTCGGAGTAGAATGTTGACATCTGTTTTTTCTATTGAAATAAAAAATATTCTCTCGCGTAATGTAAGTAGCATGAAAAACGTATATTTTCAATAAAAAAAAAATTTTTTTTGCTCGCGGATCGACATTGTTTTCGCGTGTTCTCCATTGCATATACAGCTAGTTAAAATATATATATATATATATGTATATATATATATATACGAAAATTACGAGTAAACATTATTTACCTTATTGGAATTATTTATTTTTTTTTGTTTCAGATAGTTGGTATCGTGGGAGGACGTTTATTATTCAGACGTGCTTATGTCACTCTTGATGATTTAATAAATCCCAGGAGTATTAGCAATCATTTTTACCGTAATTGTTGTTATTGTTATATTAATGCCTCGATTAATTTCTGCTTGCATTTATTTATTTATATATAATCGCAAATGTTATTTGTCACAGTAACAATCAGAAGATCATGTTATAAACTTATACGAAATGACAGACATATATATGTGAACTATATGCAGCCGATATATATATATATATATATATATATATATAAACTACATGCATTCTTTTTATATATGTGTGCAGTGCATTGCATATATATATATACAATTTTAATGAAAATCATATATATATATATATATATATATGCACAGACGCGCAATGAAGAAAAATCGCCTTTTAAAAATTCAATGATTAGTCACTTGCGCATGTTGCATCGTAGTCTACGTCGCCGCCCACGCTACTATTAAAATCACCGTCGCACATATTATACATATATATATATATTTTTTTTTTCTCTCCTGGTAATTGCGGTTCCACTGAGATCGATCCCTATATATATATTGTAACAACTTTAAATATGGTTATAAAATCATTTAAACGCGTTGACTCGTAATACGATTAATAAAGTACCGATCGCTCAATCGTTTAAAAACTGTGATTTATTCAATTGTTCAAAAGGGTATCTTTTGAGTTGATAATACTTAGTATGTCAATGTTTATTAGAAAAACCTAACCTCTAGTAGCGAGTTCCACGTGTCCATCTCAAGAGAGAGAGAGAGAGAGAGAGAGAGAGAGAGAGAGAGAGAGAGAGACGGATCCCGTGAAAGCGAACAATCGCTAGGCTAACGAGCATTCGGCACAAATACCGATCGCGTAACCGGGAAAAGCTAGGAAAATCGTATACTCGCGCGCCACTCGCCATCAGAGCGGAATGAAAGGACGCCGGGCCTGTTTATGGTCGTGTTTGTCTCCCTTCCCTTCTCCTTCATCTTCGAGTATATACCTATATATACCTATACATCTATAGACGCCGATGTGGAATTGCCATTTGCGAAACGCGTCCATTGTACCGAGTGGTTTTGGAGGACGCGTTTTCGAAAACCGCGCCTCTTATCGATTCGTGGAAAGGATCTTATTATATTCTCGATATTTTGTAGGTTACCTCGGTGGCGTCACGGATCGGTAACCTCGCGTTGTTCGACTAATTAATTTCGAAGACTGTTGAGTATTTTTTTATTTAAGGGGATGTCGGACTCGGGAAATGGTAATTTTTAATATTTTTTTTATAAACAAAATAATACATTTTTGAAAAAATCTTGAACGCTATGCCCTTAGACATCTTTTAATCAGTATACTTACATATTTTTGTAATTTAATTATGATTTTTGCGTTGTAAAGTCATGTCTTTTTAAACCACTAATTACTCACCGAAAATTGTCTATTCAATTATTAACAAATTTATTTATTCTTAAAAAATCGAAACGTCATGCCCTCGCTTTTGTAAAGTACCCATATGCATTTTGTTCAGATTTTTAATTCAATATTTCCAAGATAATTCTTATGTTGGAAAATGTAGATGCTTGTAACTTGGGCTCGACATCCCGTTAAAAATCTAAAGCATCCATTTGATTAGTTTTAGTGATACACAGGTTTAGGTTACTAATTTATTAAGTTTGGATATACTTACTCGACTGGTTATTACGAAACAGTGAATACCGATCGAGTGTACGCTTATTTAAGCAAATATATCGTAAAGATTTTTTTGTTTCCATGCATGGTTGCTCGATTAGTCAGCTATCAAAATCTATGATAAATTTTGTAGGTTAATACTGGTCGATCTGAATCGGTTCACCAAATAAAATTAAAAAAAAAACAGTTTCACCGACAAACACGATAATTGGTAATAAATTTGAAAAATAAGAGAAGAGGCGTTCATGTTTATCAATAAACTAACTATGTAGGCTAAATTTTTAATTTTTCATTCAAAAAGTTAGGTTCACATTTTTGCTAACTAGGAGAAGCCTCGACCTGCCGATTACAGATCTTAACCAAACTCTAGGATATATGATAAATGAATTTATTGATCTCCACAAATCAAAGACAATATTCCTCACAACTCAGTAAGGCAGACTGTATTAATACCAGCCACTTTAAAAACCTCACAGGATGAGTGTTTGAAAAAAGACCAAGGCAAGCTAAGTCAAAATAAAAAATGTAATTGTATATATATAAATTCATTTATCATATAACTATAGTTATATGATATCCCTAGTAGAAATGGAAACGATTTTTAAAGTAGAAACAAGGTATTTCTAAAAGATCGATAGAAAATGGCTAGTTATGACCTAAAACATGGCTATTTCTAACCTCAAACCATTTAAAATTGCCATATTTCTACTAAGGATGTATTTGTAAACAAGCAATATTTTCACGAATTTTCCAATAGTTGGAAAAATTCAAATTTCAAACTCTAGGATGTTTTATAATATAAAAATATGAGGAAAGCTTTTTAGATCCTAACGCGTTCATTTATCCAAGTTATGGCTAGCTAAAGCCTATTTAGTAAAAAAATTACTTCTACTTTGATCGCTTCTAACTCAGAAACAAATGAAGATAGATACTCAATCTTAAATTTAAAAGAAATCTGAGATTAAATAGATGCGATTTATAAAAAAAAGAAGATTAAAATGGTTAATTTGGAGCTGAACTATAGAGAAAAAAGGAAATTCATGAAATTTCGGTCAAAAACGTCAATACTTTTTTTACTACTAAATTTTAGTTAAAATTTATTGTTTTCTCTATAACCTTGCTCCAAAGTAATCGATTTAAGCTTCCTTTTTTTTAAAACACATCTAATCTCAGCTTTCTTTTAAATTTAAGATATATCTATCTTTATTTGTTTCCGATTTAGGGTCTAAAAATTTGGCTTTCCTCATACGTTAAGATCCGTTAAGTTTTGTTAAAATCCGTGATCCAAAGGCTGTGGACTCTCCTAGTAAGACTTCATCTTCTCTTATTTATGTGCATACTCTCTCTCTAAAAGTCGGTTATTATCACCGATTATTGAATATTCACTAATTAGTAATATTAACCGACTTATCACTGCACAATTATTGAATATACTATTATTAATTAATATTTACAGACTAAGTACTGTTTTATTCATTTTTATTAATTATTCAACAAAAAATTGAATGTGACATAGAATTGAACAGTAACTAGTTCTCGCTGATTATACTTACAAGGAGAGATCACACCCTCTGGAAAACGGATCTTTACCAAACTCTAGGATATAATTTCTACTATAAAATCATGCAGAAAGCCGGAGTTTTAGTGTCCAATGGCCATTTTTACGATAGATATAACCAAATAATGAAAAATCTCGCCGAAAAAACCGTTGAGTTTGAATGCTTATAATTCAGAAACAATTAAAGATGTACGTATAAACTAAATTTTGAAAGAAAGCTGAGATCGAGTAGATACGTTTTAAAAAAAAGGAAGCTCAAATATTTTAATATGGTCAAAAGTTATGGGAGAAATAAGAATTAGCCAAAATTTTATCGAAAATTTAAAGTTACAATTTAATGATTATTTTAGCCCAAAATTTCGTCTAATTCTTATTTCTCCCATAACTTTTGACCTATTAAATTTGACATATTAAAATATTTGAGCTTCCTTTTTTTTAAAACGTATCTACTCGATCTCAGCTTTCTTTCAAAGTTTAGTTTATAGGTACATCTTTAATTGTTTCTGAGTTATATCATTCAAACTCAACGGTTTTTTCGGCGAGATTTTTCATTATTTGCTTATATCTATCGTAAAAATTTCCATTGGATACTTAAACTCCGGCTTTCTGCATGATTTTATAGTAGAAATTATATCCTGGAGTTTGGTAAGGATCCGTTTTCCAGAGGGTGTGACCTCTCCTTGTTAGTTGATAATCGGTATAGTGATGATAAACTTTGTAGGTTAATATATCATTTAAATTAGTATAATAAACTGATCGTTATAAATCGGTTGACTCGAGTATAAGATATACAAAAATTACAAATACCTAAAGAAAACTGTGAAACTTATTGGAGTATCAGATAGTAATCAAAATCATGTCTACTCGTTACTTAATAATTTTGTTTGAAATTTGAATTCCAAAAGTATAGACTGTCTTCAGAATAATCGCGGCAAGTATATGAGGTCAATATATCACTTCGTTAATATGATTTACAAACATTATTTTCTCATTCGTAATTGGACTCTATGGCTCTATAATCCAATTGAACACTAAAATCGAACGATCGCGTTAAGTGGTGCTAACTTCATCAGCTATTCATGAAATAAGCAGTATACATCAAACATCAAACTAAATAATCATTTTGTATTTTTTAAGTATCTATAGTATTTTAAAAAAATTTGTTAGTTTCGGACACATTATATATATATAACATCAGATATTCGCACACACTCTACGGGTCAATTGATATATATATATATATATAAACCACGCGTGGTTATGCAGCTCGAGCAATCCCACCAGTTTAGAATTATGCAATTTTAAAAGAAAGTACAGAGTATTGAACTTAATTCTTTCACTCGGGGTTATAAAACTCCCATAAAAATGATGAAATTCATTTCGAACGCGTGGAATACAACTTTATTCAACTCGTCTCTGGTGTACATATCCAAACTGAATATGACAACCGACTTTCAAACTAGAATGAAATTTTTTAATAAAAATATATTTTCAACACGGAGGTCGCATTGCGTTTCACTAAACATCGCGCAACAACTTTTAATAGTACAACATCAATGCCGTATACATAAAACAACTCTAATAATAAATTACGTGTACTTAGTGTAAAATGCAATTAAATGGAAATTAAAAATAAAAATCCGACGATTTTAAAAGAAACCAAATTTACGACACCACCTATATATATATATGTATATTGAACAAAAAGAGAAACGTAAATACAGCATTACAGTCTTGAAGCGCGAGAAAAGCAAACACAAGCGATAAGTATAAAGTTTTCTCGGATTTTTCTAGGCCAGATTATGACTTAATCTTAGTAGGTGAATTTAGATTAAGTACCGCGAAGCGACCTTGACTGACCAATTTAATACGCCGCAAGGAGAGAAAAATAAGTATATACGAGAACGAGACGAGCTTTTGGTTCTAAATCTCGAGCAATGATGTCACCCGCGCTTAGTCAAACGGAAAACACGGAAAAAGGAAAATATAACGAGAATAACATTATACATTATACTTTTTAACAATTCATATTTATATAGGTGTGATATTTTCATTTCATTTTCTAAGTTGCAACTTCAATTGTTATTAATTTTAATTTAACTCGTAAATTTTATGATTTGGGAATATTTAATTAACGATTACTTTAACGAGTCAATGTAATAATCATCTTCAGGTGCAACATAATTAAAAACTAACACTTAGTCGTCAAGAAGAATAAAGTAATTACCTTACAACAGTTAACAAACTGTTCATTTCACATTGAAGATACAAATCAGCTATTATTCTATGTAAGATTCAATTTACTTAAAATTACTTAAAATCAGCTATTATCTATAAAATTATTAAAATCACTATTGTTTATTAAATATAACAACAAAATCAGTATAATAATTGACAGAATACTCAGTGAGATTGGTCATCAAAATCGCATATTCTCATACTCTCCATTGTTTTGATTGTAATTTTTTTTTGTTTAATATTATACAAAATATTATACATAATTTTATTTTTTGTTAGACTGTAGGATAAATATTATAATTGTTGCTAGTTAAATTTAGTTACGTATACATAAGGGCCATTACACGACAACTGGTTGGTTCAAAATTTTAAAATCCACCCAATTTTAGGTATAAAAATTCGAAATGTTATTCCGAAAACAGAAAAAAATTTTTTTGAATACTGGAATTTATATGTTTAAAAGTTATTCAAACTTAAAAACGTTACACCAGCAGAAACGCTATGTGTTTATAGCTATTTATCTTGCAATCTATCAACCTTTACTATATATAATATTTTATAGTATTTTAAAAAATTTTCAAAATATCAAAAAATTTAAATGGAATTAAACGTATCATTTTTTGCAATGTTTTTTTTTAATCATCATAACTTATCTATGATTTTATGGCTATATCGAAATATTTTTCATGAAAAATACATTTACGTAATGCCGCGTGATTACGAATTTCAATAAAATAATTACATTTTAATTAATCAACAGTTTCCTAATTGACTAAGTTGTAAATTAATGAGAACTTACATTTTTTTTCCGAATAGCCGTTATTAGCGTTAAAGAAATACAGAAATTGCTGAACAAAGTAATTTTACGACCGTAAACAAGTATGTACAGTATTGCGGTATATTTAATGCTTGTTTCTAGGTTGCAAGTCACTTAAATTAACGGTGGTATCAAATCTGTCCTTAAAAAATATATATATTTCGCACTATCCGCGTACATGTAATTAGTATTTATAAATTTAGTAATTTTCGAGGTTATGTCGATTGTTTTCTTTATGTAATCCACTTAGAAAAAACAAATCATTTGTAAACTTTTGTACAATATAGGATCATTGAAGTAAATTGCATCGCAACGATGTTGTCTGTATAAAATTGCGCGACACCTCATATTTGTTGTATCTTATAAGACTTCGGCAATCGGTGGAAATGAAATATTCATTATATAAAAATATATATATATATACGATATGTACACATAATGTGAAATTTACCGTTCTTTATATATAAACTTTATAATAAATTTAAAAATTAATTCATCCTTTTGTAACGAACAAATCGAATTACGTGGGTGAGAAACATAAAATTATTGTTTCCGCTATACGCGGTACAGATATATATAAATATGACGATGACTTAATGTAATTAATTTTTTCCTTCTGACGTTCGTGAGCGGGTTACATATTATAGGTTTTCCTTTTTCCTTTTTGTTTAATAAATCAATGAAACAAACTATATAAGCGCTCGTTGACTCCACGTTATTTGGAGATAAAAATGATATTCCGCTCGGAATCCAAGGATAAAATAAAAGTGCGAAATGCAAAAATTTCGAGGTTACGTCAAAAAAGAAGAAAAAAAAAGAAAATTAACGCGCGGAAATAAAAAGAAGAAGACACGAAGGTGAGGACAAGAGCCGCATGTAGCGACTATGCAGAAATCCGATGCGTAGCGTCCGTAAAAAGGTATCCAGTTTCTCGCGATTGGGAAAAGAGGAGAGGAAGGAAGAAACATTTTTGGTGTCGTTTCTCCTATAAAAAAATTGAATTGAATGCCCATGCACGAGTGTTAAATATATCGACGCGTCTCTTCTTCGTATACCAACTCATACGCACTTGTATGTATATACGTATACGCTTCTTTTGGCGTTCGTTTGTTAATTTTGTGGGTCACGTGACCATGTTAGCGATCATTATAGGGTCACGTGTTTTGTCAACAATGATCTATAGATCGAGCGTCTCTAAAATATACTATACCTTATGGTTTCGCGCGTTTACAATGAGAAAAATGGTGTGTTAAAATTGACTGTATTGTTATATAGCAATAGACGTAGGGATGTACTTGGATTATCACAATATTTACTATATTATATACTAATTTCCTAGTATAGGTAAGGAAAAGGCAAAAAAGGATGATTATGCGCGCGCGCCAATCGTAAGTTTACATGAGCGGTAAAGAGGTTATGTAATTCAAGCAAAACTATAAATTAAAAATACGTGGAAACAATTGGATAATCGGATGTTAATATGTATACATAAATATTTAAAAAAATATAAATATTTCTAAATAGTAAATTTAACTAAGCGAATTATAGTAAAAAATACAGTCGAATATCAATAAATCAACATGGTCCCATTGTACTAAAAATGTTGGTTGATATAAGTATGCGTTTATAAGTAATTTAGCCATAGTATAATGAAATAAATAAAATAATCAGGTTGTTTTAGTTATATTATACTTTAATACATTTTTTTTTATAAATATTGTTATACAGTTTTTTCTAGGGCTTCCCAAAGTAATGAAAGATCGACGAATATTAATGTCTTCACTTGATAATAATAATAATTGTGCGAATGACATTTCGTTTTCTTCTATATGGAAAATAGAAATCTGAAAATTGATCAACCGCTATATAAGTAATAATCAAGGAATTCTACATAAAATGTAAATACGGAGATAATTTTCCATTAACAATTTCTCTGACAACACACGTTGGTGACTTGCATCACCTATTCGAGAGAAATAACCCCAAAAAGTCACGGTAATTGTTTTAGGTTGTTGATCAAATATCCCAAGTTTACCGAATTTTCACGCTTAATTTTACTGTACATATCGTGTCCAATTACTGATCAATATTCAATTATTGATCCTTTTTTAATATACATATAGTAACAATACAACATAACAAGTTAATAGATCAAGTACAAAATCCGTTTATTAACTATATAGAAACATTAAATTTATTATTATTGTTTTACATGTTATATGTATATTCATTGAGTATATCATGCAGACTTGTTACGTTATATATGTTTATATATATTTTTTTTACGGTAAATTATCTCTGTATATATCTGTATTACCTATTAATAAATTGATATTGATTAAACGGTTCGATAAGAGATATATAGTGTTTGTATAAAGGCAGATATTTATTTATTTTCCAATAAAATGCAGAAGTTAACAGTCATTTTAACCTCAAAAGTGACCTTTCAGCTGTAATATCCATTTAAAATATCGCATACATTCTCTAAATAGACGAATCGATTTAACGTATAACTTTGAAGAAAATGCACTTCCGCATCTTTTGCGAGAGTTTACGGAAATACCGAGCAATCAATTTTAAATTTCCTTTCAATAACTGCAGTTGCGCGTCGAGAGATTTAATTACTTACTTCGCTATATTGCCGCGCTAACAGGTTTACCGATTTTCAATCCCAATGATTTCGGCAAATCTCTAAATATTAATTAAACATTTTTGCTTTCCGATATATACATATATTAATGTATATATACATATACTAGGGGGGCTTCGCCCCCCTGCGCGCTTCGCGCGCCAACCCCCTATTTTTAATTTCGAAAAAGGTTTTTCATAATTAATTTATTTAAAATAATATTTTAAATTGTATTATTTTTTCACTACCATGGACACCTTACAAATTAAACAGATTCACACAACACCTTGGAGGTATTGCTATAGTTATTATAATTTATAAATAAAAGTTTACCAAAATTTAGTGTAATGAAATCAGAATAAAAATAATAAAAAAAAATAGAGACATATTAAATGTTAACTGTAAATTTTAAACTATACGAATTCTTATAAAGCTTAAATTTATATTTTAATAATTATAAATGTTAATGAAAAATTAACTTACCAAAAATAGTAAAGTACATATACTTACTAACTTGTAGTATTTTAGTTAACAACTTATTAAAATTTTGGATTATTTTAAACGGTTATAAATAGAACTTCACCTCCTAAAATTAATTTATTTAATGACGAACGATCATTGTCAGAAGTTCTATGTCATTAACATTTTGTACTTTTAGAGTAATAAAACTTTCTTCTTTAATAAATAAATTTTTGTAGTAATTTTAAAGAACTATTTATAACAAATTAGCGGCATATAAGTAAAAACCTGTTTCTTCCATTTCTCCCGTGATTCGTAATTTGCACCCTCTTTCAAAATTTGCGTTTTAATCCATAATTATGTCCAATTTATTTTTACTATGCAGAGCCCAAATATTTAGTTTGATTATTATAAACAAATTCATTTCTTAATTATCCTTCTGTTTCTAATAAATACATACTTGTTTATTTAAAATATTGTGTTATATAAATATAAATTATATATACGATATGTACACATAATGTGAAATTTACCGTTCTTTATATATAAACTTTATAATAAATTTAAAAATTAATTCATCCTTTTGTAACGAACAAATCGAATTACGTGGGTGAGAAACATAAAATTATTGTTTCCGCTATACGCGGTACAGATATATAAATATGACGATGACTTAATGTAATTAATTTTTTCCTTCTGACGTTCGTGAGCGGGTTACATATTATAGGTTTTCCTTTTTCCTTTTTGTTTAATAAATCAATGAAACAAACTATATAAGCGCTCGTTGACTCCACGTTATTTGGAGATAAAAATGATATTCCGCTCGGAATCCAAGGATAAAATAAAAGTGCGAAATGCAAAAATTTCGAGGTTACGTCAAAAAAGAAGAAAAAAAAAGAAAATTAACGCGCGGAAATAAAAAGAAGAAGACACGAAGGTGAGGACAAGAGCCGCATGTAGCGACTATGCAGAAATCCGATGCGTAGCGTCCGTAAAAAGGTATCCAGTTTCTCGCGATTGGGAAAAGAGGAGAGGAAGGAGAAACATTTTTGGTGTCGTTTCTCCTATAAAAAAATTGAATTGAATGCCATGCACGAGTGTTAATTATATATCGACGCGTCTCTTCTTCGTATACCACCTCATACGCACTTGTATGTATATACGTATACGCTTCTTTTGGCGTTCGTTTGTTAATTTTGTGGGTCACGTGACATGTTAGCGCTCATTATAGGGTCACGTGTTTTGTCAACAATGATCTATAGATCGAGCGTCTCTAAAATATACTATACCTTATGGTTTCGCGCGTTTTACAATGAGAAAAATGGTGTGTTAAAATTGACTGTATTGTATATAGCAATAGACGTAGGGATGTACTTGGATTATCACAATATTTACTATATTATATACTAATTTCATAGTATAGGTAAGGAAAAGGCAAAAAAGGATGATTATGCGCGCGCGCCAATCGTAAGTTTACATGAGCGGTAAAGAGGTTATGTAATTCAAGCAAAACTATAAATTAAAATACGTGGAAACAATTGGATAATCGGATGTTAATATGTATACCTAAATATTTAAAAAATATAAATATTTCTAAATAGTAAATTTAACTAAGCGAATTATAGTAAAAATACAGTCGAATATCAATAAATCAACATGGTCCCATTGTACTAACAATGTTGGTGATATAAGTATGCGTTTATAAGTAATTTAGCCATAGTATAATGAAATAAATAAATAATCAGGTTGTTTTAGTTATATTATACTTTAATACATTTTTTTTTATAAATATTGTTATACAGTTTTTTCTAGGGCTTCCCAAAGTAATGAAAGATCGACGAATATTAATGTCTTCACTTGATAATAATAATAATTGTGCGAATGACATTTCGTTTTCTTCTATATGGAAAATAGAAATCTGAAAATTGATCAACGCTATATAAGTAATAATCAAGGAATTCTACATAAAATATAAATTATATATATCCATACAATTTTGAAATATTAATTTAAAAATATTTAAATTAATGCTCCTAAATTAATAGTTTTTGAAAATCTATTCACATGTAATTCGTATTTTATATTGCCACTGTTAAAATTTGAATTTTCTTTTGCCTATACTGTTTATAATAGAATTATCTTAAAAATGCAATAATTAATATATTTAATTTTTAACCCATTGTACATATCATATGGATATTTGGAAAAGTGTATGTTATACTTGATTAATATTTATTTCATCTTCCAATAAAATGCAGAAGTTAACAGTCATTTTAACCTCAAAAGTGACCTTTCAGCTGTAATATCCATTTAAAATATCGCATATTATTCTCTAAATAGACGAATCGATTTAACGTATAACTTTGAAGAAAATGCACTTCCGCATCTTTTGCGAGAGTTTACGGAAATACCGAGCAATCAATTTTAAATTTCCTTTCAATAACTGCAGTTGCGCGTCGAGAGATTTAATTACTTACTTCGCTATATTGCCGCGCTAACAGGTTTACCGATTTTCAATCCCAATGATTTCGGCAAATATATATATATTATATAAATATTCCGCCGCACGCACACACACCCACATACATACATACATATATATATACATATATAGGTCTATTTCACGTCAAGTGGTACGATGAAAATTTTAAATCACTCCAAATTTTGTGAACAGACTGGAAATATCTTCCAGAAGATAGAAAAAAAATTTTAGGTGTTAAAAATAATTTGCCTAAGAGTTATTCCACCATGAAAAATGGAAATTTTTCAATTTTTTAGAGAATTTACTATTTTCAAAGCCATTTATCTCAAAATCTATTGATTTTTTTAAAAATACATTATAAACAACTTTTGTTCAAAATAATTTTTAGAACTTATCTACTTGGGTTACAATTCTTAATTTTAAAATCTCGAAGAGATAGGACACTCGAAAATATTTAATATAAAAAAAAGGCGACCACGCCACAATCGATTTTGATCTAACACCGCTCAGAAGATCACATTTTTGGAGAGCTTTCGAATGGCTGTGGTTAGATTATTGGCCAAGACTGCTGGTGTAAGTTATACGCCATAAACCTCATAAAATCACTAATTTTCATGTATTTTAGGGCATAACTTACACCAGCGGTATGTAACATATATATGACATACATATATATACAACATATATATAACATATATATATATGACATATATATATATAACATATATATATATGACATATATATATATATATACATATATATATAACATATGTATATAACATATATATATGACATATATATATATAAAACATATATATATATGTTGAATCCTGAATTCTTAGACACGGCGGCGGCGGCGGCGGCGGCGGCGGCGGCGGCGGCGGCGAAATATTTATATATTATAGAGAGATATATATATATATATATATATATATATATATATATATATATATATATATATATATATATAATTCATATATACATGAAACGTCCATTGTCTGATTTATTTATTCATATAGTTGTCTATTTAAGGTTTCTTTTTTCATTCTTATTTTTAATTATTCCTTTGAAAAATATTAATAACCGGTGTTTTACGTTACGATTAAATTTTCTCGCGAACATATGATATCGGATGGAATAATGTTGCGACTGAAGAAACGAATGGGGCGAGGTTACGTGTGTATATATATATATGTGCTCAAGATTTAAATTGCAGGAAGCTTCGTCAATCGTATAAGGTGAGGGATTCATCGTACTGCATTCAACCGACGTTATTAGCATGCCAACGACGTGGGATGCGCGTGAAAATTTTCCCGCGTTCTTTCCCTTAGGAATTTCAGATATTCACCTTTTACGAATTGCTATTTCTTTTTTTTTTTAATTTTCATTTTGATCACACTGATTTCTATTTTTTGCGTGTGTCTCATTCGATCCTAGACCATAAAGAATTTGTTAGTCATTTTGTTAACGTTTCCTTTTTTTTTAATTGCTTTTTTGGAGCGTTACCACTTTCGGTTGTATGAAAATTATTCGATTGGCAGAATTGAAAAATTTAAACTTTTTACTTCGCTATAAAAAAGTATATACATACACAAGCGTTATTCCAGAACCTATATAGGTTATAACGATCCATTCGAAAGAAAACCCGTCGTGTTTATTTTGAGGAAAAAGAGGCATTAATTTCGTGGTTTTGCGAGACAAGCGCGAGCTCGATCATTTTACCCGCAAAAGAACCGCCCGTGGAGTTTACAATGGCGGCCGCAAAAACTGAATTCCACCGGGTAACCCAACCGTGGCAGGTGTAGCAAGGTCGCCTCGTCATTCTCGAGGTCAAAAGTCGTTACTTCCTTTTTTTTTCCTCTCCTCACGAAAATTCGTACCGTCGATAATTGAACCCGATGAGTCATCTGTTTCTCTTTTTTTTCGGCACATTTCTAAAATTCAACCTTCTGTGGACGAAGCTCTCGCGAATCGAAAGGCTATAGCATCCGGAAATGCGATTGTTGTTGCGTTATTTTTTGTAAACAAGTATTTCGTATTTTGTTGGTTAAGAAACCCTTTCTTCTTTTTTTTTCTCTACGAATTTTTTTTAATTGTTTCCTGCCAGCGCGTTACGGGTTTCAAAATTCCAAATTGCTAATTATATTTTCGATGCTCCGGGCTCTGTCTTTTTTTCGTTCGCGGAAAGTGATTACGCAGTGTTACCTCTAAATTGCCAGGGACCAAGGAAGAGATACCCTGTCTCTTTAAAAATAAGTTTTTAGTTAAAATTATAATAAAAATGTCGATTATTTATTTATACGCGTTATCTCGTGAAATTTAAATGGTTGCAAGTAGTCGAAGGAAGAACTATAGTTTAAATACCAATTATGGACCGAATTTTAAATAAAAAATAAACGGTACTTGCAACATAAATAATAAATTTAAAAAACTAAAAATGATCTGAAAAAATGGATTATTCAAAATAATAATGTTTTCTCTGCGTATCCTTTTACGCGACGTCTACGTGTTAAACAAAAGAGAATGTGGAAGATGCGCAACTAATAGAGGCGCGCGTACGCGATCACCGCGTTATCATTTTCTACGTCTGGGGGCGTAATTCGCGTTGCTCAACGGCACTCCTTACACACAATTAAATACTCATCGGCGGTTACGCAATCGCGTTACAATGGCGCTTCGAAATATCTCCATTTGTCTCCCGACAAGGATATTTGCATGAGCAAAATAAAAATAAATCATAATAATAAAGATGGTCTATGTTGCAAAGCAAGTCGAAAGATTTATATGTGCGCCAAGTCCATTGCCAATTAAAAATTGAAATCGAATGTTTACATTTTTCTCCTCGCTGTAACGTTTCGTCGTTAAGTATGCATATATATTTATTCGTTTTCGATGCTATTTTTAAACTGGTATATCTTGTATACTCGAAGCAAAAAAAAAAGAGTTGATATTTTCTCGTTTGTTTCTTATACTGTACATTTCCGTAAATAGATAAAATTTTCCCTGGTAGAAAACAAAGAAGTGAAACTGTTGAGCAGAGTAGTCTCTAGCTAAGATCAACTGGGTAGAGTCGGTGGTTAGTCACTGGAGAAGCACTGCTTAAGAATCGATATCAATTGAAACAAAAATTCGAAAATCGAAAAATGCCCACGAAATCGTTTTTCTGCCCTGGAATTTTAAATTAATTTTTTTTTTCAATTATAAGTTGATAGCTAGTCCTTAGCTAGTGAATGCTAAAAAATCTCTGACGAAAATAACACGTCGACCAGCCAGTCACTGGTCAATAAACGATAATTCTTCTGTAACTGAACAGTCTTCTTATATACAAAGAATTAGAAATTCTAACTTTAGCTGATGAATATAAAAATTAAAAGATATTCTTCTAAAATTATAGGGTAGTCGTGTAAAACCAAGCCGATTTCTTTTTGAAACATGCGTGATGACAAGATTTCCGGTTTGTTGCTTAACTTATATGCACGCTTGCAACTGTACTTGTTTATATTAACCACACGTATATCTTAAGTTCTTAATAGACGATCCATCGCATTTTAGCCCAATTTTAGTTATAATAAAAAGTAAAATTTGTGGATTTTCACTTCCGACTTACAAGGAGATTGTTATGTCTTCTTATGAATTGTGAAAAAAATCCTTATCTATTGTTATGGTTATCAAAAAATAAAAATAAAAAGACAATTTGTCCTAAAAAATCAATGAATTGTTTTAATTCAAACTAGTCATCAAAATATCGTTATATTCGTTCTTCATATTCATAACTTCACACCAAATCAAGATATTTGAGCTTCTTTTTTTAAATCCAACCTACTTGATCGCAGTCTTCTTCTGGATTTAAACTTGAAAGCATAAATTTATTTGTATTCGAGTTATAAGCAATCAAATTCAAACATATTTTAAACAAAATTTTTCGTTATATCTATAAATCGTAAAAAAAGAGCATTAAAATCTCTATAACTCCGGGTTTCTTCATATTTTTAAAGTAGAAAACATATCCTAAAGTTCGTTAAAGATCCATTTTTTGAAAATGTGATAGTCTCCTTGTTAGATGTGAAATGATTTTCCTCTCCTGTTTCACATGGAATCGAGTGGATATAAATATATATATGTACATACGTACTCGTGCGAGAGGGTATATATCGATAATCAGGGTATAAAGAGAGTTAATATCACTCGCGCGAACGACAATTTGCTAGATTCGCGAAAATCACATAGTAACCACAAGGAGAAAATCTTTAGCTTTCTCCGTGCACACGCGTAAAAGTATATACAAGAGAGGAAATGTCCGTGCGTTTTCCCGAAGAAACGAACGCTCGCGTCGCGGCTCTCGAGGATATTATTTAACCTATATATATATATATATATATATATATATATATATGCGATATAAAAAGAGAGCACACCGAACGGATTGAATTTCAGGATGGGGTTTATGAATAAACCCACCTCGCGTTCGTGAAAACCGATGTGAATTACATGCGGGATGGGAGGGGAAACGGGTTAGATCGTTTGGTACAAAGGGGAAGACAAAACAAATTCCCAAGTATTACATTATATATAGATTTCGTTAAGGCCGCTACACACCCGACGGGGGTGGTTAATTAACCGATCACTGCTGATTATCGCGAGATAATCATCATTGAGTAAGATATATCCAAAAGAGGAAAAAAAATATTAATTCGATTTATCTCAATTTCAAAATCAATGAAAGATCAGAGAGAGAGAGAGAGAGAGAGAGAGAGAGAGAGAAGAAAAAGTAAGTATATATCTGTCTTGGCCGGCGGATAGACGATGCGATTGTAAATCGTGCAAATACGGTGGCTATGCAAGTGAAGGAGGTCCGCATGCCGAGAGCCGCGTGTATACGTGCACCACACGCACACTTTCTAAAGGCCTTCGGTTAGTTTTGTCGTTCGAGCCTCTCGTGGAAAAGTTCATTTCGCTCGACTCGACTCGGCTCGCTCGCTCGCTCGCTCGCTCGCGAGTTCAACCGCGCGAGATGCGAGAGAATTTGTGGAATGTTGCGGATGATCATTCCGTGCGTGTGTGCGTGTGTGTGTGTGTGTGAATACATACACGTGCACACGGAATATATCAACCGTTCTATCGTTATAAATTGCTTCCTCGAGATCTTGTGCGAACCATTTCTTTCTCCTTATTTCAATATTTATCGTTAATGTATATATCAGGCGAAACTGTTCCGAATTTACGATTTTTCATTGAAAAATTGACGTACGCGAAAAAATAATTTTGCGTGTGTATATTACGAACAAATAATTTATTCAATAATTTATATCATTTGTTAGGTTACGTAACGATGTATATGCACGCTTGCAACTGTACTTGTTTATATTAACCACACGTATATCTTAAGTTCTTAATAGACGATCCATCGCATTTTAGCCCAATTTTAGTTATAATAAAAAGTAAAATTTGTGGATTTTCACTTCCGACTTACAAGGAGATTGTTATGTCTTCTTATGAATTGTGAAAAAAATCCTTATCTATTGTTATGGTTATCAAAAAATAAAAATAAAAAGACAATTTGTCCTAAAAAATCAATGAATTGTTTTAATTCAAACTAGTCATCAAAATATCGTTATATTCGTTCTTCATATTCATAACTTCACACCAAATCAAGATATTTGAGCTTCTTTTTTTAAATCCAACCTACTTGATCGCAGTCTTCTTCTGGATTTAAACTTGAAAGCATAAATTTATTTGTATTCGAGTTATAAGCAATCAAATTCAAACATATTTTAAACAAAATTTTTCGTTATATCTATAAATCGTAAAAAAAGAGCATTAAAATCTCTATAACTCCGGGTTTCTTCATATTTTTAAAGTAGAAAACATATCCTAAAGTTCGTTAAAGATCCATTTTTTGAAAATGTGATAGTCTCCTTGTTAGATGTGAAATGATTTTCCTCTCCTGTTTCACATGGAATCGAGTGGATATAAATATATATATGTACATACGTACTCGTGCGAGAGGGTATATATCGATAATCAGGGTATAAAGAGAGTTAATATCACTCGCGCGAACGACAATTTGCTAGATTCGCGAAAATCACATAGTAACCACAAGGAGAAAATCTTTAGCTTTCTCCGTGCACACGCGTAAAAGTATATACAAGAGAGGAAATGTCCGTGCGTTTTCCCGAAGAAACGAACGCTCGCGTCGCGGCTCTCGAGGATATTATTTAACCTATATATATATATATAGAAATAAATAATAACAATTTTTAATATGTAATTTCGTTAAGTTATAATAAATGTTTATATAATTATATACAATATATCTGTAAAAACACGAAAGTTTGGGTAACAATATATATATGACATCGATCTTTCACCAATTCTCGTATATGTAAGTATAATCCAATGCGTTGATATAGATAATGATATATATATTTCAAGACAACAATTGCGTAACGCATCGAAACGCAACCTCAAAATTTCGGTAACATGTCGTTGATATTTTTTCTAAACGGTTCACTTACACACACATAGAGACGATATACAAATAAAAGAATGTACCAACTCGATGTACAATAGGTGAGAGAAGATTGTATACATATGTAGAGCATAATTCCGATGTAACGAGGAGAAAAAAGAAAAGACTCACGGTTTTAATATCTCGGTGTATATCTGTGAAATCTGATTGGCAACTAAGATAACTGGCGATATTATGCGATCGAGAAATTCCGTATAGTGGAATGCGCGCGTATGTATGTATATGTATATATGTTAAGTATTACAAGTATGTGTAGACGCGATTATATACATACATGCGAAACCATCGACTGTTATTATCTTATTATTCTCGGATTCTTTGACGTTTTGTTTCCTGAGTGCGGTGTATATAATACACACGTATATATACACGCCGATTCATAATGTAACGTAAAAGAAAAAGTAATAAAACCTTATACGATTCGTATATATATATATATATATATATGTATACATATTTAGACGCATATTCTGGGTCACTTGAAAATTCTTATCTATTATATATACGCGATCGGTAACGACGACCACATATACTAACACGATAAATTCCAGTCGTTCCTCGCTAATCTTTATCAAAACCTATAAAACTGTTTATATAACAATTAATTTTCTTTTAATATTACTGGGTTATTAAATTATCGGTGTTTCGTGTATTTATATATACGTGTAAGGTCTTCGTACGTTGTGTGTACCAAAAGGTTACAAGCGCGTGTTGTACAAAACGCACGTGGATCTCTCGATATCACGTTTTGGGGTTCAAACCGTCCTTTCATCCACAACCTTTGGTAAAACGAGACGGCGAGGAGCGATATATATATATATATATATATATATATATATATGCGATATAAAAAAGAGAGCACACCGAACGGATTGAATTTCAGGATGGGGTTTATGAATAAACCCACCTCGCGTTCGTGAAAACCGATGTGAATTACATGCGGGATGGGAGGGGAAACGGGTTAGATCGTTTGGTACAAAGGGGAAGACAAAACAAATTCCCAAGTATTACATATATATATAGATTTCGTTAAGGCCGCTACACACCCGACGGGGGTGGTTAATTAACCGATCACTGCTGATTATCGCGAGATAATCATCATTGAGTAAGATATATCCAAAAGAGGAAAAAAAATATTAATTCGATTTATCTCAATTTCAAAATCAATGAAAGATCAGAGAGAGAGAGAGAGAGAGAGAGAGAGAGAGAGAGAAGAAAAAGTAAGTATATATCTGTCTTGGCCGGCGGATAGACGATGCGATTGTAAATCGTGCAAATACGGTGGCTATGCAAGTGAAGGAGGTCCGCATGCCGAGAGCCGCGTGTATACGTGCACCACACGCACACTTTCTAAAGGCCTTCGGTTAGTTTTGTCGTTCGAGCCTCTCGTGGAAAAGTTCATTTCGCTCGACTCGACTCGGCTCGCTCGCTCGCTCGCTCGCTCGCGAGTTCAACCGCGCGAGATGCGAGAGAATTTGTGGAATGTTGCGGATGATCATTCCGTGCGTGTGTGCGTGTGTGTGTGTGTGAATACATACACGTGCACACGGAATATATCAACCGTTCTATCGTTATAAATTGCTTCCTCGAGATCTTGTGCGAACCATTTTCTTTCTCCTTATTTCAATATTTATCGTTAATGTATATATCAGGCGAAACTGTTCCGAATTTACGATTTTTCATTGAAAAATTGACGTACGCGAAAAAAATAATTTTGCGTGTGTATATTACGAACAAATAATTTATTCAATAATTTATATCATTTGTTAGGTTACGTAACGATGTATATGCACGTTTACGCAATGTATAATAATATCCGAATAAAATACGATATTTAAAGTTAAAGATACGATACGAGTACAATGACCAAATCCTTGTTTATATATGAATTACGCAACGATTCCTCATTCCATTGGATATTCTCGAAACGTTAAATCTCGCATTCGATCGTACGGAAGAAAGAGAAAAAAGAATTCCAGAATCAGGACTAAAATCCAGTCGCGCCGCGTGAATATTATGAAACGACGCCGAACAGCTCGGCCCAAAGAAATCGTTGGAATTCCTCGATATTTGAGGATATAATGCCAAACGAGTTTTCAGGTGTCCCTTTCGTTGTCGTTGCAGGTGACACGTTTTTCGAACTGATCCTCTTTGAGTGAACCTTTCAATCCGATTAATCTTGCCTTCTTTTCCTTTGTTTGGTTGTTACGGGTTGATATCAAAACGCAAAAGTCAATAAAGAACCGAGGTTTTATCGATCTTCAATATATATAATATATACCTTCATTTATAAAATTAATATATTTGATTATACATAAAATTATTAGATGCATTAATTTAAACCCTATAGTAAATAGTAATTTATTTATTACTCTCTATAAATTCCTTCGAGTGAAAACTGAATCACTCTTAGGCTCGAGTGATTTTTTACTCAAAGGAATTCGGAGAATTTTTGTTTTAATATATTAAAAGTATATTAAATATTTTAAATCCTATTATCACTGACTAGCTTGTTCCACTAATAATACAAACAAGGATAATTTAGAACCATAAGAAAACGGATAATTATCAAACTTTGGAATGAGATTTAATATAAAAGTATCTAGTAAGATCTAACGCCCTTTTGGACGGAACTAGTAAGAAAATAACGAATTACTTCGACAAAAAATTTAGGAATTTTATTGATTTTAACGGGATGTCGAACCCAAGTTACAGGGATCTACACCTTTCAACATAAGAATTATCTTGGAAATATTGAATTAAAAATCTGAATAAAATTCATTTGAGTAGTTTAAAACAAGAGCGAGGGCATGGCATTTTGATTTTTTAAGAATAAATAAATTTGTTAATAATAATTGAATAAATAATTCTTAGTAGATAATTATTGGTCTAAAAAGGCATGAATTTTCAACGTAAAAATCAAAATTAAATTACAAATTTAACAATTTGAAAAAATTTGAGTATATTGTTTAAAACATGCCTACGGGCATGGCGTTTACGATTTTTTAAAAAAATTATTCTTTCGTTTATAAAAAAATATTAAAAATTACCATTTTCTGAGTTCGACATCCCCTTAACTCGAAAACAAATTAAAATAAGTACTTGACCCCAAAGAAAATTAAGACCGAGTAGGTTGGATTAAAAAAAAAAATAGGTCAAATATCTTGAAATTGTCAAAAATTATGGGAAAAAATAAAAATAAAGACAATTTGGATTTAAAAAAATCAGTTAATTTTTTAATTAAAAATGGTCATCATAATATCGATAAATTCGTTTGTCTATCAGAACATTCGACCAAATCAAGATATTTGAGTTTCTTTTTTCTTAAATCCAATCTACTCTCTATCTCAGATTTCTTGTGGTCTTGCTATATGTTTATATATTTTGTAAAAAAGAGCGTTAGAGTCTAAAACTCCAGGTTTTTTCATATTTTTAAAGTAGTGAACATATCCTGAAGTCTCCTTGTAAGTTTAGTTAATTCTTTCAATATTTATTCACTGGAACAAAGTGAATTTTTTTTTCTGAAACCTAACACGTTTGATCAACAACCTAAAAATTATTTTGCTACCACGGCGAAAATTGTATCAATTTCATTGCAAATAGTATGAATATTCAGGTTGATTTTTCTCAAACAGCCAATACAACACTCGTTCACATGGTATATATACCGTGTAATAAGGATAATTTTTATTACAAAATTCTCTTCGTATGTGGAACGAAATAGGAAAACCAATTAATTCTTTCTTTTTTAATATCCTAAAATAATATTGCTATCCGCATAGGTTTCCGACTCCCATGGGGAGTCTTACCTTGCCTGGCCAATTTGAAGAACGACATTGCTCACCACGTGATTGTAACAGGTTACAAGAGCAACTATTTTAAGTGATTTAGAAATAGAAGAAATATATGATTATCGGTAATAATTGCTGGAATACTTGAAAATTCGAAAAGTTTTCATTTAACCTCGAGAAACAAAATATGGTCAAGTGAATTTCTAACAAAAAACAGAAAAACGTATAGATGTGTATGTATGTATATATATGAAATTTCACCGCGAAAAATGTTAGGTTGCGTTTACGAGGAAGCCTCGAAAGTAGGAAAATTATTAGAGTCAAGTAATTTACAGAGATAACAGCAGCGTTTCCCAACGCTCACTTTCTTTAAATACTTTGTGCCGTTACCTATATACACATACATATATATATGTATATGTATATATCTCTCTCTTTCTCTCTACGCCTTCAATCTATCACCAATGGCAAAATTTACGCATACATTTGTGGGTTAACATTACAGAATGACCCAACCTCGAAATACATTTTTCAAATGAAAATTAAACTTTTGGACGCACTCGTTACATATATATACACGCCGTACGAGTTATATATTCGACTTTCGTTAACTTGAATTGCTAATTTAAGGAAGTTCTAGGAGTTTTAATAATAATTAATCGCGACGAATAATATAACAAATTCCGTGGGGAATTACCGACGTAGTTATCGTGCACTTCACGGTTTGTTAAGCAATTATAACGAGGATAAACGTGATTTGGTAGGTATTCTCTCTGAATGGTCTTCTTAACCTCGTTGCATTAGAATTTCATGCGGTAAATAGACCGAACGCGTATATTCCAGAATTATAATTTTCATATCTGTATAGGGTTGTGTTAAATTAATCATTTTTTTCATTAACATCGCATGGTAATTGCTTGGTTGTATCGTGTACGCCCGTTAAGAAAAAATAATTAATTTAATGAATTTCGAATTTTTTATCCGCAGTACCTGGTGTGTAAAGCTAATTAGTCCTAAAAATTGTTAGGTTTGCGAATTTTTTAAATTCCGATGATCACCGCAGATTTTATATGTATATGTAATCTCAAAAAGGTTTATAATCAAATTCGCTTACATATTTTATACTTTATAAAATTACGCTTTTATCCTTAACAATAAAAAATAAAAGATAACGTACGTATTTGTACAGCAATACGATAATATATTGGTAAATATAAATTACTCGGATAATTAATTAATTAAATAAATCAGCGTGATGATCGATAAACATGTGTGTATATATATATATTCGCAAATCGTATCGATCGCATATAAAGTATCTTTTTCAAAAATACCCAAAACAAGTCGTAATAGATTTCCTAACCGCAGATAATGTATAAAATAATATTAACGATACATTCAAAAAATTAGACACGCAAATTGTATTTGTTGTATCTTCCTGACGATGACGACGACGACGCATTGATCTATTACGCAAGCGCGGTACACGTGTCCATATACATATATATATATATACATAAGAATTTTTAAAATTGTTAAAAAAATAATAATAACTAGTATTATATTGTTAAAGTATAGTGTGTATATATATATATCACGAACGATTTAGTAAATCGATATTTTATACATCGTACGTAATTGGAAAATAAAAAAATTGTGTTCGTCAACGCAGGTAGATCTTTAGAAGGTTTAGTGATGTCGTTATACTAGATTCGCGATCGATTATAAGCTACTTGAGATTGCGAGCTGTTGCAGACGATAGTGTAACTCTGATTATCTACATACGCAAGTAATAAAATATCCTCGTGACACGTAGAATTAACTTGATTTTATTACTTAATGTTCGTATATGTAAACGTGTATATTGTAAATCAAATATAACACTATTAAAGTTTCTTTTCTTTTTCCGACCGATATCGTACGTAAGTTAATTTCGAATCTATTACAAACGATTTTTTTAGTATATATGTAAGAATGTTAAGTAACGCGTAAACATCGAACGAAAAATATCAGTGTTATTTGGGCATAGTATACATATATATATATATACGCGCGTGTGTACCATTAAAATATTATATTCGATCGAATATCTCGTCAAGTAGATTGAATTAAAAAAGAAAGCTATAATAACGATTAAAATTAGTTACCCATATATCCGTTATAACCATCAACTGCATAGATCTCTTCGATTTAATAAACAACTCTTAAATATTCCTCATTGCGACGATCATCCGCAAAGACTTATAAATATTCATTGATCTGCGTGTAAAATATTAAAAACAGTCTCTTCGGTTAATAAGTAAGAAAGAGTCGATTTTTTGGTCGGGAACCGGTTTTCGCTTCGTATAGATGAAATAGAGAGAGAGAGAGAGAGAGAAATAAAAAAAATAAATAAATACATAAAAATCCACCGTTATATATACCAAGGAGCTTTGACATATTTCACCGCGGTAGATATATGTATACATATACACAAACGCACGTTTCTTTTAACCTGTTCGTTAGATCGTTAATTTTTTAATTATACCGGATAAACGCGGTGTGCTCCCGCAATAGAAAATTCAACGAATCTTCTCGCGAGAGTACTCGGATTATACATTTTGTTTTTCCTGTCAGGATGTGCATAAGATCACTTTAATTTTACAATAAGTAAGTATATATACCTATACGACGTTAGAAGCGTTTGAAAACTCCGTGAAATACCTATATAACCTTACATATCCTACGTTTCATAATTGGTTAGAAAATACCGTCACATACCCAATAAATTGTTGATCAATTAAGGGAAATCCGTACGTTTTCAAAATAATTTTATGTTAAAAAGGATAATAATTGTATATATTTTGACGCATACATAAAGTATAAGTATTAAATTTCCTTTTAGCCGTCTCAGATAAATAAAATATAACTGCTGTTTTTAAAGTAAGCAACAATCTAAGAAAAAATAAGCGAGAAGTACCAGTTTCTGATCAGTTAATTTTGGGTATACGATATATAACCAATTCCTATAGTTAAAACTGTTAACCAATTATTGATTATTTAACATTTAAATTGTATGTACAGCTACGTTTAGATTTATGTAAATCTTATTATTTTATTGAAATAATACACTGATTAGAAATTAATTCATAATCACTAATTGGATACCTTACGGGGTACATATCGTGTAAAAATATCCTTGCCGAAAATTGATGCGGCGCGATATATATTTCTCGGATGCACCGATCGTCGTCGTCGAAGATACACGTACATCTATATGTATATATATATATACGGTGAATAAACGTGTTATTCGCTTCTCTTTCTCTGAGTTGGGCGTACTTGTATACCTGAGATGGAAACGGGTTTGCCAGCACGTACATAGATACGAGAGCACAAGAAATGGAGAGATCAGCCCCGGATTTTCCCAGGAAAATCGAATGGCTATGGGCTCCGTTAACGTTGGCGGTCCTAATTGCAGGGCAATATATGCATGACCTGGACGTCGTCGACCTTCTATTCTTATTTTTCATCCTAATTATATATATATACCTATAGTTCACCATATATATATACTTCTATATATACAAAATGAACGCTGTAGATCGATTCTACACAAATTTTTAGGGATATATAAGTTATGTATATTCTCTTCATTTTAATTTTATTGCGATCTTAAATCGTTATATTTTTATTGGCAATCGTTTTCGATATCACAACGATTTTTAAAATTATCAATATATATCGGATAAAAGGCAATAATATTACGTACTTAAAAATGTATAAGTCGAAGACTTTCGGTTCTTGATTTTTATATCGATAAAACGTGTGAAAATTAACCGAAGGGCCGAACAATCGGGAAGTATATATAATAATCGCACGAGAGAATGTAAAATTGGTCAAGTATTTCGGTGTATTTAAAAAGTAAAAACACGGATGTCACGTGGAATTCTAGGTATAAGGATTGACAGGCCAAAGAATATGTATATAATATACATATATGTCGGTTCGATTCGATTGAATTTCGAGTGAAACGTCTGGAGGTAAATTCCGAGTACCCGAAAAGGATGTTGAAAGAGGGAAGCATTTGTCACTTCCCTCTAATATATCATGCGTTACGAGCTGTCTCGGATGACGAAGAGACCTGCCTTTCCAATGTTGTTTTTTTTCACCGCTGTTTACGTATTCCAAATGGTTCCTCGTGACGCGAAATTAAACGGCACTCGGGGTCTTATCCTTTACGCGTTGTCACTTTCCTCTCTTTACTTTGAGTTTGTAAAGAACGTGTCGATTTTTAAAATAGAGAGAAATACAAAGGATTTATATGGGGGGTAAGAAGAAAAACTCACCCTTATTCCTCCTCCAGTGTTTGTAAACGAGATAACCGATCACTATTAAAACCGAGGTGACGAGGAAGGTGCCTATAACAGCTCCGGCGATACTCCCAGGAGCAAAACAATTAGATTCCGGTTCCTCCATGTCGATATTGCGTTCGGTGGACAAGACACATTTAACCGCGCACTCCGCGATAAGATGGTGGCCGAGCACGCGAAATGGCGCCCGGCATCTTTCGTATCACGGTCCCGCACGCCTCGATATCCGACTCGGTACTGACGCTCGACCGTTCGCGTATACACACGAGAGCTGCTACCGCACGCAGGTAGGCGAAGTGCGCAACAGGTGCTTCTGACAGAGGGGGGAAAACAGAGACGGACACCGAGACAGAGAGAGAGATAGAGAGAGAGAGAGAGAGAGAGAGAGTCGAGCAGGTTAGAGGATTTGAAAAGATGCGCGCGCGGGAGATGAATGTAAATAATGTACCTCGGTTTCTAGCTTTTTCTCCTCTTCCCTCTCAACCCCCCTTCTCTCTCTAGAGGACTTTTCCTTCCCAAGTTTTAGGAAAATTTTCGTGGGAACATTTTTTTTCACTCTGCCGTCCCCGTAGGTATAGACTTTAGGAATCTCGAGTTGATTGAGATATTTTATTATTTTACTTTTCCAATGTTTATCGCGTTATTATACTGACACGCAAAAATTTACTTTATTTGCTCTTTACGAGCTTTTCGCTATACATATGTTGACGAGACGATCGTTTCTAAAGAGAAAAAGGTATATATGGTAATGCGCGAAACAACAACAACCAGCATCACAAAAGAAAGAGAGAGAGAGAGAGAGAAACGGAGGTATAGGAACGTCTTGTACTCATCTCGTTTTCATTTTTATGTACGCATGTGTATATGAAATTACAGAGGGTGACACGGTTGCGTAATTCTTCACCTTGTAATAATTTTATTACACCGAGAGTCGTGTTTTTATTCACCGATTCACGACAACGCGGAAGACCAAGTTTTACTGGATGGATTACAATGTAATAAGGGATTACTAACTTTACAAAAACGGATTTTTTTATATGTGTATACTTATATCATTTGATATACTTTTAAACTAATTGAAACATAGACATTATTTTTTTTTCAGATAAACGATGTATACATATATTGTATCATTTTATAATTTAATTTTTGCTCCCTATATAAAAAGGTATATTTTGGTCGATAAATACAGGTTTTCCTTTTCTATATAAGAAATGTTCACAGCAAATGATATTTCTTAACTAAATTGACGTATCAAATAGGAACATATATATGAGTATTTCTTATATCGATTAAAAAATATTGTCAATTTTCATTTAAATCCTGAATTTCGAGGCATTTTTTTCGATTACAGAAATATGGTTTTTAAATATGGTTGTTAATGTGTATGGAGAATCGATAATTTTACGATCAAGCTTGTATTTATCAAATTACGAAAGAAAGTAAATAAATGGAAATTTTCTAGCAACGGGTTAAAATAAATAATTCAATAACTTTTGGTAATAACACGATTGATTGGATGACGCCAATTCTTTAGGACAAATATTCCTTTCTTGCAGTATATACTATAGCACTCCTCATCATTTTATCGCAAGATGTATCAAATTTTGTAGAAAGTATAAAAAATGACTAAGGATCATTAGAAGATTGAAATTAAAACGTATAAAGAAAGTTCTCTATATTAAAAATTATATAAATATATACAAGGACTAGTGACGTGTATCTATTATCCTTGCCACGGGTGCGCGATACGCATCCCTTGATTTATGTTTTTTGAACCTTAATATATCAACTGAGTGGACGTCGGAACCTCAAAAGGTTATCGTAACGTCGGACTCTTGTATTTGATGTAAGCAATATATGTATAAATTATTTTGCAACTGCAAATCTTATTTACTTAAAATTAATTTAAAAAAATATTATTTCTCTTCAAAAAACAGTCAGAACGTCAAGCTCTTCGTTATGTTTTAAATTATCTTTATAAATATTTTTTCTGTTTTTTAATTCAATATTTTCAACGTGGAAAAGGTAGATCCCTATTATCGGACTCCGACATGTCCTTATAACGATAATATTTTAAATTATTAACGAATTAATCTATCAGACATTGCCAATCGATTGCAAAATTTGAAGTTTAATTGAATCTATATAAATTAAAAATTTACCTCTACAAATTTTACTGACAGTAAAAAAAATAAATAAAATAAATGAAGTTTTGCAGTACTGCGTTACTCAATCGACGTGATTCATTTCGTGATTGTTACAGTGAATCATATGTTTTTGACAAACATTAAATAGTTTTTCAATTTACAATAACCCAATAACAAAACTACTTATATATATATATATATTAAACGTTATATTACAAAATCGTTGAATAAAAATGTTGAAAAACGAATTATAAGTGATAAACGTAACTATATAGTAGAAACATTTCTTGTTATACCTATGATGATAAGTAAATATCGTTACGTCAATTAGAAAATAAAAAATATTTATATTAAATAAATAAATAATTAATTATTCAATTATCGACTTTCATACGTATCAGGCACTTTTCTGTTTATTGTATATATATATATATATATACGTGTGTGTATGTAGGATACCTAATTGTAAAGTAAAGCAGTTTAACCGCAGCTTTTCCCACATACCTCGAGTTTAACGGCTCGTAAATCGTGATCTACGTATTACAATTGCAATATCTTCGCGGAAAATATTTTTCTTCCTATTCACAAAAAAGTGACATGTAGATTTTGAGGTTAGATTTCGTAATTAAAGGTGCGATATGGGAAAGAAAACGAGAAGTTAACGTTGCATTTAATGTTAAATGTTAAGGTTATATGACAATTGACATAATATAGGTTACTTTGCAACGTGGGAAAATATATATATATATGCGTTACCGGTTACGCACAATTAAAATACGTTAAGTAATGCATTTATATAGATATATAGATAATAACGGTTGCTTTTTCTTTTTCATTAAAAAATTATTATTACGGTATAGTCAGCTCAACGTTTTACGTTTGTAAATATACGGTATATTTATTTATATATACTTTTACATATTTTTATATATCGCGGTATAATGTGTGTTTTCCTTTCGCTCGTGTGTGTATATATACATATACAAGACTCAGATTAAACGAAAATGTAAAATAATTGCACTTATCTATATTTTTATGGTAAATTTTCATGTAGACGTTATTTTACATTCGTCGCTATAATAATATAGTTTATAGTTAGTGACTTTACTGTATTTATTTCATATATGTTAAAATTTCATATTTCATCGATATGTACTTACCGCAAAATTTTCGACACCCTTTCAAATCACCGTGATTTTCATAGAGAATACATAAGGATAATTTCCCGCCAAAACATAATTTGAAAATCAGTCGAAAGCCGTCAATTTTGCCGAACGCGTGCGATAACGGCGATCACAATCAAATCGAAAATTCAAAGTTTTTGTGTTTTGTTGTCACGGGCACACACACATACACGACACATAAGACACACACGCATATACAATACGTGTGCATACTGCATACTGTATCTGTATACACAATGGGTTTTTCGTGAAAATCTGTCAAGTTATTTTCGATGTAAAATGGATAGTATTACGTGGTTTTGATAACAAATAGAATGGGTTTCATCGAAGATACTTTTATTATCCTCGTTACCCAGGTAATTCATATTACTTTTACGATTATCGTTAATATAACCTCAAAATTTATATCGGTTTCGAGGTTAGTATTTTCAGTATTATTGTTTTTTTTTTATTATTATAAACATTCTGTATTTTTATTTGTTTCGTGAAATTTTTTCTAGTAACGATCAATTTAATAATCGTTCATTTATATTGTTCATTTTTATTTTAAAAATTTACGATTTATTGACGAATTTAAAAATTAAAAAGTACCACTAAATTAATGTAACTACTTGTCAAACAATATGTGTAATTACAATGATTTGACTATTTACGTTGAATAAAGTAACCATTTTGTTAAAATATTTTAATTGATATTTGATGATTAATTAGTTAGATTAAGTAATTCAATTTTTGTTAGACTAACAATTTATAATTTATATTTTTTTGTAGATACTCTTCTTCTTAGGAGGATGGGTATTCTTTGTCAAACAACTTTTTCGCGATTACGAGGTACATCACAGGCTTGTACAACTTATTTTCTCCACCACATTTTCACTGTCGTGTACAATGTTTGAATTGATAATTTTTGAAATTGTTGGTGTCTTGGAAACAAGGTAAATTGCACTGTTTACTATTTTGTACATTAAACATTGATCTTCAACAATATTGCTTGTTTTAGTTCAAGATACTTTCATTGGAACGTTGGCCTTTATTCATTGTTATTCATGGTGATAGTTTTAATACCGTTTTACATTGCCTACTTCATCATTAGTAACATTAGATTTGGTAATTATTATTTTTATTACCTGATTACATTATATAAATGAAAAAATATATTTTCAATATTTTGTAATTTTTTGCAGTAAGACTGAACCTTATCAGGCCTTTAACAATAATGATCTACCTCTTTTACCTCTACTTATTCTGGAAACTGGGTGATCCTTTCCCAATTCTTAGTCCAAAGAAAGGCTTACTTTCTATCGAGCAGGGAGTCAGTCGAATTGGAGTTATTGGAGTTACGGTAATGGCTCTTCTTTCTGGATTTGGTGCTGTGAATTATCCGTATTCTTCAATGGCCTGTTTCATGCGTCCAGTTTCCTATGCTGACGTCCAAGGAATAGAGAGACGACTGCTTCAAACAATGGACATGATTATTGCCAAGAAAAAAAGAATAGCTTTGGCTAAAAGAGGAGAGCATCAAGCACAACAGACTGATTCGAGATCAAGACTGTGGGGCATGCTGACGCCCCTAGCTGTCACAAAGGGAAATTACGAGGGTGAGTGTGCTTTGTGAGGTGCTGTATGTATACTGTTGTAATGTCAAATTTTGCAAATTTTAGATGTTAAGCAATTGCAGCAAGAAGTTGCGGCATTGGAGGAATTGTCCAGACAATTGTTTCTAGAAGCCCATGACATACAAAATGCAAGGGAACGATTAGAATGGGCTGCTACTTGGAAGGGAAAATATTTCAATTTTTTAGGATACTTCTTTTCAATTTATTGTATATGGAAAATATTTATAGTATGTATTTTTTTCTAACATTTTTTACATTAAAAACCATGTTATAATTCATTTTTCGTTATTTTTAGTCAACTATAAATATAGTTTTTGATCGAGTGGGGAAAAAAGATCCAGTGACTAGAGGAATGGAAATTGCAGTGCATTGGATTGGTTTTAATATTGATGTGACTTTTTGGTCACAACACATATCTTTTTATCTTGTTGGATGCATTGTTGTCACATCTATAAGAGGATTACTACTTACACTAACAAAGGTTTGAATATTTTAAATAATTTTTTAATTCAACTTCAATATATTCGATTGCTTATGACTAAATTCGTTTCAGTTTTTTTATGCAATATCAAGCAGCAAATCTTCAAATATTATTGTACTGATTCTTGCTCAAATTATGGTAAGTAATTTATGTATAGTATGTAGAATCAAGTTTCTGTTATTTAAAATGTATTCAAAATATAAATTTTGTTTGTTGTCTCTTACAGGGAATGTATTTCGTTTCATCAGTTTTATTAATGCGCATGAATATGCCTGCTGAATATCGAATAATAATAACTCAAGTCCTTGGAGACCTACAGTTTAATTTTTATCACCGCTGGTTCGATGTGATATTCCTTGTCTCCGCTTTATCATCTATAGGATTTTTGTATCTAGCTCATAAACAAGCCCCTTCGGATTGCCTGTGAAAAAGAATTCTTATTTTTTACACTTTACACCTATGGAATTCTATTTTTTTAAATACATTCCGCGCTCGACATAAAAATAGATTTTCATGTGTACAATATGTAAATAAACATTTATGAAGTTTATTACGAGTTTGTTCATTTCTGAAATTAATTTATATGATTTTAAATACAGCAGAGAAATTTCGTGAAATTCGAAAATATTTAATTCATAAGCATATATAAAATATAGTTGTAGGATATAGATTAAAATAATTTAAACAAGTTAATATTTATTACAACGTGAATCGTATATTTAGTCTTCGATAATTCCATCATAAATTACAAACATAGTTTTTTCCCCATTTATTCTCTGCGTCGAAGACGATAAAACGTAAATGGTCTTATGATATAAAAATAACTAGCGCACACTTGTGAGTCGACATTGACATATAAAAATGCAAACTAACGCAAGCCTACGTTAAAGGATAAAAGATGGGCATTCCTGTGCAAAAGTGAGTACTTCAAAGTGAAGTTGTTCATTGACTTGTACACCTACAATGGTTTCTATACAATAGTAGTTTACGACGCATTATTTTATTATTGGATCACAGATGAAATAATCTTGCACAAATGTGTTGATAAAGGCTCGTCCTTTTCAAGGATTTCAAATCTTCTTATGCAATGAGATCGATGGTCCATTCTTCACCCATATTGACACCTGGTTTACGTACTGTCAGTACATTGTTGTTAGGATTATATTTGGCCTCAAGTTCCACTTTACCAAGGGCTATAAATTTAATTATAAGAAATTATTTCATTAAAATTATTCTCAATTTCTTATCTACATTTTAAAACTTAAAAAATTAAAAAAACTTACTCTTTGAATGTAAAGCAGCCCTAGTTACATCCTTAGGTGGATTAACAATATCAACCCTTTCCAGCCAACTCTTAGTAGTGTATGCAGTAAGTTTTTGAACCAATGTTGAAGTCAATTTCTTACCCTCAAGTTTCAACCTGAGGTAAATATATTTTCCGTGTCTATATTCAAAGCTGGCTTCGTCATCGATATACAATGTACCTTTAGCAGAGCCTTGATTATCAGCAATGACAACTAACGTGTACGGATCATTTTTCATAGCTACAGTACTACGTCGGATTCGCATTTTACGTGGTACAATTGTGCCTTCACGTTGGAAAACTGGAATTCGATGTAAAGTTACTGGAATATTCGTACGTTGTGATTCTCCATACTTCTGCATAGTGTCAATGTCATACCTAAAACCATTTGCATGTCGTATTTAAATGATTCCCTGTTAAACTTTATAAAAGTAAAATAATAAAATGAATCCTTACCATGCGACTTTACCCTCACCAGGGAAGTAAACTGAAACCTCCGTAACAGACGGTGAAAATACCGGTTTAACAAGTATTGCCTCTCCCACTAAAATTTCATCATCGATAGCAAAAGATTCAGATTCTTTAGGATAATGAGCCCAAATTGGTCGAATCACTGGAGAACCATCGAGCTCGTGCTCACGGAACAAAGTATACCAAAGAGGTAAGTACGAGTATCGAAGACGTAATGCTTCGCGAGTAATTCCTACCACTTCGTCGTTGAAAGTCCAAGGTTCACGTCGTTTCGTTTCGATGTGAGAATGCTGACGGAAGAAAGGCAACCATGCACCTGCTTGATACCATCTGAAAGTTTAAATCATTATTATAAGGTATTAATGCAGTAACAATTTATTCTAGAGAATAGTTACAACATAGTACATTACGATACAAGTGCGCAAAGTAGGTAAATTCAACACGAGTCGGATTTGCCGCCCGAGCGAAGTGAGAGAGGCAAAAAGACGAGTGCGGGAGTCACCTATGCACACGTGTATCGTGTATTTTTCTTAACGAACTGCACAAAGATATCATATTGTGCTGACATTTGAGCGAGCGAGATAGTGCATTCCTGCAATTGTGTGCAAATAGAATTTTGCACACAGAGTTAGGAAAAATAATTTTTGTTATTACAAGATTAACCTAGTCATTGTAAATTTTTTTTAAATTATACCTCACAAACAATTCCGAATCCGGATTCTTAAAGAAACCACCGACATCAGCGCCGCAAAAGGAAATACCAGAAATCGCAAGACTTAAACACATAGGATAAGAAATTTTTAGGTGCTCCCATTCTCCAGTGTTATCACCAGTCCAAATGGCCACGTATCTCTGAGATCCAGCAAAGAATGATCTTGACAAAATGAAAGGCCGTAACGCGCCTCCAGAACGTCGGAAGAGTGCTTCGTAAGTAGCAAGAGTATAAGTGAGACCATAAAGATTATGAATATCTCGATGTTCCCAGCCACCGTAATGAACAAGATCTTTTGGCATTGTGACTTCAGGTCCATTGAATACCGATGGTTCGTTCATGTCGTTCCAAATGTGAACGTCGTTGGTTGTCCCTTCGAATTTTGATAGATCATACAAGCCTGCATAGTAGTCACGAACCTAATGTTACATTTAATAAATCTTAGTTATCTGTAAATGAAAAAATTCTAATTCTCAACACCTTAATTAAATTCACAAAACAAACCTTAGGATCGAAGAAATCAAGGTATGATGATGAACCAGGCCAGCACCAACCTTCGTAATCTTTTCCATCCCTGTGCTTAACGTAGAACCCATTATTCGTTGCCTCGTTATGTAAAAAGTAATTGGAATCACGTTTAATGTGCGGATCGATAATGACAACCAATTTTCTTCCTTTGGTTGTTAAATTTCTGACCATATCAAGTGGGTTGGGAAACTTACGTTTGTCCCAAGTAAAATATTTCTTACTGTCTGTGTATTCAATATCTAACCACATAACGTCTAGAGGAAGATCATGTTTATCAAAGTTGTCAGTGATTTGCTGAACATCATCTTGGTCATTGTAGTTCCAACGGGATTGATGGTAACCCAAAGAGAAAATCTGTGAAGATTATAATATATTTTATTTATTACTTATAAGTAATATCTATAGGTAATTTATATTATATATATATATATATATAACAAGAAGATATCTAAAAAATCTAAAAAATAAGAAATTAAATTAAATAAAAATATTTTAATTAGTCTATTGAAAACTGACAGTTAATAAAAAACTAACTTACAGGTGGTAAGTTAGCAGTTCCAGTAAGAGTAGTAAATTGCCTAAAAGCATCCATTGGTTCAGGACCCAGTATAAAGAATACATCGATAACTCCAGTCTCAGACATAAAATGAGCATCTACTTGAGGTTTCTTTCCTGACCTCGAAACAAAGTTTACTATGCTTTCGACCACATTATTATCAGAACTAGATAGTATATCAATCCAGGTTTCTGCTGCATTGTGCCAAAATATTCCAGTAGTTCTTTCTTTTCTACCATTGCAAATTGTAAGTTTAGAAATTCAATAATTCAATATATTTGATTTGATTTAAAAATAAATTTACCCATGTCCATAAAGTACAGGAACAGCACCATAAAGTGACATTCTTTCATTGACTTCATACTCAAATACATCCAAATTATACAATCGATAGGGATCTGTTTGTTTGGTTGATCTTAAAGCAAAGGAATCTGCATGTTCAGGAACTCCATAAACGTGTTCTGCATCTGGGAAACTAAAATCTAATGCAACAGCCATGGGTCCAAATGGTTTTGAATCATGATGACTTTTGAAATTTTCTTCCCATGCACCTGGATCATTCTCAACTCCATCCCCAGGGAATTCAGGTGGTGGAGGTTCAACTTTTTCTGCATTTTCATCTTGCTGATCGGATTGTTCTGATTTCCTGTATTGGAAAATAATAATGTAATTTTATTTTGGGTGCGTGACATTTATCCTACATGTTTTTTACAAAAAAGTTAAGAAATTATAATCTGATTTTCCTAAACAGGTTTATGCAAAATAATAGTAATAATAATGTTAAATACATAAAAAATTATTTATTATAATCATAAAATATTTAAAGGTATAATTAATATAACTTACGGTTCTGGTTTAGTTCTTGAATGTTCAAACCTCATGAGCCCACGAGCATTAACAGAGATGGACAGGTGATTACCGGAGTAGAAATCAGCTTTGAATGGACTGATCTGAAGAATTGCCTTATTAGGTCCATTTGAAATAGTGATGTGAGTTGCAGTTTTTTCCACCAGCTCCAATTTTCCCAACTGAGGATGTTGTTGCAATGCATACTCAACCTCATATCTTGGATGAAGCGGTTGTTTCTCATTGACATATAATCTGAAGAGATTATCCTTCAAAGCTGTGAGTTCAGATTTGTAATGAACTCCAGTATCCTTGTTATACAGATTAAAATATAACTTTGACTCATTGTGGGTAATTGTGTCTGGTAGAATTTCATAAGGAGTTTTTCCAGGTTCTACTTTTCGACATCGCCTTAAAAGAAAAATTAAAGGTTTTGTTAAATGTATACCAAAACAAGAGATATCTTGATTTTTATAATAAAAATTAATGACAAAAGAGTTTTAGTAAATATATAATTTTATTAGATATCAACATATACAACCTATTACAAAATTGTCAATTTTATTTTAAATGAAAATAAATATGTTCAATGTATATCTTAAAAAATAATATTAAATGTATAAAAATTTAATTTTTTTATAGATGACTGGAAAGCTGATTAGTATCATGATATAACCTAGATAAATGAAAGTTTATTATCTCTCTGTACTCAAAAGCTTAGAAAATTTATTTTCCCTGATATATTTTTTTAAGAAAAATATAATACAATCTATAAAAGTATTTATCACAATTATATCAAATAAATATTTATTTACTACATAAAGATTACAAATCTTGATTTTGTATATACAAAACAAGTAATGAAAGAATAATGTTAATGCATGTAACAAATAATTTAACTAATGTTTAAATTTATCACTTACTCATTCTAAACAGATGTAAACTTTAGTATTACAACTCTAGCCAAAACAAAAAATAAAAATAAATCTAAAAATAAATAAATTGAACACTGAGGAAATGAAGAAAAAGAAAAGATTAGTTGCTCTATAGGTAAACATCTATGATCAAATGCTGGTCGAAAGTGACTTTGCCAAAAGTAAAATCAAAGTTAAAAAAAAAACACATACATACATGCACACACACACACACACACACATACACATAAACTTACATACCTTTTCACCACGCAAATGTAAAAGGTAAAATGTATTAAAGTTTAACAATATACCTTTGTATTTGGGTGTGATGTATGAATCAAACAATACCTAAAAATGTTGAAGTAATTGTAAAACCATCAATCGAATTACCTGCAAAAGCTGCTTTGCTCGCAAGTCTTGAAATTCTCTCTTGGTACAGCACCGGCCATGAAAGCGAGTACGAGAATCGCAAACCCGAGCCTAGGAACAATCGTAATTTCCATTAGGACAAAAAAATCAATATATATATTTCAGAATAACATTCGTAACAACAAAATGACCGGTCGATTAATTAATTTTCTTTTCCAATATATACATGTATCCTCCCCTTGACTTTTAGTCTACCTAACCTCGAAAAAAAGAGATCCAGTTTGAAAAAAAAGAACAAGAGGGAAATTGTACTTACCACACGTAGGAGGCCATGACGTAAAAAAAATGGTTTTGCGCGCGCCAGGTGCGTGTGTGTATGTGTCTCCTCTTCTTTTTTTAAAATATATATGTTGGTCGTTCGGAGGTTATCGAAGCACTGTGTGCTTTGCGATGTATCGTCGTCGCGCCGCCGATGACCTTCGGTGTTTACGTTTGTAGAGGGATCGCGGGAACGAATATATAGGTATACTTTTTTTTTTTTTTTTGACTACGATGACGATTCGATAGAAGCATATATATATATATGTTATAAATTACTATTATAGAGAGGATTTTTGCTTGATTGCAATGAAAAAAAGTGTCGCGGAATTAAAAGTGCGATTTGCGATATCGTTATATAGGTACCTCTCATCGATATTGCGTTTTATGGAAAAAACGAGAATTGGAATTTTTTCAATTTACCGGTAATCGGTATGCACTACTTTTTTATTTTTTATAAAAAAGAAAGAGAAGGGAAATTCAATCAGTATAGGCATGTATATGTATATAAAAGAAAATAAATGAAAATATTTATTTTTTCTACAGGTATATAATATGTTTAGGTATATAATTCTGAATATTCGTGTATATATATATATCATACAACTGTAGGCAATTGGGGAACGCTGCCATTTTGGTAATACTGGTAACTTTTCCCAGTGGAATTAGCGATGTGGACGCGGTAATTAACCTCGTCGAGGTTAACTTTATTGGTCATGAAATTTTGTATACGATTAGACGTCCACCAAACTTGAGACAATTCGTCGATCGCAAAGGTGTCGGGCCATTGGCCTGCTTGATCGATTATTTCGTAATCGAAACTTGGTGAATTTGTATTCCAAACACCAACGGAATCTTCGGTTAATAAACCAAAGTACAACTTACCGTCGCTATTGACGATCATACCATCGGTTTGCGTAGATTTTTTACCGATACTTTTGAATTCGTTGAGATTACCTTCCAAACGATTTTTCAATACTTGTACCGGTACCGAGTATATTTCGTAGGACGACAATGGCGTGTAGTAGAGGATTCGGTCACCTGCGTATTTACAAATCAACCAAAAATGTTACAATTTATATACATTCAAATGGAATATACATCCCTGATGTTGAAAAAGTGTCCAATTAAAGCCGATTTTTTAAAAACATAATTAAAATAGAGTCAGTTTATTAGATTTTTTAGGATCTCGTATTGATTTTTGTTTTCAGAATTAAAAGAGATATTATAATATATATCGAGATTAAAAGCGATTTAAATCGATCACGAGAATTGATTGATTGTAATCAATCTACAGCATCATATTTAATTTCTGATCAGTGTTCAGTTCTTGATCATTTTTTAATGTACATTATTAAATAATTTTGGATAATAGAAACATATATTTGCGTAATATTATAAAGCAGTAGATATCAATTCAATTGAAAAAAAGTATTAAATTTATTATTTATTTTATTATATCTGCAGGTGCAGTGATCCTATCAGAAAATTAAACATAGATGATCAGAAATTGATTATAGAATTTACTGATATACACATCAGTTCTATTCTTGGATATTACTAAATGAAAACATCGTAATTTATTAAATTAACGAATTTAACGTAATTTATTAGATTAACACGACAAACGGAAAAAAATTTATTTTGATTTTGGTAGTTGTAACTTTATGATAAAAACAATTATACAAAAATCGAAAAAATATTTTATCTCGAACTGATTTTCATAGATCGAATTCGGTTCACGAAGAAATATTTTTTTTATAAAATTGATAATTTAAACAGGTGATACAAGTCCTACATATATATATATATATTGATTTAACACGAAGTCGCAGTAATTTTTATTACAAATTATCGTTATTAAAGTATAAATAATGTTTGTTGGTTCGAATAACACAGTTCCCGAACAGCACGAAACGTTCTTAAAACGTTTTAAAACGTTTTCTATCAAATGTTAAAACGATTCAAAATAAAAGTAAAAAACGTTTTGAAAACGTTTTAAAATGTTTTGATATTGAGTACATAAGATTATTAAATTATCATAACGCTTTAAAAACGTTTTGAAAACGTTGAAAAAACGTTTTTAAAAAGATTTAAAAAATGATTAAATGTCGTTTTTACGTAATATGCGACCTGTCTTACATTGTTTACATTCGTTTTACACCTACATTTAAACTACTACATTAATACTGCTGTATTTATATATTTGATTTAAAACAAATGCACCTTATATATCAATGTTGAATAATACTTAGCCATTTGCGAGATAAATTGCGTACCACCTAGTGTCAGAACGTGAAAAGCTTTTTTTAACTTTTTTTAAACGTTTTTAAAACGTTGTGAAAATAATTTAATACTCTTATGTTTTCAATATCAAAACGTTTTTTTTTACTTTTATTTTGAAACGTTATAACGTTCGATATAAAACGTTTTAAACACGTTTAAAAAACGTTTCGTGCCGTTCGGGTTTTGTCAGGGATTGCGATACGTATACTTATATGTATATATAGATATATATATATGTACATACCTTCGGTAGACGCTTGCGACAAGGCAATCCCATCGACCGGACCGTCGTTGGAAAATAACGTGCCGTTGACAAGGAAATTGGATGCGTTACCGTTAGGTCTCATAGTTTCGTGATAAATTTTCCACGATCGTTCAGTTTTCAAGGAGAATACGATGATACCAGGATATTCGTTATTGGTGTCGGTGATGTACGCCCACCCACCATCCTCGTGATCGAGGACAATGTCGTTAAGAAATACCGAATTGATGGGTGCCACATCCTGCGGGAATTGGTAATTCAAAATCATTCGATCGTCCTTCTCGAGATCTAGGATCACCAAACGAGGTGGACACTTGGTTTTAGGTTGATCGGTGATGAATTCAGTGCGACCGTTGTCCAATATCCACATTCTACCTAACGGATCGATTTCCATACTTTGAACGTATTGGAACGAGGAGCAATCGTCGAGACGTTGCATCGACCAATTTGGGTATGGCTCCAATGCCGGTGATTGATCATTCTCAAATTTTGTTATTTTCGTTGATGCTAAAGTTGCCGGTACTCCCTTTTTCCAACGCGGCAGGGTTAGGTATAACCTATCTTTCCATACCTGTTTTTTTTAATACATATATATATATTATTGTATAAGCCAACGATTATCTCTTATATATATGATGTGATATATATTCTCTTATTAATCAGTCAAGTTTTGTTTTGTAGATAAGACTTGACATAATATAAACCATTTGAACAAATGTTAGTCCCACATCTACCCTACTTGGAAATCTTTAGGTATGCGAATAGCATCCGGTTTACTGCTATAAAAAATTACACCAGTTGAAAAATTCTTTTAGTAACTTTGAATAAAAGAACATTAAATGTTAAAGTCCAATGTATATCTATCTCAATGTACCTATATACGTTTGTAACAATTAAACATTACCAAATATAAATCCAAATGAAACAAATTGATTCGGATGGGTATCGATCGGTATATTGATCGGTTATAATATCGGCCAGTTATTTTTTAAAGAATTAGTAATTACTATTTCTCATTGCAATTGTGAGTTATTATTTATTTACTTTTAGTTACTATAAATTCTTCCTCGTTTCTGCAACAGCTGTTATTATAATAAAATTACTCACTCCCAAGAATCACTCAACCCACTTCGAAAAAAATCTCATATTAGAGTCAATCGGAATCAATAGTGCAATCAATGACAATCAGAGGTGATTTTTGAAACTCAATCTTTTATGTAATCACTTTCATCAAAATTGATTACAAAAAGATTTTAATAATTAATTGTAATCAAATTTGTAATCACGATTTAACAAAAATGAATTCCTGTATTATTGTAGATAATGTAAAAGGAAAGAGATTCAGACATATACAATCCTGACACCTTATCCATCGCTCTAATGATTATTATAACTACAATTTTTTATTTAAATATTGGTTTAGCAACTTATTTCTATTTTGTCAATTTGCGCATAATTAATAATTAAAAAGTCTATTCTATTAATCCATTTTAAGTTGTACATCGAATTGAGTAAATTAATAAAATAATTATGTAATCAAATAAAAAATCATTTTTTTAAATTTGATCATTTGTAATCACAAAAACCGTTGATTCTGAAATACTTACAAGGGAAGTACATGACCTCCGGGAAACTGATCTCATCCTAACTTTGGTATGTCTTTTATAATATAAAAATATGAAGAAAGCCAAGTTATCTCTTGCCAATGGCCACTTTTACGGAAGTTATTCGACATCCAATAATAATAGCAGTAAAAATTACTTCTAATTCGGTCGCTTATAACTCGAAAACAAATAAAGATAAATAATCGAACTAAAAACCAGAAGAAAGTTGAGTTCAAGTAGATATGGTTTGAAAAAAAAGAAGCTCAAATTGCTTAATTTGAAGCAAAGTTATGAAGAAAATAAGAAATTGAAGATTATTAGGCCAAAAGAAACAATAAATTTTTCATATTAAATTTTGGCCTAATCTTCAATTTCTTATTTTCTTCATAACTTTGCTTCAAATTAAGCAATTTGAGCTTCTTTTTTTTTTGAACCATATCTACTTGAACTCAACTTTCTTCTGGTTTTTGGTTCGATTATTTATCTTTATTTGTTTTCGAGTTATAAGCGACCGAATTGGAAGTAATTTTAACTGCTATTATTATTGGATGTCGAATAACTTCCGTAAAAGTGGCCATTGGCAAGAGATAACTTGGCTTTCTTCATATTTTTATATTATAAAAGACATACCAAAGTTAGGATGAGATCCGTTTCCCGGAGGCCATATACTCCCCTTGTTAGTATGATTTCAAAAAATCATTTTACGTAATTGAGAATCACGTAAATTTTGTAATCAGTCTATCAAATGTAGCGAATAGAAATTTAAAAAGTCATAATAAAATAATGTACTAGGAGCAAAAACCTTGTATAGTATTATTATAATACTTTGTTTTCTTGCCATTATTTATTTGATAAGTAATAGTATAATATTCAATAATAATTTGTCATAACGTCTAATTTTTCCTACGCCCTAATATATATATATATATATATATATATATAATTATACACGTTCATTCACCCGGCCCTGTTGACATCCCTTATTTCTATTTTATTATCACGTATTGTTTATCTAAAAAAATAATTTAATAAAAAATAATACATATACCTTAATTCCTGTAATTATATTGTTTTCGGGTATGTAGCTTCCATCATTTAGGGCTTGATTGTAAGCCTCGCAGGATGGCCATGTGAAATTCAAATAATTCCATTGATACACAACTTTTTGGGCGAGACACGACGATAATAACGTTGTCAAAATAAAACCAATTAACCTGTTATGTAAATTAAAACAACTAAAGCGATAATGTTTTCACAAATATATGCATATAACATACGTACTTCATTATATTACACATAAAAATTCATTGGCACTTCAATTAAACAGTATTATATACAGTATAATATTATACAGTTATTTTGTTTTTAATTCTACACAACTAATTCTATAGACTTTTGTTAAACAAGATCGATTAGGCTGCAGCCGCCGCGTTGAACAGTCGCGAGTCAACTGAGCGAAAGTTAAATGTATATATCAGCTGGAAAATGTGTATAGACAACTACCGGTTATTTAGTGAACCTCGTATAATTTTATATATATATATATTCATTCACTGAGCAGAAAAAGATAAACAAATATTTTAAATGTCAATAGGTGTATATAAATGAATAGATAACGACAATTTACTCTCGAAATTTGTGTAAATTTCCTTTTTTTCTTATAATTATATCCTCACGAGGAAGTAATGAAAAATTTTTTATTCTCATCGAGCGAATGATATTCCCGGCAACGCTCAACGATAAAAAATCATTGATATTCGAATTCATCGAGAACTGGTAACGATTCCGCAGAGCTGGTTGCATATTACCTTGGTTTATCTAAATAATCATATATCTATATATATATACATATACATATACATATACATATCGTATGCTTTTAGCTATACTAATGGAAGGCCATAAAACGATTAGCTGTGTCATTTATTTTACTTAATCCAATTATTTTTATTATCAGATTGGAAATATCACTCGATTTTATTTTTATTTATAACTAAAATGTTTCAGAAGTTTCACTCTTTTTTTTTTTAAATATGTGTACTAGTTTTTGTTACAATAATTCTTTATGTTGCAAAAATTATACAAAACAGAACCTGAAAGTTTCTTATCTGTATATACCAAAGCGTTATTTATTTTGTATCGTTATTAACATAAGTGATATACAGTTGTGTGCATATGTTTTTGGCCGAAAAAGCAACTGTTTAAAGTTTTTTTATCTCCGAGAAAAAATTAACATTTTTAAAAAACTCGATGCCTTTTTCTTAATTCTTGTTGGGTTTAAAAAAAAATTAAAAATTAAAAATTTTTTTTATATGGTAAAAAAGTAATCCCCTTTTTTTAGTTTCTTTATGGCTTTGAGAAATCGTCTGTAGTTTTAAAACTATTTAATGGATTTTAAAAAACTCAAAGAGAAAATGAAAGTTTTTTTATCTTCTTTAAAATGAGCGTAACTGCATCCATTTTTATCAAACTATTAAAAAGTTATAAATGTTTTTATGAAAATTTGATGTGGATAAAAAAACCTTTATTTTAAAAAAAGGAGATTACTTTTTTTGCCATAAAAAATACAATTTTTTGCAATAACCAACAAGAATTGATGGATCACTCATTAAAATCGCGTCGAGTTTTTTCAAAAATGTTAATTTTTTACGGAGATATGAAACTTTAAACATTTGCTTTTGTTGGCCAGAAACTTATGCGCACAACTATATATATTCCTTCATTCGGCATTATTTGAATCACAGTGTGCAATGTATTCACTTTTATACAAAATACAAAAATACAATAGTCGTTACGTAAAATCGAAAGTATTGATTACAATATTATGTATGTAACGACAAATCAATGTGAGTTTTATGAACCGATAAACACATTCTGTATATTGTATATTTAATGAAGGTTATACATATTTATTACTATTTTTTGTATAATCGTAAAAATTAATAATTCAAACATAAACATTGTTTATCTTATGTATTTGTAATAGAGTATTAAATTTCAATAAAAATTAATTGTTGATTATAATCGCACGTCTAGTGGAAACCAGAACATTAATATGAAACGTTATTTCACAAGAAACTGCGGACATTGAATTCATATAATTAATCAGCAGAAATATATGGTTAATAAATTATGGGATAGGCCTGAGTTAAAACGAAATAATAAGTATATTTTTGTGTAAATCTGTGAGCTATAAAATTTTTTAATAAATTGTTAGACATTTTGGTATAAAAATTAGAAGTGAAGACCTTATTAAAAAATGTAATCCATACAAGGTTTAGCATGTGTTAATATCTTTCTCTAGAGTCAAAATAAAATTCAGGAAATTGAGGTATCGAGCGTATAGGAATTAATTGCAACAAAATTTGGGGTCGGTCACCTTAAATACTTTAACCTCAAACTTTTTGGTTAAGTATACTTAAAAAAATAAAATTTGGCCAACGTAACAAAAATTGGTTTATTTTTTTCGTTTTATCTCAGGCGTTAGATACCCGGTGGGTACTAACCGAGCAAAAAAAGATAATTTTATTTATTTATTTATTTATTTATTTATTTATTTATTTATTTATTAACAGAGTTACATAGAAAACACATATGGCACAAAAGTATCGTATATACATACAGAATTTTTACAAACATTTCACTTGCAGTCATAGTGACACGCAAATATTTTACAATAACCTCACTACAATGCCGTGAAACCTGCAGAGGAAAATAAGATTTCCTGTTCGCAGGACTGGTTTAAAACTATTAAAACTTAACAAAACGCTGGCTAGTTATGCAGTACTTAGTATCGATAGTACTTTCCAGTCGGACTTCCGGATACGAGTTGTCCATCTCTGCCTACTCATTCATACATCTGGGTATAAGGGACTTTTTTTTCTCACTTATGGGGATGCAATACTCAATTAGTTACCTACCGAGCCATATGAGACAATTATATTTAATTAACTAATACATATTTTGAATAAAAGGAAATGATGACATCATTGCCCTGTATACTTGTATAATCTATTTTTCTGCAAAAAGTCAAACAGATATTTTAATTCGTATTAAAATGGCATTGGAAGGAAATTTCACATAGTGGATATTAGGTTATAAAATGTCCTTCCAATCATTCTCGTTAATTATTGCGCGTACATACTTTATGAGACAATTATATTTAATTAACTAATACATATTTTGAATAAAAGGAAATGATGACATCATTGCCCTGTATACTTGTATAATCTATTTTTCTGCAAAAAGTCAAACAGATATTTTAATTCGTATTAAAATGGCATTGGAAGGAAATTTTCACATAGTGGATATTAGGTTATAAAATGTCCTTCCAATCATTCTCGTTAATTATTGCGCGTACATACTTTGCGCTTTGCTGAATTACAGAAGGTACCAATACGGAGGGCAATGATGTCTTGGTTTTATATTTATTCACGTATTTAATAATTAATTAACAAAATGCGTGTGCCATTACTCGGTCGGTAAAAATTGACTATTACATTCCGTTAAGCACCAAAATTGATACATTTTCCAAAAAAAGGTTCGGTGTAACATTTATTATAAATTTATATATTCTTAAAATACTATCGGTCATCCCTGTTATATCAATACTCATATTTAATTTAATCTTTTTATAATTTGTATTCATTCTTTTTTTTATATATTTTTAATTATAAGTTTTATTGTTAGATATGAATATATTTTATTATATTATATTATATCACATAAGATTCAATTAATTGTATTTATTGGTTGTTATTTTTATATAAATAATTTATGTTCTCATAATTTATTACTTTATTGTTTTTATTATTATTATTTTAGCAGCTAGTTTACCAATATCTTACTAGCATGGCTCTAGCAGTCGTAAAAGTGTCTGTTTCTGCTTCTTGCATATGCTATTTTTTCATAACTATTGAGCCTGGTAGGGCACGTTAGTCCTACTGCACAGGTGACTCTCTAGTGCGGAAACATGTTTTTGTGTTGCAGTGCAGAATCACATTTGCAAGGTGATGTGAATGCTATATCATCTACTATTATTGTATCTTTGTGAGGTGGTTGGCTTTTTGGTGAATACATATGAATTAGTGAAAGTCTGATGATGAATTATATTATATTTATTTTAAAAAGTACGCAATTTTATGCCAAACCCAAATACAAAAGCACTAGATAATTAAATAATAAGTCATTTTACAAAGCTCCAGGTCAATACTAAATATATGTACGATTATCCCAGATTTTTCGGTACAGAAATTTTTTAGGGTGTTTTCGTCGTATTAACTTGGACTTTTCTATAATGACTTGTTATTTAAATTCTTTAGTTATGTTAATATCGTCCACGTAGTTGAAATTGTAGATTAGGTATTATATCGATCATTGATGAACACACTGTATTGTTTACATTACATTGCAACGTTTCATTTGTTTTTAACTGACTACTTTTGCTTTTTCTTTGGGTTAACTGCGTTGTGTTTTGTTCCAATTATTTATTTATTTATTTATCGTTTATTTATTTTATTTTATTGTTTTCTATTTTTATAATAATGTGTAAATCACATAAAGGAGAGTGCAACGATTCAGAGATACTACGAAAGAATTTTTATAATTTTTAATGAATATTGACGTGTAGTAATGCCTGAAGAGGATGGAGAATTTCCATCGAAACGTTGCAATGTAATGTAAACAATACAGTGTGTTCATCAATGATCGATATAATACCTAATCTACGACTTGTTATTTAATTATTTAGTGTAGTTTTGTATTCGGATTTTGCATTAAACTGCATATTTTTTTAAATAAGTGTAATAATTATCTCTCATGCTTGTCTCTTAAGCTTTGCAAAATTTTGAACTTTAATGAACTAGATGGTTTAAAAACGTTATGCTAAAATATAGTTTTTGTTTTGTAATGGAAATATTTTTTTTTTATTCTTGATTTTGTGCCCTCTTTTTTCCTGGCACTTCCTACCGTTTATCCCCTGGGGGACTTTAACGGTGTCCACCTACCACCTATGTGTGGGTGCCTTTTCCCTCCCTTAAAAACCCCACCATCTCGCATTCGCCCGGGGTTATGCCCGTGGATGAGGGAAACCTGTGAAGCTGGGAAAACCTCACCCGAGATGGCCGGTGTGTTCGAAACATTCTTTTTGGGTGTCAAAGTCACATTGCGTAGGCCTTGACACCGAAACCGAATGTTTCACACCTCCCGCTTACGTTGTGAAGTGTGAAAAAACACCTAACCCGCCACGAAAGCCAAGCGACCGAGAACGTCACCCATCCACTTGGGTACCGCGCTCAATACTGCTTAACTTCCGTGACCGGCCGAGGTGCGTCTCCGCCACTCCGCCACCGCGTCGGTTTTTGTAATGGAAATATTTTTTTTATTAAAAATTGGTCATTTTTATAATCACTGTCTCCATTATCACACTCTTGTGTGTCATTAAAATAGCATTGATATTTATAACTATATTTTTCATTGACTTTTACACAGAGCTAGGATTTTAATATCATAACAATTCACAGTTATGAAAATGACGTAATATTGGTCCAACTTTATAGTTTCCAACGTTGGGTATCAATATTGATCCAATATTAGTAAACGTTCGAATCTAAAATGTTTTTAATCATGTAATTGTAAATTGGATTAATTTGATAAACCGATAATCAGTTACAATTACAACTGTTTCGGACATTTATTCTCAAATATATAAAAACACCCGAAACCAAAAAATTAACTGTAATAAAGTCGGGTAAACCAGCTTTTTGTAATATTTTTCATTTTTTGTAATTTTGTCCTATTTATATATAATTTACTATTTGGATTATTTGTATTAATTGGAATTTGTAACTGGAATTTATGGCAGTCAAGATAAGAATTGATTATTAATAATCTGATGATTTTTGAAAATATTTAGGAATTTCCAGTTTCTACTTTGGAAATCGTTTCCATTCCTTTTATGAACATTTATCCATATTAAAAGAAAGTTTACGATATTAATTGAATATCCGTGGAATACAATAAAATTTTTGCAGAGTATTAATTTGTATAGATAAATGCATCTGTCGCCTGATCGCTGATTAGCACCAAATTGGGAGCATAGAAAGAGCGACGTTAAGCTAGACAAATTTTGAGACAATTCATTGGAGATAAAATAAGAGAGTGAAAGTTAAAAAATCGTATTTTTTACACAGCTCGTATGGAAAAGTAATGTTTTCTCACTGGAAGTGATATTCTTGTTCTGCACACAATGTGAAAGTTTTAACAAAAAACTAGAAGCTAAAAGTTTAGACTTGGAGGTATCAATAATGACGTATCCTCTTGCAGAATGTCCATATACATGTTTTTATAACATAATTCTCTATTCAACTATAATTGTATTTATTTAGAATTAAATATTATTTTTAAAATGTTAATTAACATTTAATGTATACAAAATTATATATTATAGCGTTAGGCACACAAATCAAAAGTAAGACTTAACTATTAGTTTTATTGTAATTGAACTACCTTAACGGGGTGCCATAGTCAATATTTATCCTCCCTACCTTACCGGCAATCGTGATTATTAGTAATAAATTTGTAAATTAAACAGTATGTGAAAAAATAAGAGAAGAGGCGCCTTCGTTTATTAATAAGCTAACCGTATGCTGAATTTCAGATGAAAATTATATTGCGTTTTTGAGAAAAGTCTTACTATAAATCTGGACCTAATCTCAACGAGGTGAAAATATTTGATATTTTTGGTAAAACTTTTCTCGAAAACGCAATAATATTTAAATCTAAAATTCAGCACACAGTTAGATTATTAATAAACGAAGGCGCCTTTTCTCTTAGTTTTTCATGTACTGTTCTACTTTTTTATTAATTAATCATCAATACTTGAGTATGGAACCCCCCTTAAATTATAAAATTTTGGTGACAAATTCATAATCAAGAATTAGAAAGTGATTGAATAAAACTTGTTTTAAAAATCGATTTATTTTCTATTGTTTATTGACCAATAATTATTAACTTTGTTAACTGCAAAAAATAATATGGAATCATAATCTATGTAACTATCCAAGTAATTGAAGAATTTGATTACATGTCTGTATAGTTGTCGAAATCGAAAGATTAAGGGGGTGGCATACCTGGTGGGTTACCGACCAAACAAAAAAAGATAATTATTATATTTATTTTAAAAAATACGCAATTTTACGCAAATCCCGAATACAGAACTGTACTAAATAATTAAATAATAAATAATTCTACAAATTCCCAGGTCAATACGACAAAGACACCCTAAAAAATTTCTGTATGATATTCCGTCTTTTTTTGGTGCAGAAATTTTTTAGGGTGTCTTTGTCGTATTGATCTGAAACTTTGTAGAATAACTTATTATTTAATTATCTAGTGCAATTTTGTATTCGGGTTTTGCATAAAATTGCGTATTTTTTTTAAATAAATGTATAATTATCGTTTTTGGCTCAGTCGGTAATCTATCGGGTATGCCACTCCCTTAAAGAATAACTAATTTATTAGAGGTAAAATCGGTCGAGAATCATCCTCAAAATACTGGTAACTCCTTGAAAAAATAGGTGTTACGATTAATCTAATATTAGGTTTAGTTACATCGACATTATCGTTCCTATAAGCTTGTAACCTATTAGACGAATACCAAAGTCGTCCAAACTCATCGATAGCAAAACTGTCTGGATACTGGGAGCGTGCGTGATCCATAATAACGATTCGTTGATTTTCGGTGAACGGTGGATTATTAACGTTCCATGATGATACTGCATCTTCGGTTAGTAAACCAAAGAATAACATTCCTGAGGACGATATTATCATTCCACCAGACTAAAAATACAAATATCACTATTAAATAATGTAAATTAGTGATTTATCTTGCACATAAGGAGATGTGATAGGCATATTACAGGGATTTACTTTTAAAAACCCAAAAATTTTCTGCAACTATCGAACTAAAAATCTGGAAAAGTTCATGTGTAATACATAAGTAATAATTAATTTTTAATTAATTAAAACTTAATAACCACTTTTCGTCGGTAATGATTAGATGAAAAATTGATATTTGCGGCTGCACGCAAATCTCGATGATTTAGTGTCCAAAAATTTTGAAAAAAATCGTCATACTATTCAAAGCAAATAAAACAGCATTACAGAGAGATTTTTTTGGAAAAAGTCAACCCATTGTTAATTAAAAAATAAATAAAGATTCCAATTTTTTTAGTCTCACATCTCCTTAAGGTAGCTAAAATAGGCATTTATTCCTGGAGTGACAGTTGCCGTTATCTCGCTTTAGCTTTTGGCAGTAATTCATCCAAGGGAATAATCGCCTTTTACTCCCGAAGTGCATATATAAAATTTTTCACCCTGATCATTTAAAAGGCCACTTTATGCGACAACAATTTATTTCTTAATTTATACATTTTTTCAAATGTTGTTGTTATATTTAATTAAATATAGTAAATTTAATTTTGTATTTCTAGGAAGAGGCTAAGATAAGTGTCCAAAGCAAAAACGTAAATATACGATGAATAAAATAGATCTACGCTAAATAAAATGGGTCTACAGAGAATAAAGTGAGTAAAAGGAGAATAAAATCCAATTTTACTCCATTCGTGGAGGTTAATAAAATAAATATATAATTATCGGTCTTTCCGAACTAAATGCTTTATTTTTTAAATAAAGCAGGCCCATTATACCCTTTGTCCACTATGGTTGGTGGAATTTCCCAGAGTAACGGCCTTTTACAAAAATTAAAACAAAAATTAAAGGCGTTTCGCCTTAATTAACGCCTTTAATTTTTGTTTTAATTTTTGTAAAAGGCCGTTACTCTGGGAAATTCCACCAACCATAGTGGACAAAGGGTATAATGGGCCTGCTTTATTTCAAAAATAAAGCATTTAGTTCGGAAAGACCGATAATTATATATATATTATCACCGAACGTTTAAATTCATTTTGTTTTAATAAAATAGATTTTTTAAATAATTATTCGGGTGAATAATTCTGTTTTTAATAAAAATTATCTTATCAAATAATTATTATATTAAATTCTTAATCGTACCTGAGATGGTTTTCTTCCAACATCAATGACGTACCGATCGATATTTTCAATTTGATTTTTAAGAACCCAACTAGGCATAGCATACATTTGAAAAGATGT
>CM047431.1:54304538-54431987 GCA_026168455.1 Theocolax elegans
TACTCCATAATAGTTTTCTGCAATTGAAAGTACTCAAATCAAAAACACCTTTCAAAAAGGTGTCAAAACCCGCAAGTATATGTGTTAGCATTTTTAAGATAATTCTATTATAAACAATTAAATATATTAATTATTGCATTTTTAAGATAATTCTATTTTTATACTTATTTATATTTTAATTACACCTTTTTATAAGTAATTTATACTCCATAATAGTTTTCTGCAATTAAAAGTACTCAAATCAAAAACACCTTTCAAAAAGGTGTCAAAACCCGCAAGTATATGTGTTATTCTAATCAAACTTTGAAAATTATTATCTGATAAATAAAATTGTTATCTGTCTGATAAATTTTAAAGTATAAGATAAAAATATCTTTGATTCTAATTCCCATATTTTCTCTACTTATTTATATTTTTATTACACCTTTTCTATATCTAACTTATATTCCATAATATTTTTCTGCAATTGAAAGTATTCAATTCGAAAACACCTTCCAAGAAGGTGTCAAAACCCGCAAGTATTGTGCTATTCTCATCAAACTTTGAAAATTGTTATCTGATAAATAAATTCTGCAATTCAATCTGACATTGTTATCTGATAAATAAATAATTTTAATTTCTAACTACCTTATTTTATCTATTTCTTTGAATTTTAATGAAACATTTTTATAAATATTACGAAAATTTCGTATAAAAAATTTCTGCAATTGAAAGAATTGAAATCAAACTGAAATCGACAAGTATTTTGAATCGTACCATAAATTTATATTTTATATAAACATTTTTATATATATTACTTAAACTTCGTAAAAAGTTTCTGCAATTGAAAGCACTGAAATCAAACTGTAATCGACAAGTATTTTGAACCATGCAAAAATTTCTACCAATCTGAATACAGATTTTTTTATATGAAAAGTATCTTACACTATTATTTTTCATTTCTGGCCCTCACATGTTTTACAGTTATAAATAAATAATATTCTAATGATATTAATTTGTGCAAAATTAATTTCTGCAATACTAATAAAATGGACATTTCTTTTTTATTCTTTTAAATAATAAAATAATACTTGCACCACCGTTGGTTAAACGCTTCGCTCGCTAGTGGTGCTTGTATCAATCGGCCGGGGCCGGGAATCAAACCAGGGACCTCCAGATTACGAGTCCGTCGCCCTACCGACCAAGCCATCGCAGGCCTCTTTTAGGAACTTTATTAGATAAAAATAATGATGTCTATTTTATCATTGGTGCTGTAGGATATTAAAATTGCCAGATAGTATTGCAATATTTATATATTATTACTCATTGCAGTTTCTTCACGGTATTATATACTTTCATAAATGTAAAGGAATACATTAGTAAGTCAGAATTAACACATATATGAAGCGTTTAACCACGGTGGTGCAAGTATTATTTTATTATTTAAAAGAATAAAAAAGAAATGTCCATTTTATTAGTATTGCAGAAATTAATTTTGCACAAATTAATATCATTAGAATATTATTTATTTATAACTGTAAAACATGTGAGGGCCAGAAATGAAAAATAATAGTGTAAGATACTTTTCATATAAAAAAATCTGTATTCAGATTGGTAGAAATTTTTGCATGGTTCAAAATACTTGTCGATTACAGTTTGATTTTAGTGCTTTCAATTGCAGAAACTTTTTACGAAGTTTAAGTAATATATATAAAAATGTTTATATAAAATATAAATTTATGGTACGATTCAAAATACTTGTCGATTTCAGTTTGATTTCAATTCTTTCAATTGCAGAAATTTTTTATACGAAATTTTCGTAATATTTATAAAAATGTTTCATTAAAATTCAAAGAAATAGATAAAATAAGGTAGTTAGAAATTAAAATTATTTATTTATCAGATAACAATGTCAGATTGAATTGCAGAATTTATTTATCAGATAACAATTTTCAAAGTTTGATGAGAATAGCACAATACTTGCGGGTTTTGACACCTTCTTGGAAGGTGTTTTCGAATTGAATACTTTCAATTGCAGAAAAATATTATGGAATATAAGTTAGATATAGAAAAGGTGTAATAAAAATATAAATAAGTAGAGAAAATATGGGAATTAGAATCAAAGATATTTTTATCTTATACTTTAAAATTTATCAGACAGATAACAATTTTATTTATCAGATAATAATTTTCAAAGTTTGATTAGAATAACACATATACTTGCGGGTTTTGACACCTTTTTGAAAGGTGTTTTTGATTTGAGTACTTTTAATTGCAGAAAACTATTATGGAGTATAAATTACTTATAAAAAGGTGTAATTAAAATATAAATAAGTATAAAAATAGAATTATCTTAAAAATGCAATAATTAATATATTTAATTGTTTATAATAGAATTATCTTAAAAATGCTAACACATATACTTGCGGGTTTTGACACCTTTTTGAAAGGTGTTTTTGATTTGAGTACTTTCAATTGCAGAAAACTATTATGGAGTATAAATTACTTATAAAAAGGTGTAATTAAAATAATTAAGTATAAAAATAGAATTATCTTAAAAAATGCAATAATTAATATATTTAATTTTTAACCCATTGTATATATCATATGGATATTTGGAAAAGTGTATGTTATACTTGATTAATATTTATTTCATCTTCAAACAATTTTGCATCTGTATTTAAAGCATTACATTGAATTTTAGATTCGGTTCCAAACCGTCGTAGCGATAGGACGTGTTTGTAAACAGTTCCCTTACGTGTAATTAGCTCAAATGAGTGAAATTCCTATTACATAACTATACTTTACAGAGTGTTTTTCAGTGAAAATTAGTGAAGTGTATTAAAAAACAATAATAATTTGTGTCAGTTCTTTTTTTTTTCTTTTTTTTTTTCTTTTACTCTTAGGAGTACAAAGAGATTAGATACCTTTGTTGGACAAAGGTATCTACATCTAACCTAGCAAAATGGCCTCAAACTCACAGTCAATCTCTCCTAATGGATCATACGCAGAAGTTATTCAACAAACGATTAATCCTACAAAAGAACAAGCCATAATAATGGACTCCATGGACGGCATATCGATTCAAGATTACACGAAAGCTATTGGTAATTTAACAAGTCCCAAAAACATACTCTTTGTTTCACGTATATCTCACAGTCGTGTATGCATGTATCTGAGAAGTAGAGAAATAGCAGATAATCTCACAGAAAAAATTAAAAACGTAAAAATAGGTGATCACACTCTTAGTATCAGACCACTCATCTCCAAAACAAAACGTATAATAATATCGAATGTATGCCCAATCATTCCAAACAACCTTATAAAAGATGAGCTGCAAAAATCAGGAGTAATTCCATCGTCTAACATAACGTACATCAAAGCTGGTATGAATGACCCTGAATACTCTCATGTTTTAAGTTTTCGGAGACAAATGTACGTTCAACCTGAAGACATATCAAAAGTTCCAGCAAATATAAATATTAAATACGAAGACACGGATTATTGGATTTATTTATCTACAGAGAAGTTAGTCTGCTTTCAATGTAAACAAGAGGGCCACCTAGCCAAGTATTGTAAGAATGATATCAACAACATTCCAAACATAAATATACCATCACAAAAGACGACCGAAACTGAGGCAAATTACACTGACTTACACTTTCCTGCCCTGACCCAAATTGAGAGAAACATTGAAGATAAGAAACCACAAGATACAAACATGCAACCTCCATCATCAGCCGGAATAAAACGTGCCCTCTCCAATTCGCTAACGTCTTCTACCACCAATTCACAGTCTGATAACCCAGAAGAGCAAAGGACAATAATAACAACATCAAAAAACAAGTCAAAAAAATCAAAAAACACTCTTTATAATCGTGAACAAGTATCTACTGAACTACAACCAGCAAAAAATTTAATAGCAAGTATTAGTGACAAATACAAAATAAATATAGACAGTTTAACAGACTTTTTATATGAATCATATAATAATTCCAAAATTGTAAAAACTGCATACAAATACACGTCTGACATTTCGGCTTTAAATATGATGTTATCAGAAATTTCGGATGTGCTAACAGACAACAAACTAAAAAATAGAATTTCAAGAATTCAAAAGAGACTGTCCTCTCCTTTACCCGATGAAACTTACAACTCCGACTCCAGCTCGCAAGACGTACAAGAACAAAATAAATTGCTTGGTCTTGACATATAAATAAAACAACAAAATGGACACAAAAAAAGAAACACATAAGCAATCATTAAATATTTTATATTGGAATGTCAGAAGCTTAAATCAAAGACTATTAGAAATTCAATCAAAAAAAGACCAATTCGACATCATAATTTGTGTAGAAACTTGGCTTACGACAAAAGACAGCGTCAACATACCAGGATTTTCAACATTCCGGAAGGATAGAATTTACGCAAGAGGAGGTGGTATTATAGTGTTTATACGAAAAACTCTTGCGTACATTGAACTCGACTATATTAACTCGCCAGATCAATCAGTCGAATTATGCGGACTAAAAATAAACAACGTTTACCCTTCTTTTGATATAATTATTTGTTACAGGTCGCCAGGAATCACTCTCTCACAAAATAGCTGGAATAAAATAATTAAAAATGTAAACATAAAAAATAGTTTATTACTTGGTGATTTCAACTCACACAACTTAATTTGGAATTGCGAACACACAGATCTAAATGGTAGAAGACTAGAAAGTTCCATAGAAAATCAAAACTTATTTCTTCATAACAGTAACACTAAAACTTATTTTGATTTCAAAAAACACTACAGCTCAAATCTTGACTTAATATTTTCTACTTTAGATCTGTGTGACAAATTACAAGTAAATGTGAAAGACGAGACCTGGGGATCTGACCATTCCCCTATATTAATAGAATTAAATGTTGAAAAAAACTATTACAAAAAAAAATCATTTAAATTAAATACTATCCGTACAAACTGGTATAATTTTAATAAATCGTTAGAGAACGATTTTCATAAATTTTCGACTTGCGAATATGAGTCTTTACTCCCAAATGAAAAGTATAATTTTTTCATAGAAATTGTATCTAACTCAATAAAATTAAGTACCCCCACCCCTAAACATACAAAAAAAAAAAAGACTAGAAATCCAGTCCCATGGTGGGACGGTGAATGTTCTAAAGCCATCAGGTTGAGAACAGCGGCTTACAGAAAATGGACATTTTCACTCACTTTAAACGACCTTATCAACTATAATAAACTATGTGCTATTGCCAAAAGGCTTTTCAAAAATAAGAAAAAATTATGTTTCAGAATTTTTGTTTCAAACTTAAATTTTCGCTCCAACCCTAGTTATACTTGGAACATATGTAAAATCTTTAAAAATAAATGGACGAAAATCCCACCTGAACACAATAGTGAACACCTACAACCATCTGATAAATTGGAAATAGCGCTCAATAAAATTAGTCCGGCGTGGGCTCAGACAAACCCTGATTGGATACCCCCATGTCAGGAAAATAAATTTTTTGATAATCCCTATACCCTAACAGAATTTAACATTGCTCTCAATGCAAAAAAATCAAAATCAGCCTCGGGAATGGATGGAATTAGTTTTGAAACACTTAAAAATCTACCTGATAAATTAAAAACTTTATTATTAAATATATTTAATGAAATGTATAAATATAATAGTTTCCCAAACAGCTGGAAAAATTCCTTCATTCTTTTCTTAAAAAAATCGGATAACAAAAGCTTTAGACCGATATCTCTAACCTCATGCGTGTGCAAGCTCTTTGAAACTTTAATAAAAAACAGATTACAATGGTGGTCAGAAAAAAATAACTTCATTCCATGCAACCAACAAGGATTCCGAAAAGGCAGATCGTGCATCGATAATGTTATAAATCTCACACTAAAAATTGATGAAGCTTTTAAAGAAAAAAAGGAAGTCTTAGCGGCATTTCTCGATGTACAATCTGCATTTGATAATGTAAATATAGACATTTTATTAAAAAAACTATCTCGTATAGGATGTCCACCAAATCTATTAAAATTTATAAAATTTTTATCGCACGAAAGAATAATTTTTTCGGAAACTATTGACACAAACTTTAGATTGAGTTACAAGGGAGTCCCTCAGGGTGGAGTTCTGAGCCCATTGCTATATATTATATATACGACTTCAATCAACGAAAATTTACCAAAAAGTATCTCTATTTCTCAATTTGCGGATGATATCGCTGTGTACACAAAATTCAAATCGATTAAAAGAGGAAAAAATTTAATTACCAAAGCTATAAAAACTATTAACACAAACTTAAATAATCTCGGATTAGATTTATCAACAATCAAAACATCAATTATACACTTTAACAACAAACATATACAACCCGGTAACGTAGAAATTAACATCAATAATCATACCATTAAATCTCAAGAAAAAGTAAGATTTCTGGGAATAATCTTTGATTTTAAATTATCATTTAAACATCATTATGATTTAATTGTTAAAAAGTGCTCATCTGCCCTAAATATTTTAAAATATTTATGCGGAACATGGTGGGGCTGTCATCCTGAAACATTAATAACTATGTACAAAAGTTATATAAGAACAATTATAGATTATGGATGTTTTATTTACACAACTGGCAGGAAAAATAATACAAAAAAACTCGAAAAAATACAACTTGCTGCTATTCGATGTGCTTTAGGGTATAGAAAAACCACGCCAACTAACATAGTCCTAGCAGAATCAAAAATATCAACTATTAGCGATAGAATCGAATACTTATGTAATTCATATCTAACAAAAACCCTATCTAACAACAATACAATAACATTCAAAGCTATAAAAAGTAATTATTTTATCAATCTAAAATGTAAACCAAAAAACATAAGCATTTTAAATAAATGCATTATGACTACTTTCAAATGCTTAGATTTAATAGATTCGATTCCAAATTATAACATATACAATAGCGATTATAGCACAATTATGACTTGCATACCCTTTGAGACCGATTTGGGAGAGGAGCTAAAGAAATCTCGTAACCCTAACTTAATTATCTCGAATGCAATAAAAAGTAACAAAGCTTGTGCTATTTTTACCGATGGGAGCAAAATAAAACACGCTACAAGCGTAGGCTCCGCATGTTCTTGTCCGCAATTAAACATCAAAATCACTAAAAGTATCTATAAAGAATGCTCAATTTACACAGCTGAGTGCATTGCAATGAACGACGCGTTTGATATCGCACTGCAAAATAATGCAACTAATTTTAACATATTTTGTGATTCACTTAGCGTTCTAATGAGTTTAAACACAAATAAAATCAGCATAAAAACTAATAAATACATATTAGACATAAAAAGAAAATACAACGATTTTTTACATTTTAATCCAAATAATAACATTAAAATATATTGGATTCCTTCTCACATCGGTCTCGAAGGAAATGAGGCTGTTGACCAGCTAGCAAAAACAGCAACAGATAACTCCCATCTCAACATATCGTCAATTCCCTTTACAGACAAATTAGAATTATATAAAGAAAAAGCCTTTCGATCAACATCAAATTTCATAAAAAGCCAAGGCCTATTTAAAGAAAAGCGATTTTTTGAACTATATAATAGCGATCTTCGAACTCCTTGGTTCAAGAATAAAAATTTATCTAGAGAAACTATATCAATAATAAACAGATGTAGGTCTAACCATTATAACCTCGCAGCCTCTCTTGCTCGAATGAATCTAATTTCCAATCCTTTATGTAAATGTAATTCCGCAGACGAAGACTTATATCATATTATATGTAAATGCGAACTTTACACAACTCAAAGATTAAAACTTCAAAATCAGTTAAAAAAAGCAAATATCCAATTCTATGAAGATACAGTTATATCAACAGTTGATTCTTTTTTTATAAATCCAAATATCCCCGCTTGCTTACGCTTAATAAAATTCTTTAAGGATTGCGGCTTAACTGTGTAATAAAAAAATACAAAAAAAAATGTTTGTTTGTAAAATAAATTGTAACAGTAGTATAATGCGCATTTGTTATAACAAAATGTAATACAAAACTGTAGCGAATATAAACCTCTACAAGGTTTCAAATCGCTTAAATAATAAAAAAAAAAAAAAAAAAAACATTGAATTTTAGATCCGTTATTATTATTGAGTATACGTTTAAAAATTTTATGAGTTTTATCAAGAATGAGTAAACAAATACACATTCTTTCATGTTATGTTCACAACTTTTTTTTTGCGCCTGGAAAAAATACATATATTATGTATTCTTGAAAAAACAATTTTAAAATATATATATATTATATAAATATTCCGCCGCACGCACACACACCCACATACATACATACATATATATACACATATATGGGCTATTTCACGTCAAGTGGTACGATGAAAATTTTAAATCACTCCAAAATTTGAGAACAGGCTGGAAACATCTTCCAGAACATACAAAAAAAATTTAAGTGTTAAAAATAATTTGCTTAAGAGTTATTTGACCATGAAAAGTGGAAATTTTTCAATTTTTTAGAAAAATTTCTATTTTTAAAGCCATTTATCTCAAAATCTGTTGATTTTTTTGAAAAAACATTAGAATCAACTTTTGTTTAAATTAATCTTTAGAACTTATCTACCCTGGTTACATTTCTTAATTTTAAAATCTCGAAGAGAAAGAACACCCAAACATATTGAATATCAATTTTGATATACAGGGTGTTTCATTTCAATTCGACCACGCGTGTAGCCTCTGTAAAAAACGAATGATATTAAAAAATTCACACGGACAGCGATAGTATAAAACATAAGGGGATATCGGACTCAGAAAATGGCTATTTTTAATATTTTTATATAAACAAAAGAACAAATTATTGAAAAAATGCTGAACGCCATGCCCTTAGGCAACTTTTAAACAGTATACTCAAAATTTTTTAATTGATATTTCAATTACGATGTTTGGGATGAAAATTTATGCCTTTTTAGATAAATAATTATCAACCGAAAATTGTTTATTGGATTATTATTAACAAATTTATTTTTTCTTAAAAAATAAAAACGTCATGCCCTCGCTTTTGTTTCAAACTATCAATATGAATTTATTCAGATTTTCAATTTATTATTTCCAACATAATTTTTATGTTGAAAAGTGTAGATCCCTGTAACTTGGGTCCGATATCTCGACAAGGAAGGGCCTGACATTTTGATTTTTTAACTAAAAATAGTTTTTGTTAATAATAATTAAATGAACATTTTATGATCGGTAATTTTGATCAAACCATTTGTTGACTCCGACATCCCTTTAAGGGGGTGGCATACCCAATGGGTTACCGACCGAGCAGAAAAAGATAATATTGAATTTATTTAAAAAAATATACAATTTTATGAAAAACCCAAATACAGAAGCACTAGATAATTAAATAATAATTCATTCTACAAAGTTTCAAGTTAATACGACAAAGACACCCTAAATAATATCTGCACCGAAATTTTTTAGGGTGTCTTTGTCGTATTGACCTGGAAATATGTAGAATTACTTATTATTTAATCATCTAGTGATTTTGTATTCGGATGTTGAATAAAATTGCGTATTTTTTTAAATAAATGCAACAATTATTTTTTCTGCTCGGTCGGTAACTTACTGAGTATGCCACCTCCTTAATGTCACAAAGGAAATAACTAAACCTTAAAATTATTTGTTATATATTTTTAAAATAACATAAATGCGGCAGACCTGGTTGTTACCGATCGAGCAAAATGTCTTAAATTTACACGAAACTGAAAAATACCCAAATACATCTTCAAAAAAAAATTTGTATAACTACATATGTTTTAAACTTGTAACATAATAAATTAGTACACATCTTCGGGAAACGAATCTTTACCGAACTCTATAGGATATGTTTACTACTATAAAAATTTAAAGAAACCCAGAGTTTTAAACTCTAACGCTCTTTTTACGATAGATAACGAAAAAATTCACCATAAAATTTCTTGATTTTGATCAATTATAACTCAAAAACAAATAAAGATAGATATTCAAACTTAAGTTCAGAAGAAAACTGAGATCGAGTAGATTGGATTAAAGAAAAGAAGCTTAAATATTTTAATTTGACCAAAAGTTATGGAAAAAATAAAACTAAAAAGGCAATTTGGCCTAAAAAATCAGTAGAATTCGTTTTTCTTTTATAACTTTCGACCAAATCAAAATATTAAAGCTTCTTTTCTTTTAAATCCAATCTACTCGATCTCAGTTTTCTTCTGATTTTAAGTTTGACTATATCTATCTCTATTTGTTTTTAAGTTCTATAAGTGACCCAAGTCAAGAAATTTTTTGGCGAATTTTTTCGTTATTTGCTTATATCTATCGTAAAAAGAGCATCAAAGGCTGAAATTCTGGGTTTCTTTATATTTTTATAGTAGTAAACATATCCTAAAGTTTGGTAAAAATCCGTTTCCCGGAGATGTGACACTCTCTGGTTAGTACTTTTGTAGTTCGATTTTTTTTATAAAATAACAGATTTCGATTGCACGAGACCTAAGTACCTACAAATCCCAAAAATTTTAAAACCTAATTATATATTTAAAAAAATCACATACTGTTCAAAGCAAATAGAATACCGTGACAGAGATTTTCCAAAATAATTATTAATTATAGTTATACGTAAATAACCATTTGTGGTCGGTAATATATAGCTACACTGAGAAAAATTTGCTAGTATAAATTATAGTGATTTAATGCGGAGGACAGACTTACACAATTATAAAAATTGCTATTAATAATGGTAAATATTGCCATTATTAATGGCAATTTTTACAAAATGGTGGCAATATTTACCATTATTAATAGCAATTTTTATAATTGTACAAGTCTGTCCTCCGTTTACCATTAAAATAGTAATTTTTACTAAAAAATTTTTCATATAAAACAGTAATTCACGGTTGCCCAAAAATCTCGAATTCCTCGTTTAATAAAAAATACCTAAATCATTTTCTGTTTGTCGGGGTTTACATCCCGTTAAATAAATAGATATGTAATAATTAACATTTTTTCGCTCGGTTGGTAAAAAATATATCAGATAGGCGCTATATCCTCCGTAAAATATTGTATTTAAATTTTATTAATAATGTCTAATAAAAAACGAAGAGAAAAGTATAAAAATTAAAAAAATACATCAATATAATATTAAATAGTAAGAAACAATAAAAATACTGACAAACTAACAATTTTATTATTAGTAAAATAAAAAAAAAACTTTTAATTAAAAAAATTATAAACGGTAAGTAAATATCACAGTTAAAATTTTGAAATATATTTATTATTGCTTAACAGTTTCTAACTTTTGTATTATTTTATTAAATCGCAAATTATTATCAAAAGATATTTTTGTCTAATAAGTCCATACCTATAACCTATATAGTTGACTTCCAAAAAAAAAAATTTTTCGAACTAACCCTCCCAATCTTCAGAATTTGTCCTCTAAAGATATATTTGTTTATACCATTTAGTATTTATATTATTGCTATTCAATATTTATTTAATATACATCTTTTCTAAAAAAATAAATGAAAAATAAAGTTATCGCTATAATTTTTTTAAAATTTTAAAAAAAATCAATCAGTTATGGCTTATATATATACAAAAAATAATATCCCCTTATACTTGGTGATAACATCATTATATTTACCAGTTACCGGTGTAATAATTTCAATTGGCGTATGACAAATACTTCCACGTGTTTATACATGACGCGAGCGCCACACACACACGCATCTAAAATATAAGTACGCGCGTCAATTTCCTGAAAGAAAGAAATCCATCGAACGAAACGCTTTTACTTACATACTGCACACAAGAGTAAAAATATGGGAGACGAAGCGGTGACCGAGGGCTTAAAAAACGTCAACCTGAAACAAGAAAAGGCATGGCAAAATAAATAAATAATATTCGTACACACACATATTATATATATTACCTATCGTTTACTTTAGTCATATGTATGTATATATATAAATATAATATACATAGGTATAGTGCTATAAGTAGTGTGAAATGTTGCTGACGACTTTAACTTCTCGGTTGATCAACCACACGGTTAAGACCGGCACGAGGTCAAAAACTATAAGGGCTATGGTTGGTTTTGCAGCTCTGATTATTTTTACTTTATTAAAGTAACCTACTGTTCCTTCGTTTTATTACATTCTGATCGGTCACTTTAATATTTCCTATTAATTTCCCTGTGTTGTTTTTAAATCTTATGCTGTACGTTAACCTATACGTTATAACACATACTTTTTTACAATCTGTTTTATTACCGTTTTTCTTTTCTAATTTAGATAATTGTATTTGTTTATTTAAGTTTCATTGAGATAAGTAATAGTGTGTACACATATTCATTGTATAATTATAATCATTTATGCTTGCTATTGTCAATTTTTCCAATTATCCGTGACAATAGTTTTTTGTATTCATATCACCGGTTGCAAAGGTGAAAGACAATTAGTTTAATTATGAAAATGAGTAGTATAATGCAATGTGTCGACTGCTTTATCAATGTAAACAATTTGTTAATTTTTAATAATCATGAATATTAAATAATTTGTAGACAAAAATGAAGCAGAAAACAGCTGCGCCCGACAAAAGTTCTGTTAAGGAATTAAATCCATGGCCAACATATATTCAGGTATGCATTTTAAAATATTGAGAAAGATTTTATCCATACAAATATGTGCAATATTACAAATTGTTTAATCTCGATATACATTTTTATCTACACAGGACAGAATAGCTTTATTCGATAAACTTAAAGCAGAATACTTAGCGGATATATCATCAAAACCATCCAGTGAAATTACCGTGACTCTCCCAGATGGAAAAACTGTTCAAGCTCAGTCTTGGCGTACCACTCCTTATGAAGTAGCTCGAGGAATAAGCCAAGGTTTAGCCGACAATACAGTTATCGCCAAGGTCAATAATGAATTGTGGGATTTGGATAGGCCATTTGAAACAGATTGTAAATTACAACTTTTGAAATTTGACAATCCAGAGGCTCAAGCAGTTTTTTGGCATTCCAGTGCTCACATTCTTGGAGAGGCAATGGAAAGGGTTTATGGCGGTTGTTTGTGTTACGGTCCACCTATTGAAAATGGATTCTATTATGACATGTTTCTTGGCGACAAAGGTATTTCCAATGATGACTTTCCATATTTAGAATCTCTTGTAAAAAATATTGTTAAGGAGAAGCAGGCCTTCGAAAGGTTAGAAATGAAAAAAGAAGACTTGTTGGAAATGTTTAAATATAATGAATTTAAAGTCAGAATTTTAAATGAAAAAGTCAAGACTCCAACTACCACTGTATATAGGTTAGTATATTTGAAATTTTTAGATTTATTTTAAAATTGCATTTTAAAAAACTTCATTAATTTAATGTCTTTTTTTTTCAGATGTGGACCTCTCATTGATTTATGTCGAGGACCACATGTTCGTAACACTGGAAAAATTAAAGCAGCTAAAATTACAAAAAGTTCGTCAGCATATTGGGAAGGTAATTCAAATGCTGAAACTCTGCAACGAGTTTATGGAATCAGTTTTCCTGATCCCAAACAACTCAAGGAATGGGAAAAATTCCAAGAGGAGGCAGCTAAACGAGATCACCGAAAAATTGGTAGAGAACAAGAGCTCTTCTTTTTCCATGAATTATCCCCTGGTTCTTGCTTTTTCCAACCACGTGGTGCACATATTTACAATACTCTTGTTGAGTTTATTCGTGGTGAATATAGAAAGAGGGGTTTCCAGGTATATTTTTTTTGTATTTGTACAAATTTAATTAATAATATAATAATAGTTTAGTAGTAATTAGTAATTTTTAGAAATTAAGAAATATGTAATATTCCTAAAATATTTTAGGAAGTAGTATCGCCTAATATCTACAATAGTAAATTATGGCAGACTTCTGGACATTGGCAACATTATTCAGAAAACATGTTTTCTTTTGATGTAGAAAAAGAAACTTTTGCCCTCAAGCCAATGAACTGTCCAGGTCACTGTATGATATTCGATGTACGAAATAGGTAAATTAAAAAATTATTTAGTAAAACTTATTTAAATTATTGGAAAAAAATGGTGATTGTACAAAATTTAATAATATAACTCTAAAAATTAGAATTATTTGCTATTATTATTTGTATCATAGGTACAGAACTGTAAAGTATATTAATCACATTTTCATTTTACGTTTTTTCAGATCATGGCGTGAATTGCCATTACGAATGGCTGATTTCGGAGTTCTTCATCGTAACGAACTCTCGGGTGCATTGACTGGCTTGACTCGAGTTCGAAGGTTCCAACAAGACGATGCTCACATTTTCTGCACTTCCGAACAAATCAAAGACGAAATGATAGCCGCTCTCGATTTTCTTGACCATGTGTATTCGGTATTTGGATTCAGTTTCAATCTCTGCCTTTCAACTAGACCTGAGAAATTTATGGGTGAAGTAGCAGTTTGGGATGCAGCAGAAAAAGCGTTATCGGAGAGTCTTGATGCTTTTGGCAAACCATGGACACTCAATCCAGGTGACGGTGCATTTTATGGTCCGAAAATTGACATAACTATTTTGGATGCATTAAAGCGAGCTCATCAATGTGCTACAATTCAATTAGATTTTCAATTACCGATTAGATTTAATTTATCTTACGTTAAGTGAGTATTTTTAATATAATTATTTCCAATTTTTATACTAAGTGAAAGTTTATCATGATTGATAAAAAAAATATATTTTTATCATTACAGCGAAGCAAGCGAGAAAACGCGTCCAGTGATAATCCACAGAGCAATTTTAGGTTCGGTGGAACGTATGATTGCAATTCTTACTGAATCGTACGCGGGTAAATGGCCTTTCTGGTTGTCTCCTCGGCAAGTAATGGTAATACCAGTTGGACCATCGGTAGACGAATATGCTCAACAAGTGAAAGATAAAATTTATGCAGCTGGTTTTATGGCTGAAGTCGATACGGATCAAGGCGATACACTTAACAAAAAGATTCGTAATGCTCAATTGGATCAATTTAATTTCATTCTTGGTACGTATATAAATATTATACAAATAATAAATTTAAATAGAGTTCGTCATTTTTTAAATATTTTGAATTTATAGTGGTAGGAGAAAAAGAAAAAGCATCTGGTACAGTTAATGTAAGAACGAGGGATAACAAAGTCCATGGAGAAATCGGTACCGATGAATTGATACAAAAATTAATACATTTTAAAGATACCAAGGCTCCAAATTGTGAAGAAAACTTCTAAGGTGCATTATTACTATTAGGCAATTTACATTCTATTTAATATTTATACGATCTATACATTTTGCGAATTGATGTACACCATGGCACAAGTCCATTTTTAGGACTTAGTTTTTTTTAGTACCAATGGTACTACCTGATTATTCTTATTTGTATACAGCAACACTGAAAGATAATAAAAATAGTTTTAAATTAATAACTTATTTATTTCTGGGGGTTGACTTTAAGCTTAATTCTATTATTGGTTTAAGTTACAAATGTACAAAACACGTAAAATAATTTAAAAAAGTTATGAAAATATAGAAAATATTTTCCCTTTAAAAATGTTATTGTTTCTTATGCACACATACAATTACAATGTATATTTTAATAGAAAAAATTATAATCGATTGAAAATTCCCGTGATTATCCGGTTTGTTTTAAAATTTTAACCGTTGATCATTGATTAGATAAATAAAAATCAAAGTTAATCCTACGACTTGGTGGAATGCAGGGGATGCACCTGGCACCTCGTCCGATCAAGCAGCATTTGCTGCGGTTAGTACTTAGACGGGTGACCCATCCTCAATCGATTTTCGGTATCGGTTAGGTGTTTACTTCCACATTCCACAACGTTAGCAAGAAGTGTGGAACATTTAGTCCCGATGCTTAGGTCTACTCAATGTGAGATAAAAATCTAAACAAAATGTTTCAATACACCGGCTTCCTCGATGAAGGTTTTCTATACTATTACGTTATCTCATCACCCCGGAAAAAAGCGAGGTTTTCGGGAAAATATGGAAAGAATATACACACCCTCACATATAGGTGGTATATAAAAATCCGTAAAGCGTATTGCAGGGTAGAAAGTGAATAAATAAATAAATAAATAAATAAATAAATAAATAAATAAATCGTTTTATTTTATCACAAAAACTTTCTTTTTTTCGTTTTGACTAATTTTCTTATTTTTCTTGGATACCCTAAAAAGAAAAAAAATATTGTTCATTTTAAAGTAAGCTAATAAAAATATTGTTAAAAAATAAACTATGATTACCTTAGTTCAATCACAAAGTCACACGATGATGAAGTAGAAGCTATACTTGAATTGCTTGATGTACGTTTAAGATTTGACGATTCTTCCGTGGATTTACTAGTGGTATCCTTTAGTATATTACTATAATTATAATATATAAATATAAACTATTTAGTATATTACTATAATTATAATATATAAATATAAACTAAGACGATATAAAATATAATTTATTGTTATACCTTAAACCCTTTAGACCAATAGATTTATAAAATAAAGCTGCATAAGCTCCATCTTTGGAAGTATAAGAAGGAAATAATCCTTTAAACATATGTCTTTCAGCCCTAAAAAAATATAAAATCAAATTATTTGTACGTTGTAAACCAATCTGTATTTTCTCGCAGAAACTTATACTTACTTAAGTTTCTCTTGTAATCTAACAGTGCCCATATTTTTAGACAATTCACGTAGAAGAATTCTAATAAAATTCTTTTTTGCAGTAGTTGTAACCTTTTCGTTTAACTTTAGAATTGACAAAATATCCCAAGTTATGCATTCTGTATATAAAAGATGAGCAAATAATTTACTAGAATTCTTCAACTCATTTTTATCCAATAATTCAATCGTATTGTAACAATCTGCAAAGATCTGCTTAAATGATTCAACAAAATTGTCATTTGTTAAACAAAACCTCTGTAAAAAGAAAAAATATAAATTAGTTTATTTCATAAATATTAAAATTTTATTTACGATTATTCACAATAATGTTTGAGTATATCTTACTTCTGCTATTAGACCAAGGTATTTCTCAAATGATTTCATTTCCGTACAACAATCAAAAAGAATTTTACAAACTTTTATTTCTTGCCCTTCTTTAACTTGAGTTTCTAAAGTGTTATTAATGTATTCATCAAAATCGAGTAATAAATGAAGTACTAGTTGAATTGAATCTTTAACAGAAGCTAAATCTAATTCTTCGTTTTCAATAACATCATTTTCTTCACTTGGTACTACAATTTCTATTCTATTGTCAATCTGTATTGCATCTTCAGGATTAATTGAAGTTAGATGAGCATGATTATTTTTACGCTCTTTAATATAAAGTTTATTCTTATTCTTTATGCAATTAATTAAATTTTGTGCTCTGTGCGTGTAAGTTTTGATTTTATCAAAATGATAAGTTAAAAATTGTGGAGGACTCATAGGCTCCTTTAGTTCTGTTAATGTTGCTAAATGTTTGGTTGCACATGATGAAACTAAAGTTGAGCATTCATTTTTCCTGACAATTATTTTAGTCCACGCAGGAAATTCACTCAATAGATGTATAAAATTATCGAGAATTATAGGACAATAATATTCATTAGCTATCTTATCCGTTTCTACATTAAAATCACATATTTCAAATGCTTGTAAATTGAGTTGATTGATAAAATCATAAATTAAATGAGGTGTCTCATCTACTGTTGGAGTTTGCCTTATATCTAGAAAAGAGTAGCTCTTTGATCCATGTTTTCCAGTTACAAATTGTATATATTGTTGATTCATTTGTTGAATCGTTTCAGTAGTTAAAAATTCCCACAAAGCTTTTCTTCTTGATTCAGTTTCTTCACTTTGAAATGGGCTCTGACACAGAGCCAAAACAGTTATTACAGTTTCTCTGAAATCTTCTATACTATCTACTGTGCTTAAATACATTATACTACATAAATACAAATCTTTGACTGGTTGCAAAACATTTTCAAAGCATCCCCATCCATCAACTACTTTGATCAATCCAATTATATCTATATAAAGCAAAGTAGGAGGTAACACTGCTAATTCACTTGTTAAATACTGGTAACACCTAAAATAAAATTTATTAGTTATATATATATATACACATAGGTATACATCAACAGTATCATTTTCATTAAAATTTTAAAGATAAGAAATTAAATACCTTATATTGTAATCATTGAATGAACAAAAATTAAAAGCTAAAGATGATGCATCTAATAAACTATATGAATAGCCAAGTACTAATTCAGTTGGTGCTGGAGCTTTGGATCTTAACCAAGTATTTAAAAAATATTCAATCTCGACAGTGTCTACAGAATCACTCATCATCTGAGCCAGTAATATTATTGAATTTTCTAATTTAACAGCTAATGCGTATAAAAATATATTACCACTTTCTAAGTTTCCAATAAAATTAGCGACAACTTTATCTAGTACAATAAATGATACTGAAGATTCGAGATTAATTAATTCAGACCAGAGAGAAACTTGTTCCGGAAGCCAATAGTTTACTGTAAAAGGTAACAGACCTATTTTGTGTATAGAATTTTTGTATTCTTCGTTACCTCTCATAGTAATCAAATTGCTCAAATCGTTAAGAATACTTTCCTGGTCATTGTTATCTAGTGTTTCATAATAATCATATTCATCCCAGATATTATCATATTTTTCTACAGGTTCTCTTTTCTGTATTTTCAATTTTTTGGCTGGTGTTCTGCACACAATGTTTAAGTGTTTCGTCAAATTGGTCTTTATTTGCTTTCTGTCTTGATAAACGAACATATACAAATTCTTAAGATTCATTTCTGGAATGATTTTACATGCTTCTTTCCACACTGGATCTTTCTGTTTCTTCAAGTCCCCATTTTCAGTGAAAATTGGTAAGTCTTTTAATACATTGAATATGACTTCATACTGCACTCTCGCAGGTCGTGGCATTTTTCCTTATACTTTATTTACAAATTTAAATAAAACTGTCTACTCCCTCTTTGTATTTAATTAACACAGAAGTTTCACTTAACTTAAATGAAGAAAAAATATTGTCTAAAATATATCCTTGTCCTATATTGTTAAGGTCATGAAACATAAATATGCATACTTACAATATAATAAACAAAATTGTGACAATGACTTCTGGCAAATTGTAACAGAGAATTATAAAAGACATGTAATTCAGAGGGAAATTTCGACGTTACTCAGAAGTCAAAGGCAAAAAATAAACATTGAAATGTATGTATTTATATATTAGAATTGACCTGTGAACAAATGTATTACCGTGAATCATTGAGCCGACAACCACCGGATTCTAATATAACCTCAAAATAATACAATCGTCGTCGTCAATTTATTTGTATTAAAAAATCAGTTACAATGGGATAAAAACATAATACCAACGTATATTCTGAAAAATACGAGATCCCAATGTTAACATTCCATTTTGTACTGATTATAAATAAGCAAGCTTGATATTAAAAATTCAACAGTTTTTACATACTCAGAAAAAGCACATCACTGATAATTATTGTTTTATATTTCTCTTGTATAGGTATGTATATCTACTTAGTACTATTATTATTACTAACTCGTAAAGAAACGATACATACACTGTGTCACGGAGTTATACGTTTTGTTGTTTTGATATTTTATATTTTTATATATATATACATAGGTATATATATATATTACGGTTTCGAGATCATTGTTGCATATGCATGCAATATACTGTTCCTTCTATTCCATGTTTCTTTCAACTACGCGTCTATTCGTCTCTATACTGTCAAGGTCGACCAATCGTGGTATAGTATAAAATTCTATTGACCAATCACTCAATGAGACAAGCAGAAATAAAAAAATAGTAGCGTTCCCACAATGTTCAAATGTTTATAACAATATATATATATATATATATTGTAATAAATGCGATTATATACTTATTACGTTGATAAAAATGTAATTTTGTAATTTAATTAATGTCAAAGAAACGTAATTTTTTTTGCAATTGCAAATATTTTTTGTTTATTATTAACATCTTATTATAGATTATACTACGTTAATAGGATTTGTTTGTTTCAACAATTATATAAGACGTTTACGTCCATAACGAATTGAATAAAATAAAATTCACGTGGACGCAGTACGGTAGCGAGTGAACATTTTTCAGCACACACGGAGAATCCTTTTAACTGCAGTCACATGCAATATGCATCTAGGTATAGATGGAATATTGCCTACTCTGTAATTTTGCCTACTCGCATGAAGTTACGTATCGCATGAAACTCATCCGCGACAGTATGCGCGTCAGAGCGCGCCAAATTCAAACGCTTTAGAACATGATATTTTAAATAACTAATATTTAATTGTTATTAATAAATAAAAATAATTTAAAAGTGTCCAATGAATGTAAATATATGCGTGGATAAATAGTATAGCGTAATTAATACGTAATACTGCAAATAATAATTCAATTAATTAAACAATAATATTATTAGCGTATGAATTTGGCGCGCTCTGACGCGCATACTGTCGCGGATGAGTTTCATGCGATACGTAACTTCATGCGAGTAGGCAAAATTACAGCGAGTAGGCAATATTCCATCTACCCATGTGACTGTTGCAAATTTTTTTTGTCTTTATTTAAAAGTAATAATATTGAGTTAATCCGATTGTACAACATGTGACACACGAGAAATAACACAAAGTGTACAAAATATATTTTTTATTTATATGTGTATATAATATAATTTCTTATGTGTGAGTGTGATAAAGCTTTTACTATATTTTTGAGGTTACAAAAATTTGTATAGGTAAGTTTAGGGAAGCGAGCATAGCAGAATGATGCTTCGTAGTGTAAAACGAAAGAGAAAACATCAGATAGACAAAAATAATGAAGAATCGGATGATAGTGAGAAATACAAAGCTTACATTAAGAAACCGTCGAAAAAGGATAATAAAGAAAAAAATACTAGTTCTCCATTGACTCAAGATAATGCAAAGTTAGCATTGAAAAAGGGAAACAAGAAAAAAAATAGTGATTCCCAAGTTGTTATTCCAACAGAAGTTATTAGTACTGTTGCTCCAGTTACTTCTAAAGTAACGATATGCGCTAAACCTAAACTTAACAAATTTGCAGTTAAATCAAACATTGTACATAAGACTGATTCAAAAGTTAATGGCAAATTGACAAAAAATAAAAAACGTGTGTTAAATAAAAAGTTGTTAAAAATGCAGAAAAAAGAAAAGACTTTCTAGCAATGATGAAGTAGAAATTAAAGTAATATCTCCAGAAATAAATCTTTCTCCTACTATTGTGGATGATGAACCAAATACTAGTAAGTTTTTAGATAATTTTATTATATTTTTTAAATCAAATGCAGATGATGTTACATTATTTTGCTTTTTATAGGTATATTGTTGCAAACTTTATCTTTGAAAATAAATGATGATGCTAGTACAGAGAGTGCACCAATTATTATTGAAGCAAATTTAAAAAAGTCATCAAATTCTTATGTTCCAAAAGCTTTGCAGGATCCTGAAGAAATTATTGGAACAAATGAAATTAGTAATAAAAAAGATAATAAAAACAAGAGCTCTGAAAAACCTGTTGATAATGCACAAAATAATGACCAAGAATTCAATTGTAATATACCTAAAGAATTACAAGAATTTTATGATGAAGTTACAAAAAGTTTTTCCGATTTAACGGAAAATCAAAAAAGTAATAAAAGTAAAAAGAAAAATACTCCATTAACTGTAGATAAATCACTTACTGATTCTAATGATTTAATGAATATTGTACATAGAAATAATTCCTTATTCAATAAATCAGTATCAGTAAACCATGAAAGTGTGGCACAATTTTTTTCTTTAGAAACTAAAGTTATTTTAGTTCTGCACCCAGGAAAACAATTTTCATTCTCTGGAAAATTGAAATTAAGAGTTTTATATGGTGCTATTGAACTTTATGGATCTGTATTTGATTGTCACAATACAATCAAACCAGTTGAAGTTTATTCACCTAGAGGCTATAGCTCTATAAGTATCTCAAATTTTAATGTAAGTAATACATATGATAAAGAAGCTCTTTGGGATACCTTAACTTCAGAAGGAGTTGACAGGTCATTAAAAACAAAATTACACAATGCTATTCAAGAATGTAAGCCAGGCTGGACAGTTTTATTATTAGAAAATTTAGAAAATACATTAACAAATTTTTTAAGTGCACACTGTTCATTTAAACTGTTTCCAAAAATAGAAAATATAAAATATTCTTGGTGCGATTCAAGGAGAGCCGAGTGTGTGCTGCAGGCTAATTTTCAATTTCATCATTATGAAGATGAAATATCAATTGGTCCTTGTTGGAATGATTCCATAACTAATCAACTTTTAGCACAATGGAAGTCTAAAAACTCTGTATGTGCATTAATTGCTGGTGGTAAAGGAGTTGGAAAATCCACAACAGCCAGATATTTAATCAATAATTTATTAAGACACTCGAAAAAAGTTGTACTGTTAGATTTAGATCCAGGACAAGCAGAATTAACACCTGCAGCTTGTTTATCAATAAATATATTGGAAGAACCTCTGCTAGGACCGAATTTCACTCATCTTAAAACACCATTTTATCAGTTATACTTAGAAGATGTAAATGTCACAAATTGCATAACTAAATATATACAATATACTAAAAAATTAGTGGATTTCCTCAAAAATCATAAAGATCTTGCACAGTATCCTGTCATTGTAAACACTATGGGATTTTGCAAAGGTCTTGGACTTGATATCTGCATTTTTTTAATAAAGTTAATTGAGCCTACTAATATTATACAAATTTTATCAAAAAGGACAAAAAACAATTTTGAGTTTGCACTGTTAAAGCACACAGTTAATGAAAGAGTATGTATAAATTATCAAATAATTTAATTTACAATAATTATAATTATCATGGTAATAAATAAATTATTATTATTGTAATAAATTATTAACAAAATAATGTAATTAAATAAAATGTACTTTTATTACTAGAAAACATCTTTGATATCTTTGAACGACGACGAAGTATTTAAAAAAATTTGTGATTATGAATTGCATTACATACCATCCATGGCAGAAGGAAAACGTCAATTTGAAACTTGGAATATAGAACCACGTCAACAACGTGAACTTGTGCTACTTGCGTATCTTAGTCAAATAATCCAAAATGCAGATGAAAAATGGTACAACTCACAAGATACTTTACTGCTAATCAATTTATAATAATCTTATTAAAACTTATACCAATTATTTTTTTCAGTTTCTGCAATTTCACACCAAACAGTATCAACAATGTAATCCCATATACGTAAGGATAGTCCACTCTTCTAGATAGTAAGCAGTATAGAGTAAATAATAAAATTTAATATAACGTAACTTATTTTTTTTAGTTTGCCATTCTCATCATTTTACGTATCTTTGATGCACGCTAGTATACCGCCAACCCATATTTTAGCAGCGATGAACGGAAATATTGTTGCCTTGTGCGGAATTGATTTAGATGAAGATTCATCGAATGTTGACAAAGAATCTTTGAACTATCCTTTGGTAGTTATAAAACCACCAACTTGCACTTGCTATGGATATGGTAAGCGACTGCTAATTAGAAGATACCTATACAATATGAAATTATTAATTGCTTTTTTTTCACAACAGGTATAGTAAGAGGAATTGACATGAAGAAACGATGTGTGTACATCAATACACCTTTAGATCAAAATCTATTACAATACGTGAATTTGTTGACTGGATGTTCAGCAATGCCATTTGCACTTTTAAATCCGGGTAAAAACTCGACTGCACCTTATGCAGCGGATCGGGGGGAGTTGCCTACGAGTCGCGAAGCTCGTCGTGGCAATTTCCGTGTCGATCAAAATAAAAGCATGTAAATTATGAAAATTTATGTTTGTAAATAATATGAATGTTGATCAATCATTTTCGCACGACAAATCATAATAGAATGAACAATTTAAATGAAATGATTATTAATAAATGTATTTTTTCATGTTGAAACGTTGTGCAGTCACTTCGTCTTTACCAGCACTTGCGTAATTAAATATAGATCTAGATAATCTATAAGTTTATTTGCACAGTGAAGATACTTGCGTTTGAAAAAAGTTACCTGTATTTGACATATATTTTAAGAAATTTAACTTTTATCGAATAATCGTCAAATAAACAGAAGTATGGAAAGTACCTTCAACTTCGACTTTTTAAATTAAATAAAAAAATTAATTTTTAGAATCGTTTACTTCATTAGAAAAAGAGCCGTCATCATTAACGTAAATCAATAAAAACTTGTAAGCGACACTGCGATATTCAAATCGTTTTACTTACATAGTGTACAAGCTTTTCCTATTAGCTGGAGTCTTCGAGTTTTTTGAAGATTCGCGTCAGTATAGTGAGCGGGAAAGCCAAATATTTCTTCGAGTTCCGTAACCCACAGCATATCTTTCTTACCGTCCATCAACACGGGTTTAAGATTTTCTTTTGCTGTAAATACGAGAGCTGTGTAGTTATTATTCTCGTATTATTAAAAGATAATATTACAACAAATTAGTTTACTTTGATTATAAGGGAATTCATCCTCGTTGTTACCGTCATTATCTTTTTCACCAGCGCTTGTCGATTGCATTTCTTTCTAAGACAGTCTTGTAGTAGAACGTCGTTCACTTGATATGGTCCTCCTGGTAAATTACCCCAGTATAATCTTGGTCTGTGTTGCGCTGAAAAATCAGCGGAATCTAGAAATCTTGGTTCACGTCCTAAATATCTGGAAGTTATAATAATCTAATGTAAAAACTCGAATATTTTAAATGGTTAGTTTACTGATTAAATAACAAAGCATCATACATAAAAGATACTGAAGAAAAAAATTTAGTCAATTCGATAGAATATTAGCGAATAGGGTTGGGGTCCGATTTATCGAATGTTAATTCAAAATGTGTGCGATATTTCGGATTTTAGAAATTAGAATATTTTTTTTGTTATTTCGAACCGAGAAAATAGAATGATCATTATTTCGAAAGTAATGAAATCGTCAGATATTTGGTATTAGGTGCAATATTTCGAATTCCAAATAGTAGATAAGTCATTTTCTACATTATTGTCTGTTATCAAGGTGTTAATAGACAAATATTATGCAAGTTATTTCTCTACACTATGAAGTTTGAATATTCGGAACAAATATATAAGAACTGAAGAATGCATTATTTTCGAAATAATGATCTTTCTATTTCTCTTGGTTCTAAATAATAAAAATGCATTTATAATTTTTGAAATTCGAAACAAAGCACACATTTTGAATGAGCTTTCGGCAATTTGGACCCCACCCAACGAATAATATAGATTAGAGCGAACAATATTTTAAAGGGAATCAAGATAATGTACACTCTAAACCCTAAGGAGCAAAAATTGACTCAAGGATATGTACTTATATATACTCTTACAAAATTCTATTAATATAAGAAAAATTGGATCAAGCTGACAAAATGTTGCATGAAATTGTAACTAAATCTGAAGAATATTTCGGAATGAAAGAAATATGACGTATAACGTTTCATCAATTATTACTGCATATATATGTCGAAGCGTTTTGATTTGGCGACTCTTGTGGTCTCAGTCCATATTTTGTTCTGAATCAGCAAATCAAAATTTATTAAAAGCAACATAATGTTCGGACGGAGTCACGATTTTCTCACAGAGTTTCGATTTTAAAAGAATATGTATATCCAGATCAACTTGATATATAATCATTATTGGGTTATCAGTTGATTATCAAGTGATATTTATCAGCAGGACATTATTATTATTATTATTATTATTGTTATTACGACGATAACAATCTTTTATAGTTAAACTGTCTTAAATATGGTGAAAAATTTCAATCGAATCGATTCAAAAATTAAAATCTAAAAAAAATGAAAATTTTATCTTCTATATCTTCTTTGCTACGCATGAAAATCACCAAATATTCAAATTAACCAATATTCAATTTCTTTGCACCAAATACCTTGTGTTTTAAAAATAAAATTTTTACTTTGCTTATTTCTCGGATACACACCCCGCACACACGAACACGCTGACTCAAAATAGAGTAACGACTAGTTTTTCCTCTCATTTATATTTTTGTTTGTTATTATTATTATTTATTATGATTATGACGATAATCATCTTTTTAATTATAAATATGATATTCCATTTATATAATTTAAATATTTCTTTATTTAAATGGACTATATATATATAATATGTATTTGCGTATACCTATATTAACTTTATTTGTAAACTGTACACTGCACACTCACCTTTGTTTTATACAAATACGAACCGATTTTAATTTTCAACTTATTCGACAATGCCTATATCTCTAGGCGTAGATTATAACAACGTCCTCAGCGTCAACGGTAACAAAATAGTCTACATTTTTAATATTTGTTATTTTAAATTTGTAAAAATTTGCTAATATATATTGTTGTGTTTTATAAATAATTACAGTACTTGATGAGATCTACAAACCATGCAGACGAAATGCAATACAACTATTTAAATAAATAAGTTGTTATTTATTTATTATCATCCTCAATATCGACATGATGACATGATGTATTTTAACAAAATTTAAGTATATATATTTGTAATTTGTATACACATATACATGTATATTTAGTTTAGTGCCTTCGTTTTTCACATACGCAGCTGATTGCGTCGTCTGCTCTCTGTTTTAATACATACGTGCATATATGTGCGTCTGCTTCCGTAAATTTTGTTGAATTAAATTTTTACGTCTATTTTGTTGTTTAAATGTTTATTTCACACTGGCTTTCTTTGTTGTGAATAAATATAGTGCTTTACTCACCGATAAATAAATATGTCAAGTTTTTCAGTTTGCATTAAAAATTTGAGAAGGTGAATAAAATTTCGCCACATAACCTAAATACTAGATAATTTTGAAAAACATATATATTCTTGTCCGTCACACGTTTTTTGATACGTATACTAATATTATCATAGAAAATTGTTAAAATTCTATTGAGATACTCATTTTTGTTAATGAAAAAAAATTGTTTGTCAACCTCAATATTGATTGTCTCTGAACATTTAATTATTATTGACCAAACTTTGGGTAGTCGATCTGATGAATTATTTACTTTGCAGATTTCATAATAAAAAACTTCACAAACGTTGTATTGAAAACAATTTTGTTAGATGTAAAATGGATGCGGCAATGTTAGAAGTTGATAAACTATCCGATTTAGAGACAGTACAAATTGAAAGTAGCAGTCTTTCTTGGCTACGCAAAGCAGCTCCTGCATTTCCTGTAGATGGTTCAAAGGTATTATTTAAATAAATTAAATTATTTTCTCTTATGAACTTAAATCTTATATAATTTGTTATTACAAATATGTGTCTAAGAATTACTAATAAAATAAATAAGAATAAATGAGAAATTAAATTTTTTTAGGTCACAATAATTAATGAACCATCAGAATTTTATTATACTTTATTGGAAAAATGTAAAACTGCTAAAACAAGAATAACACTTGCTTCGTTATATTTAGGTACTGGACATTTAGAAACAGAATTGGTATGTTCATTTCGAGTAAATAAACTGCTGTATAATATTGATATAATGATATGTTTATCCTTTAATAAATAACTCAAACGGTTTAGGTAAAATCAATAAAAGAAACAGTCGAGTCGAGTAATGGAAACATCGAAGTTAATATTCTTATAGATTTTATGAGAGGTTCTCGAGGAAAAATTAATTCAAAGGAAGTTTTAAGGCCTATACTCGAAGGGAAAAATGGACATTGTTGTCATGTTTTTCTTTATCATACACCCAGATTACGAGGTTTTCTTAAGGCGCTTATACCTGATCGTTTTAATGAATTAATTGGATTACAACATATGAAATTATATTTATTTGATAATACTCTCATAATTAGTGGGTAAGAAATATGTAATTAAGTATACAATATGAAAATTTTATTTATAAAGCTTTATTACTAACATTACTCTTTAATATTTAATTTCTTTATCAGTGCAAATTTAAGCAATGACTACTTTCAAAATAGACAAGATCGTTATATTATGATTGAAGATTGTAAGGATCTCTGTGATTTTTATTGTACATTGGTTCAAAAAGTTACAGAGTTTAGTTTTCAATTAAATTCAGATGGTAGTACACATTTCAGTGATAAAATTAATTCACATCCTTTTAAAAGTTCAAAAAAACAATTCACAGAAGAAGCATCTGATAGGATACGTACACTTTATCAAGCAGAAATTAACAAACGTTTGGAATTAAACAAGAAAGGTTAGCTTAAATTTTTAAATATTAAGTTTGGCAATAAACTGTTAATTTAATGTTTATGTTTTGTATTTTTAGAAATTTCAAATAAAGATACGTGGATTTTTCCGCTGGTTCAGATGGGACAATTAAACATCAGAGTTGATAGTGAAGTTACACTTAAAATATTAAAAACTGCTCCAATGGGTGCAACATTAAGATTGGCTACAGGATATTTTAATTTAACAACAGAGTATAAAAATGCTATATTGTACAATTGTCAAGCAAATTGTCATCTCTTAACTGCTCATCCCAAAGCAAATGGATTTTTTGGTAAAACTATTATTATTCTTTATAAATTTTCATTAAACAATATAATAAATTATCACTGACATTCTTTTAAAATGCATAATGTTATCTTTCTTTTATTTTAAGGAGCAAAAGGTGTTGCCGGTGGCATCCCTGCAGCTTACACTAAAATAGAAGAATTATTCTATAAATTATGTTATAAAATGAAACAGAGTGAAAGAATACAGTTATGGGAGTTCTTGAAACCTGGTTGGACATATCATGCGAAAGGATTGTGGTACTCAATGCCAGGCCAAACAAAACCATCATTTACACTTATTGGATCTCCTAATTTTGGTAAACATATTAAACATTTTTCCCACTATACATTTCTACTAAAAACTAAATGCACAAAATATTATCAATTATTTTAAGGTTATCGATCCACTGAGAGGGATCTTGAAACTCAAATAGCATTAGCCACAAGAAATGAAGCATTGCAAGATTCTTTGCAAAAAGAATATGAAAAGTTATTTGATACAGCTGCACCTGTGACAAAACAAACTTTTTCACAAAAAGATAGAATAGCTCCTGCGTGGGTTCGTGTAGCAGTATTTTTTTTCCGATATTATTTTTGATTTTTGGCTTTACGAAATTTTATTTTTTTAAGTTTTTATATTTAAATTATTGTATTACCGACGTTTCTGTATATTATTTGAAGGAAAATTTTTTTTATATTAATAAACTATATTTATTTAGTTATTTAATTCATAGAACAAAATTTGTGTATAAAAAAAATTATTACTCATTAGTTAAATAATGTGTCATAGAAAAATTATTAAAATTGAAGATGCGCAATGTTGAAGTACAAACATATACACGTTATAAGATACAAGCAGTAATCAAAATGTTATTTTATAGAAAAACTAATAATATTGGTGTTCATGACATTCCAATATTGAAAATATCTAAGAAACAATTTAGTTTTTAACTCGTTGATTGAATAAAATACTATACCTAGTAGAAAAAATTTTTTATTGAATATAGTATAATTTATATCCAACTATGACTCCTAACAAGACACTGTTACTTTGATTATTTCAAAAAGTAAGTAAAAATACTAAAATGTAAATAATGCGAGGATAAGGTGAAGTAATTAGTCTGTGTTTACTTTACTAGTTTAATGCAAAACATATGGCTATATTGTGGAAACGCATTAATAAATATTACAAATCTGACGCTGTCTTATAAACAGCAAATATATGCAAGTAGAGATAATGCGCACTTATTTTAACCTTTTTTTCGTTTGCTCTTGGCAAGACGAAACTAAAATATGCAAACGATATATGTTCTTTTCGTATTCGAGCTTCTAATATGATTTATTATATTACAATAATTATGATTGCATTTAATACATCACTGTTTACGCTACGCTTCCCAATTAATTGTAGCGACTAAGGAAACTAATGATAACATAATCAATGTTCTCTTTTTGTAAAAATTACATTATTTATTGTTTAAAAGAAGACAGTAATAAGTTTGTAAAAAAATGGATAAAACGTATTAATTGTATTATATATTTAAATGATAAATGACTTTTATTACATTTAACTATTATTATTATTGTTATTATTATTATATTATTAAAGTTATTGTTATTATTATGTAGCCTTTGATATAACATTTATTTATTTAACTACATGTATAAATTAATGCTTCGTACAAAATTCACAATGTTAATGACAAAAAGACATTTTTTTGTATTCTGCTTAAATGTAATTTAGTAAATAATATCCGGTAAAAGTAAAATTGTAAGTAATTGCATTATTAGTTTCTACCTTTGAATAAAACACATACTGTTGTACAGTCAAAATATAGTTATAAATAATATCTCATTTCTGTCTTCTCTTAACACTTTGTTCTTATAAACGGAACACAGCTCCATTACTGTCGTAATGATTATTATTTAAAGTGATCAATTCCTCTAAGGAAGAGACTATTATTTTCGACGTCCTATGTGTTTTGGGGTAAAAAGGTATTGCCTCGTTGAGCTGGAGGTTGATAAATCGCTTGCATGCCACGTTGTTGCCCGCGTTTTTTGAAATTTTTATTATTACCAGAACCTCCGCTACGGCGGTATTCTGCAACGATCGTTAATACAAATGTATATGTATAAAAATGTATGGAAAAATGTGATAATTTATTTGAGAACCAAAATTTTACCATTTGCATTGTTTTGGTTTTCGAATCGAGGCGGTCGGTTACTTGTACGATGATCCATTCGTCGATTATTCTCTTGAGTTTGAGAATCCTAAAATATCATTTATTTATAAATAATAGATTACACTAGTGGAATATAAAATTTCAGTAATTGATACTTATTACTTCAGTTATTGGTATACAGTCTACTTGAAGAACTTCTTCGTAATTATGAAAGTCTTTAAATAGTACGACGCATGTCCTCTTTGAAACAGCTGTAACTTCGGCATTATAATACTGCAATCATAAAAATTAAATGAACGATTAATTAGGAACGTTATGTATATCCATTTTTAATAAAGAAATCTCTATACGAACCATATTGTCCTCCCAATATTTTGCCATACATCTATCTCCAACGCGCCACATCCAAGTACCACCTAAAGGTTCTTCAGTTTTATTACTACAACTACTATTATTATAGTAACTATTTTTCTGAGGGTTTATATTGGCATTTCCTTGGTATTCTAAATGATCGTCAGTAGGTCCATAAAAACGATTCTGTTGACCTCCTTTATAGTTTCTATCTACTGGATTAGGTTGATACAACCGATGATCGATTTCTTGCACACGATTATGCCGAAGATGATTTGGTTCGTAATTCTGATTACGACTATTACTAACCATTTTGGTCTGGTATTCTTGATGAGTCTAAGTTTAAATATTTAAATTTTAAGTTTAACGGAGAAATCATAGATTTGATGAATTTATAATATAAATTATATATTTTTTTTTTTACCTTAGCCTGATAATCCTGATTATTCTGATTATAAGCATTAGCAGGAAAGTCCCAGGGTGTCGCAGCATCTTGTCGTGGCTGAGAAAATGGCGGTATGTTTGGCATCGTATTTCTAAATTCGTTAACTTGAGGAAATTTGTTGAAACTACCGATTGGTTCTTGTTGATAATTTGAGTAATTATGATTTTGATTTTGAGCTTCCTGATTTCGTTGAAATCGCGGAGGCTTGGATTTTTGAGAATTCATTCCTCCGTATTGTCCATACTGATTATTCGTCGAGTTATTCGAATATTTATTTGATCGATTTTCATCTAAATGTCGAGGTGGAACCTGATAACCGCGATTACCTCTTGAATTTCTGAAAATTTAGAATTGAAAATTTAGTAAATTTGTTTAATTTACTACTACATATGTACTTCAAACATATTTGATAAAATTTTATTTTTATGTTTACCTTCCACCTCTACCGGATTGAGTATGATCATTACTTTTGGAATGGTAACGGTCAGAATAATTTTCTGTTTTATCTTTGCCAGAAGATTCAGAATAGTGTACATTATTGGTTTCGGCAGTTTCAGCCTGAACCGGTAATTTATCTTCGAGAAAATCGAATAATGATATTTTTCCACTACTCGGTTTACCACTTACTTCGTCCGATTTTTTGTCACCTCGTTTTCCTTTGGGTTCACGTGGTTCACGCGTTTCTCTCGTATTACTACACCGGGTAATTAATAATTTATAAAATATGTGAATATTAAAATAAGTTAAGAGAAGATAGTGATTAAAAAATTTATGTATTCTATGTATTACCTATTTGATTTATTATCACTTTTTTGTAGTGATTTAAGAGCACGATCCACATTGTTTCTATTTACTTTCAAAGCATATTCAGCTTGTTCTATCGTAAAGCCTTGATCCACAATTCTTTGGACACTATGATCTAGAAGCTATTAATACACGAATCTTACTAATTTTTATCAATTCTTGACAATTTGTTACATTGAACATTAAACATTAATATTGTAAATTTATACCTGTTTATTTCCACCACCAAATACTTTCTTACTGCCTTGTTTAGCAGCTTCAGCAATAGCATTTTTACGCTGAGCTTCAAATTCTGCATTTTCTTCTGTAGTTTTCTCCTTTTCAGCTAAGGCTTTGAAATTTTTCCCTTGATCCATAACTTTTACTATTTTCTTGCCAAATGGAATCCATGGAGGTGGACCACCTTCTTCAACGGGTCTCACTCGACAATGTGAGGCTAATTTCTAAAATGGCAATTATTACTCAAACTTACTGTCAAATAACTTTTAAACTATCAATAACATATTTATGATGTACCTTATTCAATTCCCATTTTTCTACAAGGTTTGCTACTTTTCCCCCAAGAACATTTACAATATTGAAAGGTTTTAATAATATTACTCCATGCGATATTGGTAATGTTCCTCCTTTGACTAATAACTTTGTACCTGGTGGTGTATTTAAACTATAAAGAAATAAAAATTTTGTTTTCATATTTTCTAAGTACAAAGTCTTAGGATAAAATCAGCAGTTTTAAATTAATTATTTAGTTATAGTAAAATTATAAAGTACCTAATGGAAGATATATTTTCTATTTCAACCGCTTGAAAACTATTTTTACCATCTGTCAATGAAAGTTTGAGCATTCGAGGAGCTCCGCGAGATTCTTCATTACTTTTGGGTGCTGCTATATTACGCAATTTTTGAATTTGCAAAACAATATCTCCTTGACTCAGATCTCCCTCTCCACTACTAATTTCTTTTAAGTCGTGCTACAAAAATAAAAAACAAAATAGAAGTATTATTGTAATTTTCAAGTTATGCAGCATTAGTTTATTTAAAGTAAAAATAGATTAACTTATTTATCTCTTACCTCTGTAGCACGTTTTATAATTTTCTGTACATCAACAATACTACCATAATCACTGACAAGATCGAATCCTTGTTCCGTCAAATACCTAAAATCAAATGGAAAATAAATTAAATCACCTCGACCTAATTAACATTCGCTTGGATTAATATTTCAAAATGTATAATTACAAAAAAAACTGATTAAAAATAGTTATTTCATTGAAACGCGTGTAAAATTTCTTTAAATTATTGAAACATTCGCACAAATAGCACCTAATAACGCGAAACGGGAAAACATCGAAATAAAATACCGCGAGTAGACGAGTGAAAAATCTCTATTAAAAGTTAAAATTAAACGGGAGCCAAGAATTAAAAATAGTCGTATTTATTTTTTAATCTCACGGAAAACATAGTAAAATGAAAATTCGTATCACGTAATTTACCATCCGTAACTACGAAGTTTTTCCACAAGTGCAATCGTCATGATTGCAACGAATATCCCCCAATCGACCCTGAGATAAGGATGAAAAATTTGGGCCTGGGTTATCCACACATCTCAGCCCGGAAAATCTGTAGAATCGGGAAATATTCTCCTCGTAAACATTTGGTCAGCTGATGAATTTTGTTGGTTAAGGTAGGTGTGTGTTTTTTAAACACCCGCACCTTTATTCAAACCCACTGGTGTCGTAAATTCACACATATTGAACGAACTTTACTGTAAAACAATAAACGAAGAACTTGGTCATCGACGATTTTTTTTTTTTATCAAAGATGAATGAAACGAGAGGTGGTGTACGAGACGATTTATTGAACCGGAGGGATAGTGCTATACTTTTACGTATACTGTTCTTTCATGACAGCCATCTTGCATTTTACTCTGTAAAAATGGGTTCGATGACGGTCATTGTCAAATAATCGTCGGTATTACGGTATCCCGACAGCACTAAACCGTAAATAAGTCATTCTTACTCTTATCGATTTTGAATTTTTCGTTTGACGTAAGAGCTCCAAACGTTTGAATTCTAAAAAATATTCATAGAAAAAACAACGAAACATTGACGCTTGTGTAAAAGTAATTTAAGACGTTCGTACAGTTTATTTTTCTCTAATTGCAGACAATATATCGAGTATTCGAGCCAATTATTATATATATGCAAAGAACATCTTGTTGTATACATATAGGAAGTTCGCACAAGAGGAACACATAATTATACATCACAATATTTCCATAATGAATCATTCAAATGAAACTAATCGTATATGTAAACTTGTGATAATAATAACGCGTATTCAATTACACATGTATATATAATGCATTTAATTATACGAATTGTAAACTACAGAGGGTCCGAAATGTGTAAAAGCTAAACGTTTTTACATTTCAGGCACGATCGTTACATGTGTTAAAAAATAAAAACGACTATAATATTTAGAAGATACTATAAAAATATATTTTAGCCAAATTGGTAAAAATTGACTGAATTTTTCAATTGGGTTGTTTACATACAAGCAAATTATTTATTTTAATAATTAGTAGTTTAGAATTACTTATTTTAATTATTGATTGTTAAATTTGTAATTTAATTATGATTTTTACGTTGAAAATTCATGCTTTTATAGACCAATAATTACCGACCGAAAATTGTTTATTCAATTATAATTAACAAATTTGTTTTTTCCTGAAAACTCGAAACGTCATGCCCCGGATTTTGTTTTAAACTACCCATATGAATTTTGTTCATATTTTTAATTCAATATTTCCAAGATAATTCTTACGTTGAAAGGTGTAGATCCCTGTAACTTGGGTCCGGCATCCCGTTAATTATAAATATTTAGTTACACTTCTTTTTCTACGTCTAGTAATACAATATTTATATTGTAATTATATAGTAAATAGACTTTTTCAAATTACAAAAATTGCTATTAATTATTCTGTTTTTGTTATGATTAAAATTATATTAATTTATGTTTATTTTGTTCCTCCGTTTATACTTTTTATATAAAAATATTACATTTTAATTTATAACGAAAAAACGTACATTTGTATATAGATTTTTAATGATTTTCATTGTTTTTATGTACGTATCTTTAAAAATATTGCTCGAATCAGAAAGTGTTGTCTTGGAAAAAGTTTTATAATTTGAAGACGAATATTTTGTCTAAATTAATTATCTACGTATGAATAGTATTTTTGTAGATAATGTGCATAAACCAATTTTACGAAATTATAAAACCACTCCATATTTTCACCAATTTATGAGGGATACATCTGAACATAGAACCACAGATTTCTATAATTATAACAAATATACCCTGTAAATTTCAGCTTAATCGATTAAAAATTTCGAGTTATTTCGGTCACAGAATTTCATTAATACACACATCCATACATACATTTTAGGGAGAGGTTTAGATGCGTTCTGAGTTTCATAAATTTTATTTTTATGTCAGAATATATACTTTTTTGAGGTATCACATATTTTGCGATGATGAAGATATAAGGCACTTCTGTGTAACGATTGTGCCTAAAAATACGTTACATTTTAATTATTCAATTAAACGTGTAGACATATATTGAAATTTTACATTTGAGTGCGTGTATTTTATTTAAAGTTTCCAGAACTTTAGAGGGAAATATCGTACAAGAAATTTAACAGGATGGAAAAAAATAAATTGTTACCGACCGAGTTGCTGGATATTAAGTTTTAGATAATACTGTAAGAAAGAGCTAATGGTCATATGTCTTAGTTTGATCATAATTTATCACATTCATATTATTTTGACTTAATTGACTCGATCGGTAAAAATTAACTTTAACGTGCGCATGGGAGATGTATATACCCAAATTACAGAGACCTACCTATAGAAAATACCAAAAATTTTAAAACTCAACTGTACGAAAAATCTGAAAAAATCACATATATACTGTTCAAAACAAATAGAATAACGTGACAGAGAGATTTTAAAAAATAATTATTTATCAACTAATTATACGTAAATAACGATTTTTGGTCGGTAATACATAGGTATAAAACAAAGATTCACAGATGCCCTGGAAAATCTTGTTGATTTGTCAATAAAAAGATTTGAATAAATTCACAGATTATCTCCTTACTAAGCACAACATCGTTACAAAACGTTTTCTTCAATTTATTAAATTCCTAGTTTATTAAAAAAATAAATAATTTTTCTATGTTTTGGGGTTTGCATCTCGTTAAAGGGAAACTTCACAAGCTTTTGATATAGATTTGGTGTATTTATATAAACTGCTTGAAAAAAAAGATCAAACGATTGATTATAATTTAAAAATTTGACTCGTTTAGCGAATATGTCATACCTCTACATTTATTGATTATTCAAATATATTTCCAAATTAATATATATTTTCCCTAATATTCGAGAAGAGACACATTCTTTAATTCAACAATATTGTAGGCTAGTTAAATAATTTTCATATTACTAAAAATTAAAAAGTAAATTATAAAAAAATTAAATACAGATCGTATATAGCAACCGCTCCGGTGTCAACAATTCAACTTTTATTCTCCCTACATTATCAATATTAATCATATATGTATTGCATTAAATTTGAAAATGATTAAAAAAAAGGGCATTAATTAATAAATTCATAGATTGATTACCTTTCGTTTATATAATGAATCTAATAACCATGTGTCAAATGTTAAAAAGAAATATATATATTTATTAGATTTCGAGGACCATCTATTACCACAATTAATAATTATTTCTTTAAGATATTAAGTTATCTTATCGATGGCTACAATATAAAATGTATTTTTTAATTTTTGATAAGTATAACTTAAGCCAAGTAGGCTATAGCTACTAATTAAGAAATTAATTGCACCACTCTTAATTTATATGATTTCTCTTCTCAAATAATTCATGATTTAAACTACAAATAAACTATAGTTTAAATGTAAAATTTCAATACTTATAGATTTTTGAACTTTCGAACAATACCGTAATACATATATCAGTTTTAACTTTGTAAATATATATGTATATATAAAGTAAATCGTTATGTATTTATTATGTTATCGATGCTGGTATCCTTTCACTAAAAATATGAATGTAACGCGTAAGTATGTATATATATATATATATATATACACATATAATCTAAATTAAAAAAAACGCTTTTAATACACCCACTATAAAGTAGATTTTAGTTTTGTTTTATTAAGTCAGTCTACCAGACATATGTACAGGTAGTATTCTATCTCTATAGAGTGTTACGTTTAGTCAGATCTATTTATTTATAGTTTTTAAACTTAAGCAACATATATATTTCTGGTAAATAAATAAATAAATCTAATTAAAAAACGTATAAAAATGAGATTTATTTAGATTTTCGTGAGTTCAAAGTTCAAGTATGTGATTGACTAGACTATATATAAAAAAGTATACATATTAGGTGAAAATTATTGACGTGTATATGTCATATGTATATGTATATTTGCGTGATGATCAAACGGCGATAAATATATATATATATATAAATGGCTACGGAGAATTGAGAAATTGTTCACATTCTATGGAATTTGATAAGAGCATATATTTTCGTAGACGATCGAATAGAAAAAAAATAAATAATTTTCATTTGTCTTGTATACGTGAAGAAAGTGACAGCTGTTCGTTTGGAGATATAAATATTGAAAGTTTCAAAAGTATCTGGATCTATAAGCAGGTATATATAAATATATATTACGTAAAAATGTTGTATACGGTTTTTCCGATCGGTATAAGTACAATGTATATAATTACACCACCCATAATTTTGTGCGTAACCGCGCGAAGAATTCGAAACCACGAGCCGCACATATAATATGTATATATATATATCTTTCGTAAAAAAAAAAAAGATAACCCATCGATGGCTACACCAAATTCCTTTAGATTCGAAATTTCATTCGACACGATCGTCGATTTGAATCGATGAAGAAAAAAAGGAATAATATCATAACCTTGAAATAACGAATGTGCGTGTGTGTGTGAGAGTAATGGTTAAAGAAAACTAAAAATATCGAATTCGAAAAGATGAAATAAAGAAGTAATAATGTGAAGGAGAGACCGAAAGCGAAAACGGTCGTTGGATAAAAAGTGAGGAAGGAGAGAGAGGGAAAGGCGACGCTCGGATCTTAGCATCAGGTATATACCTATACCTCGGAGTCCGCGGCGCGTTCTCACCTCGACGGCTCTTCAGTCCGACTCGAGCTACGGGCATAGTTGCCTCAAAAATTTTAAACGCGCGAGTCTCCGTCTCCGAACGAGCCGCTCTCGGTTTTCCTATTTAAGTGTTCATTCGGTTCGTTCGTTTTATTTTACATAATATATATTTACATTATATATTATAGGATTTACACGTAGTTATAAGTGCACGTTTAAACATATTTTCATATTTATTTATTTTTTACATGTATATATACTTATAATATACGTTTACAATTCGTTTAACCAGTGGTTTTCTTTTTGATATATTAGTGGTGCATCAGTCACGGTTTCATTTTCGATATTGCAGGTGGTCGTTCTCCCTATATATATTATATATATCAGTTTCTTTTATATTTGTTGAAACTTAATTATTTTTTTCTTTCAAATACACGCACGCGAGTGTTTTTGCATACACTTTTTTTTTTAGAGTGCAGTACAAAATCTCGCACGGTTTCTCTTTTGATTTAAACGTGTGTGATGGCGTGTCGTCATTGTTGCATTTGTCACATTGTTATTTAGATTAACTCTATACACACTGTTGTTTTTTCTCTTTCCATTGTACGTACCGTAACCATATACGAACAACGATATTTGCAGATTTTTTTATCTAATCTCGTAGTGCAGTCGCGCGCGCGTGTGTGTGTGTGTATGAACAGGTAGGCGAATATATATATATATATATATTTTACCTTAACATCCTTTCTAAACCGCTAGATTTACGACTATTTTCTTCTGAAAGCCGTCAATCTTGCACGGTTCATTCACGTTTTAAACGAATCTTCGGCTTTTCTTTTATTCGCTTCAACTTTGCGCTCCTCGCGTTGATTTACTTGAATCCTCGTATATATACATATATACGAGCCGGTCATTGTTTGCGTATCGCGTAAATAAATTAATCGTTATACGAAAGAAACGCGTAGAATAAAAAAAAATTCAAGTGTGTAAGGGTATTCGTTTAATAGGGCGGGAAGCGAAATAACGAAAAAGTGTATATAATCGATGTGTTTACAGTACCGAGGATACACATACTACGCTCAGTTTCTTAACGTTAATATACTGTACAGTACAAATGTGGTCAATGGATAAAACATTTTTTTGATCAAACTATATACGTATATATATATATATATATATATATATCGATGCGTCTGTTAATTTACATTTTCATATGCGCGGGCGGCACGTAAACTCGCAAAGTTCATCCGTTATCATATATATATATATATATATATATATATATAGATGTGTATATACACGAGCGCAAAGTGAAAAATTGCAAATCGATGAGAATACTGTTCAACTCTGTTTTTATCTATCTTTCTCTCTTTGCATTTCTTTCCGCGTAATTGCGAGTGTCTATGGGTAATCAGTATAGAATTTCTAAAACAAGATAGTGCACTGATTATCGAATAATAAGCGAGGCGATTAAAGGAGAGAAGAAAATAAAATTCGCTCGTAATTCCCGAATGTCGAGAATAACGGATAATACATACATATATATATATAAAAAAAAAGACGTGAGACAGTTTTCGCGGGGTGAGTGTATATAATATACAACGCTTCGACAAAAAAAAAGGAAGGATGAAAAAAAAAAATACCCGCGTCTAACAACAAATCATCGTTGTAGGATTGTATACACGCTCGTACACATATACCCATATATATATAGGATAATGGTGGTGGACGTCGGTGGCGTTCCATAATTCCGCAGCCCTTCGAACGTACATCGGCTCACGCGATCTTCGAGTTTGCAGTTTGTGTATATATATCTATATATATGTATACATATACGTGAGCGCGTGTGCATGCGGAAAAATCATTGGTCGTCCTGCATAAGTCGCGGTAAAAGCGCGTGCGCGCGATTCACAGACGGATGGAAAAACGTTAAGCGTTTTGTTTACAACCTCGGACAACGGCTTCTAATGCATATACATACATACATACATACATACATATATATACATAAAAACTGTATAGGATCCGCTTGTGCCTCTATATACATATGAGCATGTAAATACACACAAATACACACTCACATACCGAGAGAGACAGAGAGAGAGACGAAAAATCGGTACGCTGTAACGCAGCTGACTACCTCGCGTGCATGCATCACACACATGTGTACATATATATGTATATGTATATGTATATGTATATAGGTTGTGTGCTACTCGCGATTTTCCATTTGAATGCAACGCGCGCGCGAAAGTGAATACCGCTTCGCAAGGCCTTCGTAGTCCTTGGTGTGCGCGTGTGTGTGTATCTGTACGTACGGTTGCACGTATACGATATCCATATAATACGACGTGTTTTATAAGAAAGTCATTTCACGTGTATATTTTGTCATAGTTTTATTCCGACTGTGTGGTACCATCAGTGTCTTTGTATTTACATAGTTTTCGTTCGTTTAACGTGTATGGATAGAGCTTTCTTTCTCTCTCTCTCTCTCTCTGTCTCCGTACGTTTGTGTGCGATGTGACACACACCTGGGATATAATTCAATTAACGGTGAAAGTGTTTCGTTCGGATTATATCGTTGAATTGTTATACGGTAGAACGATTTATGTAATTTTCGTTTTTAACATCGATTAACTGCGTTCGAGATATATTGGTTATACACTTCGTTTCATTGTATTTTGGTGTATGTATATATATATATATATATATATATGAAAACGTATATACCTAATTTTTAATTATTTAATTATGGGTCAATTCTCGATTATAAAAGTTTAGAGCTTCCTATACAGCTATGCAAATTACATTAAACAATTTTATCAAATATATATCCTAGTACATGGAACTTTGTAATAAACTATACACATGACCTGACGATATTCAAGCATTTTTTAAATAATTTTGAATTTGAACTTGTTTGGTAACGATAATCGTCAATTATTAGCGAGTATAAACAAAGTGTTTAATTGATATAATAACTCACAAAAATATTTCAACCTCCTCATCGATATTCCACGTTGCAGATTTTAAACCGATTTTACGGAAAAAAAAGATATTGGTTAAAAAAAAATGTACTTAATTCTATTATCCATTATTATTACATCTCCGCACTAAAAACGTTATCTTACTTTTCAAGCAAAAGGAACATATTTTTCTTTTTTTTTTTTCTTCTCAATTTTGCTTATTCGCTGTTACATTAATTAGCACTGTGTGCGTACACATTTCGCAATGAAATTATTATTAAGAAACTCGCGTTGGTTTTGAGCGTTCCACTGGTATACATATACACTCACACACACACATATACTTTCATAGAATAGCTTAAAGCTTATCTCTCTTTCTCTCCAAGTCGCGAGACAATGAAATGTTTCGTGTGGATTTCTTACGCGCACTGCGATGAACAAAACAAGTGGAAATATTAAAGAATCTCACTGACTACGTGCATATACTACTATAGTACATATACATTACTTTTGTTACAAAGTGTGCGTGCAATACACACGCGTGACAATTTTTCGTTTCTTCACAATTTTAATTTACGCGCAGTGTTTCCTTTGAGCAGGTGGAGAAGTGAAAAGGGGGGGATACGTCGCGAACAAAAGTGACAATTTCTTCTTTTTTTTTTTTTTCATTGTTAAACACATTGGTCTTCCGTTTTGTTGGTAACGAGAGAACGAACCCCGACGTATAATACGTGCGCGAAGATGCGTTTCCTTTTTTTTTGTTGTTGTCGTTGGTTTTCATAAAGAAATATGTATGTATACAACGATATAACATTATTACACGAAAAAGTTTCTAATCAGCACTAAAAATCATTTCTCTAATAATTCATCGCGGGAAAAAACGTGTCATTAAAACGTCATTTACAAAATATACCTATGTGATGTGTATATATATAAATATACCGCTTGGAATATAACCTGATGTTGAAAACAACTGTATATATTGCTTCCAGTATGTCTATATATATATAGATAAAAATCAAAGTCCATCAACCCTGTACGTACGATGGGCGCGCAGAGAGCTGTGTAGAAAGTGAATCATCAATGAATAACTTATATGCTTATTTGACAAGTGTATACGTTAAAACAAAAAGAGCGAGACAATGGTTCGTCGGTAAAATCTCTTTTTATCGATTGAACCTCATCTACGTTATTAAATGTATACTTAACTTTTTCTGCGAAAAGAAAAAAAATTGTATACTCAACGTTATTCTATTTTATATGTATTATATATACGTATAGGTAATGGTATTGACATTTAATTGATTATAAAAACAACGTAAGGCGGACACGTTAACTCTTCGTTCGGGATAAATATAATAATCGGAGAATTAAACTCGATGATTCACTTAGCGCGGTTGCATTTATTAACGATGATTTATCACGAACGATTCTAAACGAGAAATACGAAATAAGAATTCTTCGCGAGTGATTCAAAATGATATATTTACCTATATATAGATATATAGCTATATAGCATACATATATGTGTATATATATATATATATTTTTTTTATTTATTTATTTATTTATTCCAGAGATACATAATAACATTCGCAATTCGATTACAAAATAGATATTATATACATAATAACAACTAACTATAACACCACAAAACCTACAGAGGAAAACGCTGTTTCCTGTTCGCAGATCCGGATAATATATATGAAAGATTTTACGATTTTAAGAAAGACGAGGCCGGAAGAAAGAATATTATTGTCATCTCTTTTCCGCGTAAGAGTGATCGTGAAAAATATATAAATCGGGTATAATACTTTTTCAACTAGAATAAAAATTCATGTTTGAGGAAACGAGAGTCGCGAGATGATATGCGGGTGTATACAGATACACGCGCGGATTTACTATACTGCTATCCGGGTAGATTTTTAAACATCGGTTCGTAGATTTAGTACGGGTTTATATAGACCGCTCGAAGTTTAAGCTATACCGGAGAGTTTTATGTCGCGTTCAAAGTATTACACAGTTTTCAGAGAGAGAGAGAGAGAGAGAGAGAGAGAGAGAGAGAGAGACTGTTTGAATGCGCATATTTAAAAGATATTTCGTTTAACGATGCACAACCGCGAAATCTGTAATTCCGCGCGTCGAGGAAGGTTGCGCAATCTTTTGTATATTTTACGTTGACTAAACTGTCCATTAAACTAAGCAAATATTAAATACAATAGGATTTATAGAGAAGGAAGTTTTACCTTTCGTATATTTCTATATATTTGTTATTTTCTTCTCCTTTTGTGTAATTACCGAGGGTTCCAAACGATTTCTATAGAAATTCAATGTGTGTGTGTGTGTATATATATATATTGATGCATTGACGCGACGACGTGTCACGCGACGATCGATCGAACCCGATCATCAATTATTTTTATTATTTACACGCGGGTTTATAAATTTACTTTCTTTTGATTTCACAGTCGTCCCGGTCGTCCGAACGCGCGGCAGACTTTTCTTTCGCGAGCAATGAAAACACGAGCCCACTGAACCAAACGGAGAAATCCTATTTTACTTATCATTTCACGAACGATAACTTTTTACGTCGCGCGATCGTTCATTATTTTCGTTAATAGTAAATAGCACACTTCCTTCGCCGCGGTGAGTTGTATACTCGCGAAAATTATTTTCATTAAAATTAAAACGGAAAGGTCATTTAACAGAAAAAACCACCTCGATTTCTCCAGCGATATATATATATATATATATATATAAAGTCCTATCCGCGTCTATAAATAAAAGGTAAAAGTATATCGGTACCAACGAATATAAATACCAAAAATAGACTCGACTAATCGATACAACCGCACCATCGAAATAACACCGTATAGTCTACGGTTATCATGGGTTAAAATGAAAAAAAAATGTGTGTGTGTGTATACAGAAAAGTAAAGGCGCGGGTGGTTATATACACGTAATATTGACCCTATACATAAGTGTTCGCATGACACGACGCCCTTTCAATTTTTTTTTCCTCTCTCTATCTTTCATGACCCTTGCGTAAAGTTACTCCTTTCGTTGAGGGTTGAGGGTGTCAATTATCCGCGCTGCGCTTTTATTTCTTTTCTCTTTGTCGCGACGAGTTTTTCCATACACATTATATATATGGGGTATTCCACGTGAAGTGGTCCGATCAAAATTTTAAAATGCCCCAAATTTTGGGTACACATTGCAAATGTTTTTCAGAATACAGAAAAAAATTTTTAGGTACTGGAATTTATTAGCCTCAAAGTTATTCTAACCTCAAAAAGTGAACTTTTTCCAGTTTTTTTCAACACCAGCTGGGTTCATCGCTATTTAACTCAAAATCTATCAACTTTTACTATACAACATTATATGTAACATTCGTTGCTAATTATGTCTAGAATTTATCCTTCTGGGTTAGAATTTCCAATCTCAAGGTTAATGACAAATAAACTACATGTCAACATTCAACTTAAAAAAAAACCAACTTCGCCACAATTGATTTTTTTATCCAAAAGTCCAAAAGAAAGCTTGGAGCAATACCTTTCAAATGATCTGTAGCATTTTTATGGCCTTCAATTCTGTAAAAAGTTTATGATAATTTAAAGAAAGACGAAATTTTTTTAAAAATTTAAATGGAAATACCATGTTAATTTTTGTGAATTTTTGTCTTCTTTAAATTATCATAACTTTTTGCAGAATGAAGGCATAAAAATGCTACAGATCATTTGAAAGTATTGCTCCAAGCTTTCTTTTGGACTTTTGATAAAAAAATCATTGTGGCGAAGTTAGTTTTTTTTTAAGTTGAATGTTGACATGTAGTTTATTTGTCATTAACCTTGAGATTGGAAATTCTACCCAGAAGGATAAATTCTAGACATAATTAGCAACGAATGTTACATATATGTTCTATAGTAAAAGTTGATAGATTTTGAGTTAAATAGCGATGAACCCAGCTGGTGTTGAAAAAAACTGGAAAAAGTTCACTTTTGAGGTTAGAATAACTTTTGAACTAATAAATTCCAGTACCTAAAATTTTTTCTGTATTCTGAAAAACATTTGCAATGTGTACCCAAAATTTGGGGCATTTTAAATTTTGATCGGACCACTTCACGTATTATATATATTAGAATAATATTCATACGATGGGGGTGTTGCACACGTTTCGAACCATGTTGTCCTTTGAGCCTCGTACACGCGTATGTATATACGTTTTGGCCTTTTTTTTTTGATAACGAAACTTGTCATTTCCTTTACCGTTGTCTCCTTTTTTTTTTAATCTACGGCGTTATCATCGGGGAGTTGATGTAATCTAAATATTTACACACCGTGTGGTCTATATCGTTTTAGTTAATTAATATTTCGTTGTTTGATACGTTATTAACAAATTATTATTCAACGTGTTTGATAGAACGATAATTAACACGTGCGATTCGTTTTTAATTGTTAAATTGTATATATATACGCCTGTGTTTATGTATGTGTATATGCGCATTCTGTATACACAACAATCCTAAATGCAATAATTATACATTCACATAATTTACTACGTATAATACACGGATAATTATTAGAATTTAAATTTAAACTTATAAGAGTTATATAATTCCGATTTCTCCAGAGAAATATATATATAATATATATATATATAAAGTCCTATCCGCGTCTATAAATAAAAGGTAAAAGTATATCGGTACCAACGAATATAAATACCAAAAATAGACTCGACTAATCGATACAACCGCACCATCGAAATAACACCGTATAGTCTACGGTTATCATGGGTTAAAATGAAAAAAAAATGTGTGTGTGTGTATACAGAAAAGTAAAGGCGCGGGTGGTTATATACACGTAATATTGACCCTATACATAAGTGTTCGCATGACACGACGCCCTTTCAATTTTTTTTTTCCTCTCTCTATCTTCATGACCCTTGCGTAAAGTTACTCCTTTCGTTGAGGGTTGAGGTGTCAATTATCCGCGCTGCGCTTTTATTTCTTTTCTCTTGTCGCGACGAGTTTTTCCATACACATTATATATATGGTCCGATCAAAATTTTAAAATGCCCCAAATTTTGGGTACACATTGCAAATGTTTTTCAGAATACAGAAAAAAATTTTTAGGTACTGGAATTTATTAGCTCAAAAGTTATTCTAACCTCAAAAAGTGAACTTTTTCCAGTTTTTTTCAACACCAGCTGGGTTCATCGCTATTTAACTCAAAATCTATCAACTTTTACTATACAACATTATATGTAACATTCGTTGCTAATTATGTCTAGAATTTATCCTTCTGGTTAGAATTTCCAATCTCAAGGTTAATGACAAATAAACTACATGTCAACATTCAACTTAAAAAAAAACCAACTTCGCCACAATTGATTTTTTTATCCAAAAGTCCAAAAGAAAGCTTGGAGCAATACCTTTCAAATGATCTGTAGCATTTTTATGGCCTTCAATTCTGTAAAAAGTTATGATAATTTAAAGAAAGACGAAATTTTTTTAAAAATTTAAATGGGAAATACCATGTTAATTTTTGTGAATTTTTTGTCTTTCTTTAAATTATCATAACTTTTTGCAGAATTGAAGGCCATAAAAATGCTACAGATCATTTGAAAGGTATTGCTCCAAGCTTTCTTTTGGACTTTTGGATAAAAAATCAATTGTGGCGAAGTTAGTTTTTTTTTAAGTTGAATGTTGACATGTAGTTTATTTGTCATTAACCTTGAGATTGGAAATTCTAACCCAGAAGGATAAATTCTAGACATAATTAGCAACGAATGTTACATATAATGTTCTATAGTAAAAGTTGATAGATTTTGAGTTAAATAGCGATGAACCCAGCTGGTGTTGAAAAAAACTGGAAAAAGTTCACTTTTTGAGGTTAGAATAACTTTTGAACTAATAAATTCCAGTACCTAAAATTTTTTTCTGTATTCTGAAAAACATTTGCAATGTGTACCCAAAATTTGGGGCATTTTAAATTTTGATCGGACCACTTCACGTGGAATACCCCATATATATATATATATATATATATTCATACGATGGGGGTGTTGCACACGTTTCGAACCATGTTGTCCTTTGAGCCTCGTACACGCGTATGTATATACGTTTTGGCCTTTTTTTTTTGATAACGAAACTTGTCATTTCCTTTACCGTTTGTCTCCTTTTTTTTTTAATCTACGGCGTTATCATCGGGGAGTTGATGTAATCTAAATATTTACACACCGTGTGGTCTATATCGTTTTAGTTAATTAATATTTCGTTGTTTGATACGTTATTAACAAATTATTATTCAACGTGTTTGATAGAACGATAATTAACACGTGCGATTCGTTTTTAATTGTTAAATTGTATATATATACGCCTGTGTTTATGTATGTGTATATGCGCATTCTGTATACACAACAATCCTAAATGCAATAATTATACAATTCACATAATTTACTACGTATAATACACGGATAATTATTAGAATTTAAATTTAAACTTATAAGAGTTATATAATTGACGCGATGATTTACGCGCGCACACATAAATACGACACGATAATAAAAAAAACAAACGTAACATATATATATATATATATATATAACGACAAGTAAATCACATATACATATGATGTGCCGCGTATATTCATTAGAAGCTATATTCACATATATAAATAAAATTAGAAGAAAATTAAATCGATCCAATTAGATTAGAGTTGTACGAAGCAGTTGACTTGAACATGTATATATATATATATATATATATATATATATATACACACACCGCGTATGAAAATTCAACCGTTCAATCAATTATCACGGATAATATATGGATTTGATCAAATATTTGTGTAATACTTTGTCCTCTCGTGTTGAACGAGTAATCGTTCAACGCTGTACAGTCTTATAGTTCCTGCAGGAAATACTATAGGGGATTCGAATGTAATTACGAAAATCGAAATGCGTCTTTGACATACACATTGTTACTTCGATGAGGAAAAAAAAAATCGAGTGACCTCGATCTTTCTTATACTCGTATATCAGATCTGTGTGTGTGTGTGTACAGCCCTTCCTTTAGTGTGGTTATATTCACCCTTTCTCTTTTTATTATGCTTTTAACTTTGCATAATTTTCTGATTGTTCACAGCAAATTTCATTACGTGTAGAAAGTAAATTACGTTGGGTTTTCCTCTTTATACGTTTACGTTATTATATCGATATCGTGATTTTTCTTTGTTAATTTTTAGCTGTAGACAATTTTTTTTAAATTATTGTCGCATCGTCTGCATGGTCATTGTTATAAATTAAAATAGTTGGTATTTCCTTTGGGTTGGTGATACTTTACTGAGTGTGCGTTTGCTGAAGATAAAATATGAGTGAATTTAAGGAAATACACGGAGAAAAATAATATAGTAAATTCAGCAATGTTGATTTGCTACTTAGTCGTAACAATTACACGGTGAACTGCAGCACAATTTTATAATTGTATTAGCAGTGAACGTATCGCTAAAAGAAAACTATTTATTTTCAAACAAATTTTTTGTTCGTGTAACATAATTAATTGTTATTATTACAACAACTTACTGCTGAAAACGTCAAAATCATGTATCGATGATTTTGTTGTAAGTTTAACAGTTTCATTTTGCTAAAGCTGTGACGTGAATTGCTGTTTCTTGCAAAAATGTGGTAGTTTTAATTAAAACAAAAGGTTGCGAAAATCGGAGGCAACACGGAGAGCTAACGTCAAGGTTAACCTATAACATTAGTTTGAATCTCGGTTTGAATCTATATTAGTATTTATTGTGCTTTATAATATGAGTATTGAGGATGTATGTAACAAATAACATAAAACTATATTTTAAAAAATGCTACAAAATTGAATTAATCTATGTTTGTTTCGTCAAAAGAATTGAAAAGTAAAAAATTAGAGTCACGAAAAAATAGTATATAATACGTAATTCTACATAGGTAAAAAGCTTATTATCATTTTTCAGTAATATTTATTTTGAAAGATCTTTTGACAATTATTACATTTTGAATTGTTTCATTTAATTTGTTTTCGAGATTTGTGTGTAATTTTTATTATAAAAGTAACTATACACTAATATCAATTAAAAGCTATTGTTAAAGTAAAAAAATATCTACAACTTTAATGATAAATACATCAGTTGTTGCAACGAATATACTTACTTAAATCAGCAGTAAATTTTTGTTGCAATAACAGTAATAAAAATTAATGTAACTAGCAACTGACAGTTTGTAAATTTAGCAACAAAAATTTGTTATTTCTCCGTAACCACTAAATTCGTTACTACGACAACTAATTTCGTTAATCTAGCCATTCATTTTTCTCCGTGTAAAATATGGTTTGAAACTATGAATAAATGTATTTATTATTAATAACGAGCAAAAATAAATTACAAAATATTTATTAATTATTTTAATAAATGATTTTATTCGATGCGTGCAATAATATGTATTATTCTATTCACTAACATTTTTTCCCTTCATCGTTGAATTGCAATATTGTATATAAGAACACGTGAAAACAGTATAACCTATGTAAATCAATGAGACATTCGATCGGGAATCTGAAAATGAACGTGTCAGCACGGTCAATTACAACAACTTGATTATTAAAAATATTATGACTTTTCAATCGTAATTAATTTGTCCCTGTAACTTTCGTTCCAAAATTATCTCCGCGTCTCTTTTTGACTTATAAAATATAGTACGTTTACAATGATTCACGCTCGAGTATATATATTATATTTTAATGTATAGATAAAAAAAAGAGAAAATTTTTTTTTTAAAATACGTTACATTATTTTGCAAATAGAATAATGTTTACAAAACCCGATGGTTTCCCGTTTTCTACAGGACGATTTTTTTTCCGTCTGCGTGTATGTAACATCTCAATTTTGAGGTTTCTAACATTTTTTTGTTCAGTCTACCTATTATATCGTGTCCCTTTCGTCGGTTGGGTCGTCAAACTAGTTTTCTCCCAACATTCCACTTCTCGTTTGTTCGTTATCTGTGTCCGAGCATCTCCGATTCTCTTGATATATAATAGCCGAGCGTGTCTATACAGTATATTCACAAGCATTACCGACCGAGTTCGACTGTTCTTTATTTTTTCGACAATTACGTTGTTTAAACTAAAAAATATATTGTGTATTCTAATTTGTCGTTTTACCTATCTCTGTATATAGCTGTTTCGCGCGAAAAAAAAAACGAAAGAAAAGTACGGAGGTATAAACGAGGAAGAAAAATTAAATCCAACGCGAAGCGTGAAATATTTTTCAATTATCATATATATATATATATACACGACACTGCGTGCAACCTTCGTTGACCAATTAAAAACTTGAACTAAACAATGATAAAAATAAAGAGACTAAACAACAACAACAACTATAAGATACGAGAACGTATATTATAAAATCACGGAGCATTGGCAATGAGAAAAAAAAAAAATGTTCCGAGTCAAGTTCGCGTGGTAGCGACATATATAGGTATATAGCGTTGATAATTGAAAAGAGCAAATAATAAAATGCATACACGCATACTGTCGCAGGGCGTATTATATGGACGTTGCGAACGCGCAACGTATAGACATTACGTAATCGCCATTGAGGAGAACCTCCTCGCCAAGTAAACCGATGCGGTGCACAACGCGTAAAATTTAAATATAGGAAAGGATTTTCCATAATCGCGCGTTATTTCCGCGTAAACAACGGAAATATTTTGTTGCCATTTTTCTATAATGGATCTATATAATGATACATTTTTTTTATTCAAATTTCTTTTTTGTAATCTTCGATCTTTATACATAAATGATAAGTATGCTGTTGCTCGTGTATACGAATTCGATTTTAGTTTTCATGGAGGATACAGCGCGAACACGATAAAACGTTACGTAAATACCGATCTCGTTCTTTTTTTTTTTCAATTATAATTTGCAAATTGTAGATAATAATGGAATTGTTTTAATTTTCTTTTTAATAGATGTATAGTTATAATAACACAACGTTATTACACACCGTAAAATTCAAAACTGTGCACCCCAATTTATTCGAAACGTAATTTTTGTGAAAGTCCGATTCTCGCGCGTGTGTGTGTATATATATATATATATATGTATACGTATACAAGTTGTTTCGTAATATTATCGGAATTCAATGTGTGTGTATTATACGTGTGTATATAAGAGATATTTGTAATAATTACGATTCCTCGCAATGGATTATTAGTCACCGGTATTAAATTTTTTGACGTTATACATGTATATACATATCGGTGCACACGTGTGTGTATGTGTCACGTTTCTAACTATACATATGTAGTCGAATATATCGCATTTTCCTTAGTACACACACACACACACACACAGGCATCTACTCGCTCATTATTATCAATCGTATATATATATAATCGTAATTTCCTTCGTTTTTTTTTTAATCGTTTTATATACTTAACGATCCGAGTCGCATTTGACATTTTATTGGAAATGTTGTCGTAAAACCGCATTGAATACTACGAATCTTCTGGTAAGTATGACGCGAGAGCGTGTGTCACTTGCTTCTCAAAATTCACGAGAGCAACGTGTTGATCTCCCGCGAGCACCTTCGTGTAAAATGTGTATATATATATGCGCGCGTGGGTATATAGACACTTACGTAATAAAAAAAAATGCGAAATAAAAGCCGGGCGTATGTGTATGTGTGTGTGTGTAAGTTGGTATATATATATATAACCACGTGTATGTATATAATGTATACGAGAGAAAGAGCGGAAAGAGCGCGCAGGTGCGCTCGCTCGCGCATTCGGCTCGGTTTCCCTTTCTCTCGAAGAGTTCGGGTCGGGCACTTTCCCGCGCCTTGTACTTGCGGGACATTCCTTCGGTTGTGCGAGATGCCCTTTCTCGCCTCATTTTCTCCCTCTCTCTCTCTCTCTCTCTCTCTCTTCGTTGTTGTTCCTCCGGCCTCCTTCTTAGTTTCTCTCGAGTGTTAATACAACTGTGTATATGTATGTATATATATATATACATGTTGCACTTGCGGGGAAGTTGGTTTCGGAGCGCGATATACTTTCAAAAATCATTTGGAAGAACGAGCGGTCGAGGGTATATATATATATATATATATATATATATATTTTATATACTTTTGTTATATTTGAAACTCAATATTTTTTTTATTTTTTTTATTTATTCAGGCTATTTTAATCCTCAAAAGAGGATTATTCAGCAATTAGCATAATATATATACTACTGATTATTTGTTTGTTACGTAATTTTTTACACAACGAACGTTCGAGACGATGATAAGATCTTTCGTTTTCGAAGTTAAATTTTTTATATTTATTATAAGATATATACGAATAGTTTGCATATTAGATCTCGGTTCACTTTGATTGTACAGGCTTGCGCGTGTATCACATGTACACGTTAACGACCAAGTTTTTTCGTTGTGTATAATACTTTTTTTTGCCGCATACCGACTTGAATGTTAATTATATCATCGTTCACCAAGAATTACAGAAAAAGTATACAATGAACGTGATGACTGATTAAAAACGTCTTAATTTAATCGCGGTAGGATTCATATATAAGCGATCGAGTATACGATTTAACTGCCCGATATACTGCGGAGATATAAATAGTATAATATAAACTGTCAAATACGAATGACTGTATAGAGATAAAGTGTCATCGGACGACGCCACGCAGTCTCCTTATCGAAATTATTAAACTATATTGATATAAATACAAGCAAATCGGAATGTCATATATATATATACACATACGCGGTTTATCTGCATCGATATTTCAAACGAATAAATATTTCGAGTTGACCGTTCCTATCATCAATGATATTTCAAAATGTAAACGATCGAAAGAATAGTTTTGTTTCTTAATGTAAAAAACGTAACTTTTTTTTTGTCTTTTTAAATAAAAATTAATAATATTACAAGATTTTTGTTCACGTTTTAGACCGGCCTTGGATTTCTCAAGTAATTCGAATTTTTAAAGATAATACACAGTTTTGAATATATTGACTGATTCTTCTTGTCAGAAACGATTACACGCTGTACTATGTTTATCTAGACTTTATATAAAATTACTAAAAAATATTATGAACGCGTATATATATAAGTACTTACTTTATAATTTTTATATATAAAAAATAGTCTGGAATTGATAACTATATTCCAGGATCTTTCATGTTTTTCTACACTTATAATATCAAGATCTCTCCAAAAATTATTATTTCTTATATTCATTGGTATTAGGGTATATTTTTTGATAATATATTCGATTGATTTAACAATAAATTTGTCACTCGTTAAATCAATCGAAAATATTATCAAGAAATACCCAAAAATTGTTATTTACATTAAAAAAAATTTAATTTCAGGGAATTGAACCTCGGTTATTTGGATTCAGAAGCGTTGAGTTACTTCGCTGTTTCTATCATTATTTTAAATCATATTTAGTTTGTAAAGTTTGTTTATCGTTACTTGAATTAAAGGTAGCTCAAGGCTTCGAACCCAAAGATCAGAAATTTCATTACGTTGGATTATTTTTTTGAATTTTTACAGTTATTTAATTGTAACAAATCTTAGAAACAAAGTTTGTTACATGTGTAGAAGTTTTAATAAATCGTATAGTTTTCAATTACAAAATTTCAAAGAGACCTATTGTCCTAAGCTCTTCCCAAATTAGGACCGTCCTATTTAGAATATTTTTTTCTTACCTATATTATTACTTATGGAAAAAAATATTTTATTAAAAATGACTTTAGTCATCAATGACAGGCCAAGAAAGATTACTGGAGTTCATGATAATGACCAAATGAACATTGTAATAATAATTATGAATTAAAAAATAAAATTGCCGATCACTACATTTCTTAGCAATTTATTTAATTTTAATCTAATATCATTTAATTGCCGAAGACTATGGTAACTTTTAATATTACGATAATTTTACATAAAATATTGAGTATATATACTCGAGGATCGACGTGATATTTATATATATATATATATATATGGGGTATTCCACGTGAAGTGGTCCGATCAAAATTTTAAAATGCTCTAAATTTTGGGTATACATTGCAAATGTTTTTCAGAATACAGAAAAAAATTTTTAGGTACTAGAATCTATTTGCTCAAAAGTTATTCTAACCTCAAAAAGTGAATTTTTTCTAGTTTTTTTCAACACCAGCTGGGTTTACCGCTATTCTTTTAGACTTTTGGATAAAAAAATCCATTGTGGTGCACTTACACTATTTTTAAGTTGAATATTGACATGTAGTTTATGTAACATTGACCTTGAGATTAGAAATTCTAACCCAGAAGGATAAATTCTACACATAATTATCAACGAATGTTACATATAATGTTCTATAGTAAAAGTTGATAGATTTTGAGTTAAATAGCGATGAACCCAGCTGGTGTTGAAAAAAACTAGAAAAAATCCACTTTTTGAGGTTAGAATAACTTTTGAGCAAATAGATTCCAGTACCTAAAAATTTTTTTTCTGTATTCTGAAAAACATTGATCGGACCACTTCACGTGGATCCTATATATATATGCATATATATATATATATATATATATATATATATACATACCGTCACATACCCAATTCCGTACGTTTTCAAAATAATTTTATGTTAGAAAGGATAATAATTGTATAGATTTTGACGCATCCATAAAGTATAAGTATTAAATTTCCTTTTAGCCGTCTCAGATAAATAAAATATAACTGCTGTTTTTAAAGTAAGCAACAATGTAAGAAAAAATAAGCGAGAAGTACCAGTTTCTGATCAGTTAATTTTGGGTATACGATATATAACCAATTCCTATAGTTAAAACTGTTAACCAATTATTGATTATTTAACATTTAAATTGTATGTACAGCTACGTTTAGATTTATGTAAATCTTATTATTTTATTGAAATAATACACTGATTAGAAATTAATTCATGATCACTAATTGGATACCTTACGGTACATAGGAAGTATACGAGAAGAATAGAGTGAGCGATAAAACTCGTCGACTAATCTAAAAAAGTACCAGTACGAGATTCGCAATTCAAGCTCGACAATTGTTCTTTTTTCCGCGCTCTGGTCCACATCATTATACACAACTAAATGTATATACCAAATGTATATCGTCCACTTATAGTATTGTAAAAACCAGAAAAATTAAAAACTAAAAATTTACACTAAAAGATATGACGCGTGCACGCAACGTTCACTTGGTTCCGTGACGCGTCTATATACTAGTAAAGAGTAAATAAATGTATTAAACGAATTAGCATCGTTGACAAGCCCTATTATAGATACTCGACGATGTAAATATCTCGTGTATTAAAAACTGAGCCCGAGACGCATCACGCGTGTGTGCACCATAATGAAAATAAGGATGGCGCTACACACGACCTCATTGTAAAAATACCCTGAAATAATTTAAACTTATTAATACAACAAACAACGTGTGTGTGTGTGTGTACGTGGAACGTGTGAGGTCATCATTAATATTATTAAACTGGTGGTCCGTTGTATACGCCTATAGCGCGCCACACACCGCGTAAACATAGAACACGTAATGTCACTCCTATTTGCTATTAGCATAAAAAATAGACCCCATTTACATCGAGTTGCGTGTGACGAAGCACCTTGCACTTTTAATGCTTTTGTCACTCGTGTGTATATATAACATCGCACATATATATATATATAGATAAACACCACACTATACATATACATACATACATATATACATATATAAGATGCATCATTCGAATCGTAATAAGCATATTAATCACTCTGTACCATAACAATATAACAATCGTTTATACGAGTTTATCAAGTTAATATATTCTATATACATTATACATTCATCCTATATTTATATATCATCTGATCAATCGTTTATCCCAAGATGCCGCCCCACTTAATCTCATCGAATTTACCCTCTATTTTACGTAAATTTACGATATATATATATATATATACACCATTTTTACGATGAAAACATTGGTCAAATATTTTTAATTACGTGGTCGAATAATTACACCGTAACCCGTATTTATTATCCTTTTAAACGTATAATGATTACTCGCTTGACCTAAAATTTTCATTTTACCTCGTGTGTACGCAACATTTTTAATATGCACTGTACCTATATATATATATATTATATATATATATATTATATATATATATATATATATATACATACCGTCACATACCCAATTCCGTACGTTTTCAAAATAATTTTATGTTAAAAGGATAATAATTGTATAGATTTTGACGCATCCATAAAGTAAGTATTAAATTTCCTTTTAGCCGTCTCAGATAAATAAAATATAACTGCTGTTTTTAAAGTAAGCAACAATGTAAGAAAAATAAGCGAGAAGTACCAGTTTCTGATCAGTTAATTTTGGGTATACGATATATAACCAATTCCTATAGTTAAAACTGTTAACCAATTATTGATTATTTAACATTTAAATTGTATGTACAGCTACGTTTAGATTTATGTAAATCTTATTATTTTATTGAAATAATACACTGATTAGAAATTATTCATGATCACTAATTGGATACCTTACGGTACATAGGAAGTATACGAGAAGAATAGAGTGAGCGATAAAACTCGTCGACTAATCTAAAAAGTACCAGTACGAGATTCGCAATTCAAGCTCGACAATTGTTCTTTTTTCCGCGCTCTGGTCCACATCATTATACACAACTAAATGTATATACCAAATGTATATCGTCCACTTATAGTATTGTAAAAACCAGAAAAATTAAAACTAAAAATTTACACTAAAAGATATGACGCGTGCACGCAACGTTCACTTGGTTCCGTGACGCGTCTATATACTAGTAAAGAGTAAATAAATGTATTAAACGAATTAGCATCGTTGACAAGCCCTATTATAGATACTCGACGATGTAAATATCTCGTGTATTAAAAACTGAGCCCGAGACGCATCACGCGTGTGTGCACCATAATGAAAATAAGGATGGCGCTACACACGACCTCATTGTAAAAATACCCTGAAATAATTTAAACTTATTAATACAACAAACAACGTGTGTGTGTGTGTGTACGTGGAACGTGTGAGGTCATCATTAATATTATTAAACTGGTGGTCCGTTGTATACGCCTATAGCGCGCCACACACCGCGTAAACATAGAACACGTAATGTCACTCCTATTTGCTATTAGCATAAAAAATAGACCCCATTTACATCGAGTTGCGTGTGACGAAGCACCTTGCACTTTTAATGCTTTTGTCACTCGTGTGTATATATAACATCGCACATATATATATATAGATAAACACCACACTATACATATACATACATACATATATACATATATAAGATGCATCATTCGAATCGTAATAAGCATATTAATCACTCTGTACCATAACAATATAACAATCGTTTATACGAGTTTATCAAGTTAATATATTCTATATACATTATACATTCATCCTATATTTATATATCATCTGATCAATCGTTTATCCCAAGATGCCGCCCCACTTAATCTCATCGAATTTACCCTCTATTTTACGTAAATTTACGATATATATATATATATATATACACCATTTTTACGATGAAAACATTGGTCAAATATTTTTAATTACGTGGTCGAATAATTACACCGTAACCCGTATTTATTATCCTTTTAAACGTATAATGATTACTCGCTTGACCTAAAATTTTCATTTTACCTCGTGTGTACGCAACATTTTTAATATGCACTGTACCTTATATATATATATATATATATATATATATATATATATATAAAATTGAAAAGATTATTCATTTTTCTAATTACTTAATATCTGGATGACGTGCCATACGCGTTTGTGTGTAACACAAAATTAGATTAAAACAATTCGAAATAGCGTAATTACGTAATAAAAAAACATATGTTAATATCATACGTTTTTACGACTCTGTGTGTGTGTGTGTGTCAATTTGTTTTCATTACTATATCGGAAAAACGTATGTAGTTTAATTAAAGTAAAGCACATATTAGTTATATATATATCTGTGTGTGTGTGTATATATATCGCATGCACGATGAAAATTAGTTTTATCTCGATGACATTAAAAAAGAAAGTGTTCACATTTCTTTAATATACACAGAAACTCCATGCGAAAATAAAGTAGCTTTCTATACGTAATGCGGAAGATAAGCTTTCTAAATTAAATCTGAAAAATCACTCTGATCGTCTTAAATTTCTTCAACGGTCGCTTTTAAAATCCAGTATATGTCGGTGTTCCAAGTTTACCCTATACGGAATATATATATATATATATATATATATATCGGGTTAACAATGTAATAAATTCACCTTCGGACGTATATAACCGTAGCGAGTGTATTATACAGAAAGAAATCATTAGTTATGCATCGAACATCAAGTTCTTAACGTAACTTCCTCAAATTACTAGTAGCTATATATGTATACAAAAAGAAATATAGTTTTAGAAAATTGTGACATTATAACTTTATCAATCTTTAATATCAAGTATACTTATATAGGATTAAATTTGAATGTAGATGTTGTTATACAAATATTTAGCAAATATATTTGGAATATTATGTTTCTTAGGCAATTGTTTTGTTCGCGATAAATCAATTTATTTTTTATAAATATTTATCTATAGGACTATATTTTAATAGAATGTTTTTTATCGAACTCGACGGTAACATTTTTTAATTCCAGAGATTGTCTATATGTTGAATTAAGTGACTTCATTTTCATGATTTGTCGGAAATAATTTTGTTTTACATATTTTTCTAACGATCGTAATATAATGTATATTCGAATTAATAAAATTTTATAACTTCTTTTTTTCTGTCAACTTTGTAAAATCTTAATACAACGAAATGAAGAGCGATTTTACCAGTAGATGAACGAATTCTTAATAAACTTACATTTTTTTTTACGGTAACATATATATGATTATTCCTACGATATATATATTTTTTTTCTGTAAATCCGCAAGAAAATATATTTTAATGTATTATACAAACCAAAACAACCGGAAAATCGTTAAATTTTTATTCGCCAAAATGTCATGCGCTAGAAAATAACTATGCCCATTTGACTATTTAAAAAACAAGTGTTCGCTCGTTAATTCATTCGCTCTATACAAAAAGTGAATAGACAAAAATTTTCTAAAACCTTTATAATTTATTTCTACTAGAGTTTAGTTTAGACACATTTTAATCCGTATAAAAATATAATCAATCCTAAATAATCTACAAGAAAAAATGGTTTTATTTTTCTAGACAAAAAACCTTCTTTTTACACGTAAAAAAAAGTTAATTGTACGATAAATCTCAAGGTTATCGCTATTAACGAATTTGAAAAATCACGATAGAAATTTGTTTTTTTTTTTTATTTACCAAGTTGACACGTATTGTACGCGTCATGCCGCTCGTTTCCCATTTGACACAGTAAACTTCCCGTGACTCGGTTAGAAAATTCACAAAGTGGGCCACCGTGAATCCATATGGTGACAACTATAGCATTCCTCCACGCGCATTGTTATTACACATGTGTATATGGTGAAAATAAGGAAGAAGGATCAGTTGACTACGTGAATGTCAAATCAAAAATATTAGTTTCACTTTTTCGCACGAGACGTATCGTTGAAAAGTATTACAAACAATTTAGGTAATTGACGCGTTTAAACGATCTTATTCTTCGCAAAGAGCTATACGATTGCCACGAGGTTTTTAATAAAGAAATTTTCCTACAACTTGCGAAGAATTTAACGATATATATATATATTTAAAGGTCAGTTGAGAGCTAAACGCACATTCGCATTGACACGAATTTTAGTATTATACTTCAATCTTCGTATTTACATTTTAGAAAGCATGCGTTCACACATAAGTATATGTATACTACACTGTAACGGGCTTACGAGCATATATTTCCGATTCCGCGAAATTTCACTAAAATACATATATAGCGCGTTTGACGAGAAAAAAATGTCGAGGTTTACGATTTCCTTTTTTAATGGAAGAAGAGTAAAAACCACGAGAACAACGAGTAATAAAAGGACAGTCGTTAATTAAAATTAAAGGCCAATCGTTATACCAACATTTTCCAAGTTATCCAACGTACTGGAACCAAATCCACCATGTGCGACGAATTAGTGGGTCAAGATCATCACCTACCTAATTTCTGTAATGGATGTATATATTTTTTTTAATTTTTATTTGTAAACTCGAGATTTTTTAAAAACTTGGTAAATAATGGAATTTATATAAACCGTTTTAATAATGAAGAAAGTTAGGAATATGAGGCTTGAGAAATGTTAAATAAACTAGCTGCGGATGTTTACCACCTGTTTTATGGCTGGAAATCTTCACCAATTTCTAGCCAGTACATCGCTAATTTTTAGGAAATAACGTTTAATTGTTTGTATTGTCATTTAAATTTTTAATTTAAAAAATTCATTGCTTGTAAGGTCATATCTTCATTTATTGTTTAAATTAGTTAGACATTGTTTTTATTTAATTTATACATAAATATCCGCGTATTATTTCTATAAAATTTATCTACATAATATATACTCTCCACCGAAAGAAAATTTAATATTCTTAGTTTACTGAGTATTTATTGTATTTGGGATTAACCCTTCTCATTATCAGTATACTTAACACATGATATTTACGAACATTTTTTTTTAATTACAAATTAACTATCAAGAGAATAATTGATTTATGGTGTTCCTTTTCCGTATTTTATTAATCGTCAAATTATAGAAACGGAAACATTCATACTTGGAATGCTTAAAATTTTTGATGAACTATGCGCGTATGTCAGCGTCTCGACTGTCTTTATTTTACTTTCTTCTTCAGTTCCAATGATAGGAAAGCATCAGCAGATAATTCACCAAATCTTTTCTACTATTGAAACGTATACGTTAAACTTAATTATTTTTTAACGAACAATTAGCGATATAATAGTTTTAATGCCTCGTCGCCGTTACAATCGCATTCTCCTCGACGACAATGGAAAATATAATTAAGATAAAGTAGTTAGTAAAATCGTCTATACAAGATACATCGTATCAAAACTACAACCTGTTAAAAAATAATTATCTTGTAACCACGTATATCGTATAAAGCAGTGACTGATATAATTGTACAAAAATTTCCTTAAAATTATATAAGGTGTGACGCGGTGATAATAAAGTTTTATAAATTTTTTAAAACTAACTATTTTTAATTTTAATGTAAATAAAAAAAAACAATATTTTTTGTTTGCAATATTAATACCATCGATTACTTTCTTATCGAAGACGTAAAGGGACGCGATACATAAAAATTAGTATCGATATTATTTTTTCATTAACAATAGGTTATTGCTCCTTTTTTTTTAAATTTCTGCTTTAACGCTATCGCGTCCTTCTTCCATTTGCGCTATTCTTAGATAAAAGAAAATTTTTTTTCCACAATTTTTAGTGCATGAGCGATTGAGATTTTTGCCTAATCGTTACCGGTAAAAAGTGTACTAATTCCATAAATTCGCTCTCTTTCTCGCAATTTTTCTATTCAAATTTCTCCAAAAAATTTCGCTTGGCTAAATTTAACGTACGTATTGTAGCTAAAATTACACATCCCACGAGTCAAACGAACGAACATTAATTACATCGCGCGCACTACATACAATCCAAGGAATTTAACTCGAGCGCGTAAATGGAAAGTAAATTCCCTTTCCGAACAACCAGGAGATAAGATATAACGAATGGAAAAAAAAGGTATTGGTCAATTATCCACGCACACCAATACAGCCAGACGAAAAAAAAAACACACATTTGTACTTTACGATTTCAAAACTTGACTGCACGCCTAGACGAGGTCTAGACGCGTCGAAATGTAAAAAAAAAGGAAAGAAAACTATCGCGTCCTTGACAAGGCCCTAACCTACTTTTTATCCCATAGCGCCAAGGCGAAAAGACAAAAAAAAAAAGAAAAACACGATATCTGCTCGTTAAACGTATAATTTTGAAGCGAGTCACGTTTTTAAGCCATACACACCGAGCGCACATCTCCTTAACTTTTTTATTTTTTTTTTCCTCGCGAAAACTGCAGTCACCAACATTTATGTATATGTATATTATATGCATCAACGGCGTTATATACTAAACTCCTTCATTTAAATTACATGCGTTATGATATCCAATACCGATTTGTCATCCTATATAGTTTTTTTCTCAATTATTCGTTAAAAAAAAAACGAATACTTATAAATTCCATCTTTGCTACTTGTAAAGAACGCGTAAACTCGTTTACCGAAACCCATAATATCAATTACGTGTATATATAATTTCAAAAAAATTTCTCACGGTTATATACGGAAAAAAAAAAAATATATATATATATATATATATATACACAAAGATTCGTACCGAAAAATGATCGAAAATTATTGTGTGCGAAACTGTAGACAATAGCTGCGACGTAATTAAGTGGTATATAATGCACAACTCGAAAAAATTACGAGGAAGAATAGACATGTATATAGCGAGGGAGGCGGACACTTTGCGCGCGGTATCAGCGAGGAATCTCCAAGGGAAAAAAAAAATATATATCGGACCTCGAGTCGCGAAACGGAAACGACAAATTGAACCGATTGTTCGAGATATTCGTACGAAAAACAATGAAGTAAACAACGTAGGTATATACACATATATATATATATATATATATATATATACAAACGCGTATATAGAGTGTTACGTCATTGGTAATACGTGACGAACCTACCGCGTTTTCCCGATCCTTGGATGATGCACGTGTGTATATATGCGCGATGCCTATCGACGCTTACTTGGTGTTTCGTGTATGTATGTATATGTAACACGTAATACGTGAATCAGCGTCGTAAAAAAAAATACACAGCGCGCAGGCGAGGCGAGGAAAACGATTCATAATGGGCGTTGACGAATGTCAAAATTAGTTTTTTTTCTTCCTTTTGTTTTAAATTTTACGGTGCGAGAGATATACAAACTAATCGAAATTATAATAATTTGGGTGAAGTGTCAATTTTTGTGTTTTCACGATTTATGCGTGTTAATAATATATATTTTTTTTAATGACAATGCGTGTATAGTAAATTTAAGTTTTTGTGTATTATTTTGTAAATGGAAAAGTAGATGTTGCGTAATACACTATAGCTCTATATATATATATACATATATATATATGTATATATGTGTGTGTGTAGGAACGCAGATTGTCGGTGACGGTGTGTGTATCACAAGCGTTACTTAAAATACGGACTTGATTACAAAGTGCGCGGATAAATAATAAATTCAATTTTATAATTAACAAAATTGATTTTTAAGCGTTGTAATGCATAGTTTGATAAACGGTTATATATTCGAGGTAAATGCAACGCTATCCCATATTAAAGGTGTATAAATAGAAAATGTGTTGTACTATTATAAGTAGTAACAGTCAATTTAAAGTATCAATGACAAGTGGTTTAACGACATTCTAGACACAATTTTATGGAAAAAAACGAGTTTACGTAATACATTTGTTTATTATTAATTTTTTTTTTAATATATGTATCGCTATCATTGGTATGAAGATTTGGGTATTATTGTTAATGTTTTCAGGTTAATCATATTCAATTTGATAACTTAACGGGATGTCATATTGATAACAGATTTCTGTAATTGATTTTTCAAATATAATTTTTAATTTTTTTTCATATATTTTTTTAGCATACGCACAATTGTTACATATAATAGAATGTGCCTTAACTCATACAATTGAAAAAATATGGAAATTGAATGATACATTTGAAAAATCAATTAATGTGTATTTTAAATGAAGGTACGACATCCCCTTAATACTGTAAACAACCGATTTTTTAAATATGCACCATTTTTAGAGAGAAATTTAGTATTAAAAATTATTATAGTATCTGGTAAAGAAATCACAGACTAACAAATTGAGGAAAATTAATACAGTTTATTTTAAAATTTACAAAACTTACAGTAAATATTACACGAATTATATAGTAAATTTTATTTTAGAATATAGTAATTTAATAAATGCTATAATAATTTTCTCCAATTTGTCAATCTGTGATTTTTTTAAGAAACTATTTTAATTATTAAGTTATCTTAACATTTTCCCAGTCAATTTTTATGTTTACTATTTAAAATTGTTAATAGAATGATCTGAAATTCTAACTTATGAAAATGTCTTCCTAATCTTATTTTTTCAGAGATTTATGTACTCACAAAGAGAACATCGCATGTTTGGGAAACGGATCGTGCCCAGCTTGTAGGATGTTTTCTAACATAAAAATATAAAAAAAGCCATAGCCGTAGACCCTAGCAATCGTTTTTTCAAAAGTTATACGCTATTAAAGCAAAATTTCTACAAAATAGAGATTTCACTTCAAGTGCTTGTAACTTCCAACCTATCAAATATTGACATGCAAACCAAAGTTTAATGAAAAGCTGAGATAAAATAGATATATTTAAAAAAAAATACGCTCAAATCGGTTGAAAAGGAGCAAATATATAGCCAAATTAAAAGTTTGAAGAAATTTTTAATAAAAATTGGACACTACAAATTTTATTGATTATTTAAGCTAAATTTCTTCAAATTCTTAATTCGATAGTTTCTTTGTTCCATTCTAATAAAGTAGAGCGTATTTTTTTTAAAATTATATCTATTTTATCTCAGCTTTTCACTAAGCTTTAATCTGAACGTTAATATTTGATAGTTTTGAAGTTATAAGCGTTTAAAGTAAAGCCTCTTTTATTTAAAATATTGCTGTAATAGCGTATAACTTTTAAAAAAATGATTGTTAGGCTCTGCGGCTATGGGTTTCTTCATAATTTTATGTTAAAAAACATATCCTACAAGCTGAACACGTTATATATACGTTCCCAAACATATAATGTTCTCCTTATTAGTTACATATTTTTAACTACGCTGATTAACATATTTAGTAAACGATCCATTATACGTACAATTTTTACTTGTACGTAGTTGCATAAAATCGTTGCTTTTAAAAATAGATTATATTCTAATTATATATCCCTGGCAGAAATTTTCCCCGTCTGTTAATGATTAGAGGTTAAAAATAGTTATTTTATGAGTTGTAACTAGCTTTTTTTTTTTTATCGATACGTAACAAATAGCTAATTTATACTTAACTAAATCGTCTCATTTTTCTATTGAGTGTATACTCATAAGGAGAGGTTCCACCTTCTGGGTGATGAATTTTAACGTTGGTTACAGTTTTAGGTATTTTAATCTCACACGCTCGTTTTTTTTAATAATTATACTTTATTCGAGTAATTTTTCTTTAATACTGTATTATTTTTAATTGTTCATAACTTTTGTGTAATTAAAGATAGGCACTAAAACAAATGTTGTAAAAAAAACCTTTGAAAAAAATCAGTTAAAAAAAATTTCAGTGAATCTGTCGCAAATTAATAAGAGAAACAAGAATTATAAGTTATTTTAAATGAATTTTAGCATTAAAATTTTAGCCAATTTTTTAGACTAAAAAATTTATAGTTTTTGTTTTCTATACCACTTTGCGACAATTTAAAGGATTTTAGCTTACTTTTCCTGTAAATCACGTCAATCCGATCTGGACCTTCCTTCAAATTTTTCTTTGAATTACTATCTTTAATTGGTCAAACTATAAATGATTAAAGTGAAACGTAATTATAATAAAATTGTTTAAAAAATTATAATTATAAAAAAATAATTACTTAGAGATTACATTGCCTATATATATTTCCATTGATATTAGGTATTACAAGTGAAAACTGAAAAAACGGAAAGTGGAACCTCTCGTTGTCAGCGTAAATGACAATTAAATTAAGCTACACCAGAATCCACATTGTTATGTAGATTGAATATTTGAATATATGACGCTTAGACATTTCAACCACAATTGGCCGATCTCCTTAACAACAAATTGTCGAAACGGTACCTTATACGGAGAAAACAAATTTTAGTAAATTTTACGAAAATTTCCGTAAATATTTGATAAGCGCGGTAACAGACTGGCTAAAAAAAAAATTACTGAACTTTTAGTAAATTTCTTACCGAACACACTACCGAATTCGTTACTGAGAAATCTATACTAATTTTTACTAAAAGTTTATAGTAATTTTTGGCGTTTGGAAAGTCAGTTATCGTGTTGATGAAAATTTAGTAAAATTTACAGTTCTATATATATGCATGATGGAGAAGGTATAGAAATTAACGGAATAACAATCAGTTGGTATAAAAGTTGAAACGTATCCGTTGATTTACTTATGACAAAAATGGCAAACAACGCGCAAACCCTCGACGTTGTAAAACTCATAATATCGAGAGAAATTGTAGAAAAGTAATTGTACAGACACACACATAGATATATAGGTAGAAACTAGAAACTCACAACGCGTACATCTGAAGTTATAAGCATTCCAGGTTGATTTGTACATAAATGATTATATTCAAGCACAAGGATCGGTTAAACTATAAAAAAACCATATTGTATGTACAATATTCGTTGCGAAACTCGAAGAATTTCAAGGGTGTTGCATCTCTTTCTAACTCACGATTCCCATATAATTCTTTGGTGTATAATAATCGCTCGGTCGCTCGCTCGCCGTACAGAGCGCACTCGGATAATATTCGTCGTTGTTATATATATATAAAAATATATCTATACAGAGGTTATAACGAAAAGTAGGGTATATATATATATATATACGCTGTAGACGAAGTATCTATATATAAAAATGAATTGAATGTTACAGGTGACCGAGGCGAGAACCGAGATTAAATAAGATAGAAGTGAAGGAGCAGCGATGGGTTACGACACGGAAATGGACGGCTGCGGCCGGTGCATGAAGTACACGCTCTTCATCGTGAATTTCGTAATTTTCGTAAGTACCCTCCAACGATTCCCTCGTTAACATTTCCTTACCTATACCTATACGTCTACGCGACCTCGACGTTCATTTAACCTATATACATATATATATGCGTATATACGCGCGGACTTTCGGTTTTTCACACCGCGCTTTATATATACATACACTGAAAGAGAAGGATATATTTGATATTAAGATATTTATTAACTGTTAACAAACCTAAGGCTATATTTGTTAACTGTTAATAAATATCTTAATATCAAATAAATTCTTCTTTCAGTGCATACATATAGAATCACCGATTACGATGATATACTCGATATTTCGTATTTGTCTTCGTTTCTCGATATCCCTTGATTCGTCATTTTTTTTCTTCTTCTTCACGGCACTTCGATGCGCACGATGCGATTATAATATTAATTTGGAAAGTTTGCGTGTATAGACGATTAGTAATATGTACATTGTTGCGTCATTCGATTATTCGTAGAAAAATGTTTAGTCCCTTGATGATGCACATACGATTAACACGAATAACAATAGTTGCGTATCGTTGCTGATTCGATGGGAGTAAATGTCTTTATATTTCAATTAGTAAAAAAGAGATTTCCTGCGACGGCCAAATATATGTATATATACGTACTTGTTGAATTAATCGAGGTATTGATTAATTTTAAATAAGTTTAAGTTCGAATTTTATATACGATTTTAATTTATTATCAAATTTAGCTTGGGGACTTAATTAACGTGTGCATTGCTCAATAATGGAGGCGACAATATTAATAACATTTTATATAATTATAAATAAATTATTATTTAATAAATTAAATAAATTTATTATATCTTTACATTGGATGTATATGTATTTATATTAATATATTAATTAATAATAATAAATTATATCAATATCAATAATAATTAATATATATTAACGTATTAATAACATTTTATAAAATTATAAATAAATCATTATATATGTAAATTAAATAAATTTATTAAATAAATTAATTAAATAAATTTAGTATATCTTTACATTGGATGTATATACAGGTATATGTAAAATTATTAAATGACAAATATTAAGAATAGTAACAATAAACTAATAATATTAATTTATACCCAGTCATTTTTCCATTTAAACGCCAAGAGCTTAATAAGATTTCTATTATTAGTCATTGTATAAATATATAATTTAAAAAAATATGTAATAATGACAAGGGGTATCGATAGTGAGCGTTAATAACGCTTTTCTGTAAATACGAATAATTAAAGAACAACCAACGTTTGTTCAGTACTTTATCACAATTACCAATATTCATTACTCAGGATGCCAAAGTCGACTTTAATTAAATCCTCCCTATACTTTATCAACCGAGCTAAACAAACAATTCGATTATAATTCATATAATTTATACATCATATTTTTTACACTAAGAAACATTTTTTAGTAAAAATTACTATTTTAATGGTAAAAATTGCTACCATTTTGGAAAAATTACCATTTTTTGTAATTGTGCAAGTCTGTCTTCCTTTTACCATTAAAATAGTCATTTTTACTAGCACCATTTTTCTCAGTGTACAGGGTAATTGAATTCTTTGTTTGATTCGGTTGATCAAGCTGCAGGAGGTTTAAAGTTGTCTTTGGCACAGCATTAATGGATTGTAAATAAAATAATTATGGTAAATTATATAAAGAGACCAAGATACCACTGCTCTATATTAAAGGAATACCACGTATTACCGAGGTATACAATTTTTTTAATTTATCGTTTTATACTAAATAAATACGTAAAATTTCCAAAGTCTGCCAACGTACCAACGATCTACGTATTACGTACAGAATTTAGGGTTACGTTACGTGAAATTGCGATTAAACAAAAATTGACCGCGTATAAAATGCAACGTCGATAATATCGATAGATGAGTATAAAGTATAAAACCGACATCCCCTTAATTCTCGAATTTCCTTCCGCAGCTATTTTTTCTTTAATTCATCTATATATATCAATTTTGTATAAAATTTAAGAGGATGTCGTAGTCTATATATACGAAACTACACACGCTTATACCGAGATTATCGTACTTTTCGTTAATTACTTACAATTTATTGATATGTACTCATTATTTTTTTCATCGCGTATTTTTTAATACATACTATATGTGCGATGACAGCAATAATTATCTAAAAATCAAAAACAAATTTAAATAACGAAAAATGCATTACAGAAATGTGTAATTAGGTACTACATCCATCCTCTCAACAGAGTGATAGATAATACTCGGTTTACTGAGACTTAACTAAAATTCGGTAAGAATTCAGTGTGACATGTCCTTAATAACTGACATTGCGCGCTAAGTCCACGTTTTCCAGTAAACTAATTTTACAGTGAAAAATATAAAGGTTCAACTGCGTTTTATTTTTCTATATCCTACAAACGCACCTGATTGCCTGTATTGAAATTTGTTTAAAACGGCAAGATAATAATTAACGTACGTCTAACGTCTATATACCGATGCTTAATTAAAAATTCAATTAAGTATATTATATGTATATATATATATATCCACCGTTCGCTATAATGAAAATAGTGATTGATTATTTCGAACGCGTCGTTCTTACATACACATACATATATATAAAATTATAAAACTCGAGGTAATATTATGTATAGTGGGTATATTAAGCGTGATAAGAGAGAAACGGTTGTCAAGTAAATAATATGATTAGCCCGTTAATTCATAATAGCGTACGCCATAAGTTGACGCGGTGACCTTGATGAAGCTAAATGAGCTTCGTTCTATATAGAACGCATCAACAACGAATATATAACGTGTGCAGCCTTATCTTTAAATTGTTTTTCTTAACTCGATTGATTATAATTACTAATTGCGGGCTTGTTTTTCGTTCTTTTTTTTATTCTCCTCACTGTACAACTATACCTCTCTCGATATTTCGATCGACGGTTTAACGATGCGCCCGCGTCGTTTTAAATTTCATCGCGACAAAGTATATACGATTTTAGGATGTTACTTGAATTTTGGAGAATAAACCTATATATATATATATGTAATATCGCGTTTTTATATGTAATTATCGCGAATCAAATGTAATTTACGGAAGTGGCCGACGTCGTAAAAATTAATGATCGTTTGTAGTCTCCTATATATATGAGTTGTTAATAAATTTGTCAGGTTTCCGTATCTAAAATAGACAGAGAGAGAGAGAGAGAGAGAGAGAGAGAGAGAGGTAAAAAAAATTTGTTTTTACAGATCGGCGGAGTGTGCATCACGGGGCTTGCGATTTGGGCGCTCGTTGACAAGGTGAATTACGTGAGCGAGCTTACGGGTAACAATTTGCTGACCGGCACTGTCTACGTTCTCCTGGTAGCTGGGATCGTCGTCACCATCATCTCCTTTCTGGGATGCATCGGGGCGTCACGAGAAATCAAGTGCATGCTCTTTATGGTACGTCGTCTATTTTATCTTCCGCGCCTCCTCCCCTCCCCCCTCCCTGTAATTGTCCATTGTTTTATTTGACCCTCAGTCTATTACACACGCCGACCTTCTTCATTTCGCCTTTTTATTATTACCGTGTTTTTTTTTTCTTTTTCAAGCCTGGATTGAAATCTTCACTTCTTGAAAGTATTAACGATTAATAAGTTTTTTTGTAACGATTTTTCAAATCATTTTTTAATTTACTAATCACATTTTTGTTATTATAATAACACTTATCAAAACGCAATACGAGTTTAATCATTTGTGATGCAACGTTCTCTAATTTTTTCGCCATAATACTATTTTTGGGTTATTATGAATATCACTACGTTGAGTAGGCTGATATTTTATCAGTAACTATTTTAAATATGATTTTAATCCACTTGAATGACACAGACTGTGTTGACATTGTTATTGAAATATTAAATTTGCGATGTAAAAAAGAGGTAAATAATTTTTTTAAATATACATGTAGATTATTTTTTTCTATTCTGTTTCATTCGAGTATAGATTTATAAATCATGTTTTGTTGTTACTGTTAAAATTTCAGACTATTCGATGATAAAAATGTTAAATAAGAATTTATTATAATACAATTTGTTTAGAAAATTAGGAAATGTTTATTATCATTATGAAAATGATTATTAATTGTTAATATTACATATAGTTTCTTTTCTATATTTTAACCCAGGCTTGCCCCTTACGACCATCGTACGAAGTGATTTAATTATATTTATCAATATACATACATATAGAAGCTATTATTTCGTTGTTTACACGAATTATAAGAGTACTATGAAAATTTGTGTGATTTTTACATTTGGACGTTTTTTAAAATCGACGTTTCAGTGTTCGATAACATATTTTTTTTCCTCTTATACCTGTGCAGAATGATCGAGCGTATATGACGCGTGTCACGGATGAATACACAAATTCTTTAAACTAAGCAAAGTCCATGTATCAATTTTAATTCGATTTCTTACTTATCAATTATTACGAAATAAATGGGAGAGTTGTACTAGTCGTTGTTTACTTCTAGTTATACCTCCTTTTTTTAACCATGCAATCAATTTATTCAAACGTTAATATGTACCAGTGTGATCGAAGTAAACTTAAAAAAAAAACTAGTCATAATCCTCGGCACTCGGAGGTATAAAAATTGTCTATAATATCGGTGACACTGAATTTTATAAAAACAGCATTTGATGCGAAAGTTCAACGCGATAAATGAATATTGATTAGCTAAGGATCGATCGTTTTACCAAGATTAAAAATTCTATTCGACTTGACCTTATCGGTGTTTTAAAATCAGCACAATTGCGACCTCAACACTCCCTTAATTAACGTGTCGAGTTAGCGTAAATTTTTCTTTTCGTTTCGCACTATACGCGCTTTCGGAAACGTAAATTACTTTGATTTTTCAAAATAAATTGTAAATTCCTTTTGTTTAAACTATCCCAATTTGGAATTGGACAAAATAATCTTTATTACGTTATACATATACTTTTTTTAGGTATATAATTATTAGCTTAGTTACATTATATTTATTTATTTTTTGCTTACGAATTAGCTAAAATTCGACTAAAAAGTACATATTTTCGTTATTTATAAGAAAATATAGTTTCATTGGTACTATGCATTTCGAAATTTAATACTTGAAAATGTTATTAAATAAGATCTAGGGGACCAGCCAGTTTCAAAAATGAAAAAAAGCTATTCAAACATTAACAATTAATAATGTTTTTTATAGCAGTTGGAAACATTTCTTAATTTTTTAAACAAATTATATTATTATTAACTTTTATTTAAAATTTTTTAGTAATTTTGTATGTCACATAACTATTTTAATTAATTATGAGACTCCGACCTCTGATTTTTTTCCACAATACGTTTTTATTAATATATCACGTTGTACAGCTTTTAACCAATTAAAAAAATTAGGTAAAAATAAACTAATCTTTAACTATATTAAAATTGTAGTAGAACAATTTTCGATGAAATTTAGCTAAAAACTATTTAATTCTAAGCTGTATAAATTGGATAAATTTTAGTGTCCTATAACTGAAAAAGTTAGTTAATTTTTAATGAGGAATGTTCATTGGAATGACAATATTTTTTGAATTTCAGTACTTCATAGTCGTACTGATGCTCTTCGTGATTATCCTGATTGGCGGAGTTTTGGGATACGTGTTCCGTGAGAAGTTCATCGAGACTCTCCAGCAGCAAATGCAAAACTCGATGCGCCATTACAAAGAGAAGCCTGAGATTACAGAAGCTTGGGATTTCGTTCAATCTAAGGTATGGTACACCATTATAAATAATATTATTGCTTTATTAACTAATTTTACAGAAAATAAAACGTAATTTTTAATTTTCTTACAGCTTCATTGCTGCGGTGTAAGAAGCTGGCAAGATTGGTCGAGATACACAAATGAAATCCCACTGAGTTGCTGTCGCGAGATGACCGACGGAAGGGTAAATCAATACTTAAATAATCTTCCGGTATCCGCGTGTATATAATAATGATATATAACTTTTTTTAAATACAACGTGCACTTTCACGAAAGATATATATATATATATATATAACGGTTCACTACTGCGAGATAAGTAATTAAAAGTGTATGTGTATATAAAGTCATTTTTCACGTATAGCGCGTTATAGTCTTTTAAAAACGAAGGTAGACACTTTCACCGAGCATGAAACTTTCTCGAGAGGAGGCAGACGTATATGTACGTGTATATATACGTTATTACAAATGTCTTGGTCTGATTTCAGCCGCTTACTTGCAACCGTTACCCAGACTCGGTGAACCAATACAACGCCTATACACGTGGTTGTGTCGAAGCCACCAAATCTTTCATGCAAAATCACGCAGCCGTCCTCGGAGGCGCAGGACTCGTCGTTGCATTCCTTATGGTAATAATATTTATTTATTTATTTATTTATTTACTTATTTATTTATTTATTTATTTATTTACTCATTTATTCATTTGTTTATTTATTTATTTATTTATTTATTTACTTATTGTCTAACAAACAATATGTCCCTAAATGGAAAAAAAAGACTTTTGCACTATTTCTTGAATATACAGAAAGAAATTTTGTAGTAAAAATGATAATGCCATTGTGTAATCGAGAGACAGAGTTGAAATGATTGAATGTACTATGTTAAGTATAGAAACAATTAACTACAAGTTTTAGAAATAGTTAAGAGACGCGTTGTAAATTGTTCCCATAAAACAGTAATTTTTATAATTTTGATTACTCAATAACGTAATAATATATTTACTAAAACCATTTTCTCCTCGTAGCTATGTATTAAGTGAAAAATTTTAAGATTGACGAGATGTCGGACCCAAGTTACAGGGATCTACACCTTTCAACATAAGAATTATGTTAAAAATATTGAATTAAAAATATGAAAAAATTTATAAGGGTGGTTTAAAACAAAAACGAAGGCATGACGTATCAATTTTTTAAGAAAAAATAAATTTTTTAATAATAATTGAATAAACAATTTTTGTTCGATAATTATTGGTGTAAAAAGAGACGAATTTTCAACGCAAAAATCATAATTTAATTACAAATTTAAAAATCTGAAAAAATTTGAATATACTTTTTAAAAATCGCTTAACCATATAGAGTTCAGAATTTTTTCAAAAATTTATTCTTTTGTTTATAAATTAAATTAAAAATTACCATTTTTTCCTGAGTCCGACATCTCCTCAACATTGAAAATACGCGTGTTGTTATATTGTTTCTATAATTATTCAAGTACATTATTTATAAACTTCCGTTGAACGAGGATAAAAGATTATTATATAAAAAAATTTATTCCTATAAACTAAAATACAAATTTAAAATATACGATCAGTAAACATACTCTAAACCATATTGTGTCAAAATTTACGGTACAATGTATAAATCCTCAACTTTATACTTTCGGAAAGTGCAATTCTCCCACTGTAAACTTCAGAGTGTAATAATAATAATAATAATAATAATAAATAATAATAATAATAATAATAATAATAATAAATAATAATAATGATAATAATAATAATAATAATAATGCATAAAATGTTTCAGCTACTCGGTATGATATTCTCTTGTGCATTGTTCAAAATGATACATTGAAGAGTAAGAAGAAGCAAAAGAAAAACAAGTCTCAAATCTAAGTATTCAATTTTTTGGAAATAAGAAATGCATTATATACAAACCAAACGATTATCTTCCGTCCTGATGAATGAAGAACGAAACAAGCAGAAAAAGTAAATGAAATGAAAAAACATTGCGAATTGAGTCATTATGAATATTTATCACGAGATATCGTAATGATACAAGCCATCGATACAGTAGATCTATAAGATCGTTTATCATATAGGTGTTTTCATATACAAATATGCGATTTTTGTTCGATATATATATATATAGATATACATATATATATGTATTTAAGTTAATTATATTATACACCTTGTATAAAATTTTTCGATGATTTTTAAATTAAAATTCTATATACAAATATATTCATGTACACTACTTGTAGATTTTTAATTCTACGACTTCGAATGTACTTTCCAAAATAAGATAAATATTTTCAAACAATATTCTTTGTACGAAATCTTGATAGAATGATCAAATATGTAACAGCAAGATTTCATTGCTTGAAAAATAATAATAACAATAATAATAATATTAATATCGTGAATGTAAGTAATTTGCCAGTCAACGAACAAGTGGTATTATTTTGAGCGCACGTAAATTTATGATGATGATTGTAAACTCGGAAGGAGAAAACAAAAAGTTAGGTAATAATTGTCTGCAAATCGAATTAAAAAAAAAAGAGGTTGCATTAAATGTTTGAATCAATGTATATATACATATGAACTTAGATTGAGAGTGTCTTATCAATTTTATTTCCAGTACAATTACCGATTGCAAATTACATTAATTGTCGGACTGGCGTTAAATTAAACGAACAAAAGTTACCAAAATACGTCGTGTCGTAAAGCTTTTTTTACATCAATGTAAACAACGTACAAATACGTATGGACACCGAAACAAAAGTTTATTGAGATATATGTAACATGACAATTTAGTAGTAAGTAAATTATTATTATTTTTTTTTCTTCGATCGTACCAAAATTTTGTTTTTTACTCGCACGTAAGTGACGTACGAGCGTAATACAGAAGTTTATTCCAAATACAAATAACTTTCGTAAAATTACGCTTTAGTAAATTTACTAATTTAGCAAGTGTTAACGTATATATCTACAAAAATTTCTTATTTTTTTTTTCTTGAAAATTGCATACACTACGTATAAATGTCGCAGGTTTTACAAATGCATCGATTCCATTATTAGATGTTCATGTTTAGAAGAAAAAAGTGCGGAAATGTTAAATTAACGTTTAATTTTTTTTATATATACTTTATAGCGCAGTAACCTGAAAAAACTACTTTCATTTAAAAAATTGAGGTTGTCGTGCTGTAAAGTATCGTATGAGTCTATTGTGGGAGGTATTCTTGTACCTTGATGGTATTAAAACCAGCTCCCACAATATTTTCATAATGCAAGATTTTGAAACTGTCCAAATGCGTAGAAACACACGAATATTTGTAACTATCACTCTATGAATCAGTTATTATTAGTTATATTATTATCAATTAAGTTACAATAATAATAGAATACCACGGTATTTAAGTTTTAACATTTGTAAATAATTATGCACCGTAAGTAGCTGTACGTCTATTTAATTCTAATGTAATACGCTACTGTCAATATTGTAATGATTTGTTACAACGATTTATTACCGTAATAAAATGATGTCAGAAAACAACACACTCGTTTTATTCAACTATTTTACGTCTTAGGTCAATACTTCGGTCGGAACGTTTAAATGTATGTCAGTATTATTTCTCGAGAAAATGAGATATATAAATGACGCGTCTTTTTATTTCTTTTGCATCAAAAAAGTACACTAAAGGGGACATTAATTATGAGACTCCATGCTCTGATTTTTTTTCTATAATGGACTTACTGCAGCTAAGATATCTCAGGAACCACTTGATCGAATAATCGATTAATCCACTTAAATGAAACAGATTTGTAATAAAAGTCTATATATTTATTTAAAAAAAATTTCAGTTTTTAAAATAGTTTGGTAATAATAATTTTTTTATTACAATTTTAACACAGTCTGTTCCGAAGTGGATCAAAACCATATCTAAAAGTTACTGTTAAAATTTCAGCCTATATTCGATGAAGTATAGTTCTTGAGATATATTGCAGTAAGTCCATTATGAAAAGAACTCAGAGTACTGCAGAGTTTCATAATTAATTACTAGAGAGGCCGAAATATGTAAAATCTATATACGCTTTTACATTCCAGGTAACGATCGTTACATGTTTTAAAAAATAAACGACGATAATATTTAGAAGTTACTATAAAAATTAATTTTAGCCAAATCGGTAGAAATTGACTGAATTTTTCAATTGGCTTATTTACGTACATAGTATACATAACATACATAACGTACAAGCATACATACATTTTCAAAAACGTTTAAAATTACTTATTTTACTAATTATTTATAGTATTACATTTTTCGCTATAGTGATATATTTATGTGTGAGGAATATATGATACCAAGAAGAGTAAACATATATATTATATACGTATTTTACTTTTGACTTATGAAAATGAGAAGGGATCGATCTTTTCTTGATAGCTTGATTTTCCTTCTCTATTGGTAGTGTACACAATAAATCCTCGTTTCGAAGCATTTTTACAAGCTACATAACGATAATAAAATTTTTTTATTAATTCTATCAATTTTTCAGCCCAATTCACTCACTCATAAAAATGTCGTATTTTATCCAGTACCTGATCATTCATTTGATTGAAATAAAAGCTGAGTAGTTATTATTCTTATTTTGCATAAACGAATTATATTAAAATGCACTAGAAGAAGAGACAGATATTTATATCGAGTAGTATTCAGATGTCAAAAGTGTATAACACTTTTTTGCAGCAAGTCTCATAAACTCTAATGTGCATACTTAATTCATAAATTTACTAAATTATATTATACCTGTATGACTTATGGTATTAGTTAAAATATTTTTAATATAGTTGTAAATTTTAATGTTCAAATTTAAGTTAATTATTTTACTATGGTAGTTAATTATAAATATTTTGTTATACTTTTTTTTACGTCTGTAGTAATACAAAATTTACATTGCAATTATAGTAAATAGACTTTTTCAAATTACAAAAATTATTATTAATTATTCTGCTTTTGTCATGATTAAATTTATATTCATTTATTTATTACAATGTATTATATGAATTTTAATCGGTATTAACGAGCTAAATTGCGTTAATCAATGTATTTTCTCAAATATTGCACAAAACCCTCTTTATTCAGAGTCAAAAATTTAAAATATATTCATTTATGTTTATTTTGTTCTCCCATTTACACTTTTTATATAAAAATGACATTTTAATTTATAACAAAATAACGTGATTTTTTGTAGATTTTAAATGAATTTCATTGTTACGAGGACGTATCTTTAAAAATATTGCTTGAATCAGAAAGTGTTACATAGGAAAAAGTTTTATAATTTTAAGACGAACATTTTGTCTAAATTAATTATCTACGTATGAATAGTATTTTTGGAGATAATGTGCATAAATCAATTTTACGAAATTGTAAAACGCTTCATATTTTCAACAATTTATGAGGGATACAGCTGAACATAGGACCACATACTTCTATAATTATAACAAATATACCCTGTAAATTTCAGCTTAATCGATTAAAAATTTCGAGTTATTTCGGTCACAGAATTTCATTAATACACACATCCATACATACATTTTAGGGAGAGGTTTAGATGCGTCCTGAGTTTGATAAATTTTATTTTTATGTCAGAATATATACTTTTTTGAGGTATCACATATTTTGCGATGATGAAGATATAAGGCACTTCTGTGTAACGTGCCTAAAAATGGTTATGTTACATATAAATTGGTCAAAACCAATTAAATAAAAGTTAATAATAAAATAATATGTTTTAAAAATTAAGAAAAGGTTTTAATTGTTTAAAAATTTTTTTAATTGTTATAATTAAATATCATTTCTCAATTTTAATGCAGGTTTGTTACCCTAATTTAAATTACATATTAAAATTTAATTATTTAATATTATTATTTAATATTATATAAATTTAATGTTAAATTAATTAATATTAATTGATTATATTAATATTAAATTTTAGTAACTATATGTACCAATATCACATACATGCAAAAATTGCATACGATAAAGGATATAGGAAACGCAAAGAATCGTATGACGTTCGATACGATAGATAAAGAGAGATAGATAGATAGATACATAATTTTATTGCAACCTTGGGGTATAACCCTATCTGGTTGGTATGACTTACAATTACAATTCAACTTAAAAAGTAATAGTGACAAAAACGCAAAAGAAAATAACTAAATATAAAGTACTTAGAATTACAGTTCGTAAGTAGCAAGCAGTAACATCGTATGTAGTATAATAATAATTAAGTATAATTAATATTAGGAGTATAATAATTCGCATAAACCGACGCGGTGGCGGAGTGGTGGAAGCGCACCTCGGCCGATCGCGAAAGTTAAGCAGCGCTGAGCGCGGTTAGTACTTGGATGGGAGACCATTCTCGTGCGGCTTTCGTGATCGGTTAGGTGTTTTTCACATTCCACAACGTGAGCGGGAGGTGTGAAACATTCGGTTTCGGTGTCAAGGCCTACGCAATGTGACTTTGACACCCAAAAAGAATGTTTCGAATACATCGGCCATCTCGGGTGAGGTTTTCCCTGCTTCACAGGTTTCCCTCATCCACGGGCATAACCCCGGGCGAATGCGAGATGGTGGGGTTTTTAAGAGAGGGTTAAAAGCACCCACACATAGGTGGTAGGTGGACACCGTGAAAGTCCCCCAGGGGATAAACGGTAGGAAGTGCCAGGAAAAAGAGGGCACAAAATCAAGAATAAAAAAAAAAAAATAATTCGCATAAGATAAGGTTCACGCAATACATGGTTTTCGGATTAATCAGAAATTACAATATTCTCACGTAGTTTTCTGTTTTCCCATTCGCTCTTATCTCTATCAAGCAACAATGTAAATAAATCTCTCTTAAAACTAGTAATATTTTGTTCAAGGAATTCGGGTGGAGATAACGTGTTCATAATAGCAGATGCAGTGACAAAAAAAGATTTATTCCAAGCCTCAGTACGCGGTGCGGGATATGCTATAGTGTCTGCGGTTTGAGACGCGCAGACCTGCGGTATGTTTGATCGTTGACTAGAATAAAGCGATGATACAAATAATTAGGCGTTTTTCTTGCAATAATATAAAAAGTGAGTGCAGCTATAAAGTACTCTCTACGACGATTAGCAGAAAGCCAACCTAACTTTAATCTGTATGGCGTAATATGCGACCTCCTAGAGATGTTTCCGAAAACAAAACGTACACAAGCGTTCAGCAGCCGTTGAACATAAAGTTGACGTGTATTATCAAGATCATGGTACGCTACACACATATAATCAAAGTGTGGAAAAATGAGACTTTCAATTAAATTTTTCCTAAGATCTTTAGAAAGAGATTTTTTATAAAATCTAAGAGAGTGAAGAGTCCCATGAATTTTGCGGGCAAGATGTCTTGTGTGTTTGTCCCAATCTAAATTTTTTTTTAATTTAATTTAATAAACAAGGTAGATCATTAATAAAAATAGAGAATAATAGTGGACCCAAAACGCTACCTTGTGGCACACCCGCTCGCGTATATAACCAATCGGAAGTATTCCCATCATCGTCAGTAACTGCATGATATCTATTTGTAATGTAACTGTGAAACCAACGAATTACGGTAACAGAACAGTTTAGGCTACGAAGCTTCAATAAGAGCCGTTTATGCGGTATTGTATCAAATGCTTTGGAAAAATCAAACATAATTAATATAGTGACCATTCTCTTGTCAATAGCCTCTCTAATATCATCGAGTACACCTAAGATAGCTGTTTGAGTACTGTGGCCAGTGCGAAAACCTGCTTGACGTTGATTCAAAATACCATTACGCTCAAGATGATTAGATAGTTGACGGTGCACAATTCTCTCAATAAGTTTGGAAATAACAGGTAATAATGCTATTGGTCTCGTGTCAGAGGGAGACTGAGGATTTTTAACTTTGGATAGTGGCAATAAAATTGCTTTTTTCCATTCGTCAGGGAAACTTCCAGTTTCGAGCGAATCGTTGAATAAGTTTAACAAAAATGGTAGTATCACGGGAAGAGAGTAATTGATCATTGAAACTGAAATTCCATCATGACCTACGGCTTTTGATGTATTTACCTTAATCGCCCACTCCAAATGCTCGTTTGTAATAACATTAAAGCTAAAAACATTATCAAAATCTGGATTATTTGGACCATTGAAAACATCATCTAAGTTTAATTCATGCGTTAAATTATCTACGGATATAGACGCATAGTGCTGGTTTAATTGGGAAGATGAAATAGTACATTGTGTACTCGCTTCGCTCGGGTGAAAACTCACCCTCGGGCCAGAATCCCCAATTTTGCGCCCGTGGTGCACATACTATTTTCTGTCCGAAAGGGTGAAAAATGCTTCAAAAAGGGTTGCTGAAGAAGAAACGTACAAACATTGTATGAATTTAGAAAAAGGGCGAGGGGGCGCAGGCGGGGTCCAGGGGCGGAGCCCCCCCCCCTAGAAAGAATAAAAATAAAATTATTATAATTATTAAATTGTTAAATATTATTAAATTATTAAATATTATTCATTATTATTAAACAATTAATATAATAAATAATAAAACTGAGTAATCTTATGAATTAAATAAAATAATTTTTCTAATTGTTTATTATAATATATTATATATTATAATTTTTTTGAAATTTTACATTAAAACGTTGAGTTATTGAATATAAAAAATTAAATAATAATAAATAATTTAAAATTAAATTTTCATTGTTTGTTTAATATTTTTATTATTTTTTCATGTATAAATGACCGGGCGAGAAAACTAATAAAAAAAGCAGGCGGGAATTGGCCATTTTGCGCCCGAAAAAGCGGGCGTAAAAACGCATTTTGCGCCCGCGCGGGCAGAAAATATAATAACGGAGAAGGATGCTTAAGTTTAGTCAATCCAATTTTACTTAGTTCCTTACAAAGGAACACCACACCTCTCCAAGAATTTGTAGGAGCGTGTTTCCATTGCAACCAAGTATGCCATAGGGCGTCGGAGTGTCCCACTGTAAGCTGCTACATATGCAAGCAAACGGGGCACAAAGCAACAACTTGTTCCACTAGATCAGCCCAACCAAGGTTCTCGTGTCAAGTATGTGGCCAACCAGGGTACACATTCCCACATTGCCCAAATTGTGCGCAATTGAGACAAGCTTGGGGAAACGCAATTGCAGGGGGACAACAGGGTCCTGTGTCCTCCCAGCAACAGCACCAAGGATCCCAACAATCCAACAGAGGACAATAAATGAAGAAAGAAAGAATAATCCAATAGAAATATTAATAGACGAAGCAAATAAGATAAGAAACGATAAAGCGAACAATGAAAGAAATAAGAGGAAAATAGAAGAAAATTGGACGGATAAAATGAACAAAATGATTCTAGAGATGAATGAGAAAGTTACTATTAAAGAGATGCAAAAAGATGAAGAAACGATAAGAAAGGATAAAATGGAACAAGGAGAAAATTCCGGGTGCAAAAATAAAATCACCCTGAATACATTTACTCCGGACGAAGACATGAAGTATGTATTTAAACAAGAAGAAACCTCCGACCTTACCAAAAGATCCACACTCTCCTCAGCAATAAAAGAATTACATAGACAATTATATGACAATTGCATGGCAATGAGGCTACTCAACTAGCAGACACACCAGATAAGGCCGTTAAATCTACTAAAGATACCGCAAACTCTGCAGACACCCCTGGTATAAGTAAAACCTCCATTCCACCTGTAGATAATTCAAATAACGCCTGGGGAGGAACCGGACTTACTTGGAATAAAAGGAAGGAAAATGAAGATGTTATATTAGGAAATGCGAAAGGTAAAATAAAGGTAGAATTGATAAATTACGAAAAAGATATTAATAGGAATAATGAAAGGAAAAATAAAGAAATAGAAAATAATAGTAACAGAATTTAGAAAGAAGAAATACAAAGAGTTGAATGGAATATTCTAGTACCTGTCCAGTGCCTGTATTGACACGATCCGATTTTACCAAACCATTTTGCCTACAAACGGATGCTAGTAATTATGCGATTGGCGCAGTGTTAACACAGGATCTAGAAGACGGTGAACATCCCATAGTCTACATAAGTAGAGTACTAACTGCAGCAGAAAGAAACTACTCGACAACAGAAAAAGAATGTTTAGCAGTACTATGGGCAATTAAAAAACTAAGACCCTACCTAGAAGGCTACAGATTCACCGTCATAACAGACCACAGTGCTCTACGCTGGTTAAAGAATTTACGAGATCCGACAGGCAGATTAGCTAGATGGGCATTAGAAATGATGCAATGGGATTTCGAGATCGTGCACAGGAGAGGAGCTCTTAACCAAGTCCCCGATGCACTATCATGGATGTATGAGGAAGATGGAAGGAAAATAATAAATGAAATAGCGGAGATGGCGGCATTTGAAGAAATAAAAGATGAATGGTATATTAAGAAAATGAAGGAAATACAACAATTCCCAGAAAGGTATCAAAATTGGAAAATTGAAGATAACATGTTATATAGATTTTGAAATGATCCTCTACTAGATCCCATTACATATCAAGAAGATAATTGGAAACTAGTAGTACCATTAGAATATAGAGGAAGAATATTACACGAAGCACATGATATACCGTCAGTTGGACACTTAGGAATAGAAAAAACATACGATCGTATAGCGAGGGAATATTATTGGCAAGGAATGTGGCACGACGCATATAAATACATACAACAATGTACAGTCTGTCAAGCGTATAAAACACAGCAAACGGGCCAACAAGGATTAATGGGAACCAGAGTAGTAGATAAGCCATGGTGTATCGTAGCGGCCGATCTGATGGAATTTCCTCCAAGTAAAAGTCAGAATAAATATCTAATCGTCTTCCAAGACTTATTCACGAAATGGATAGAAATAAAACCAATAAGGAAAGTTGATGGAAAATCCGTCGCAAAAGCCTTGGAAGACTTGATATTATTTAGATGGGAAACCTCGGATTACTTCCTCTCAGATAACGGTAAATAATTCGACAATAAACACCTTAAAACAGTTCTCGAGGAATATGGAAGAAAACATGTCACTACACCTCCCTACCACCCTCAAGGAAACCCCGTAGAACGCTGCAACAGAACGCTGAAGACAATGATAGCCATGTTCGTAAAGAACGACCATCGTTGTTGGGACGAACATGTACATGAACTACGTCACGCCATAAATACAGCAATTCAAACATCAACTAAAGTATCTCCAGCATTCCTAAATTATGGACGAAACCCGAAACCGGTAAAAAGTCTCAGAAGAGAAGTAGAAGGAACTAAACCGATACTAAAAGTGGAACCAACAATTTGGATAGACCGTGCAAAAAGACTGGATGCACTACGTGATTTAGTAACTAAGCATCTAGATCAAGCACACACTATCCAAAAGCGAAATTATGATAAAAACAAACGACACGCTGAATTCCGAATGGGTGACTGGGTTTTGAGAAGAACACATTTATTATCGAATGCCGCACAAAAATTCTCCGCGAAATTAGGTCCTAAATATAAAGGCCCATATGAAGTAATTAAAATTTTATCCCCTACGGTATACTTGTTAAACATGGATTCAGAGAAAAGAAATGCAAAAGTACACGTATCGGAATTGAAGAAATACATACCTCCCAGACGGATGTAAGGGTTGAAAGAAAGTAATTTATGAAAGTTGAAGAGTCGTATACGTAAGGCACATTTTTATTTTTTTGGTTTTTGTCATCTCACAGAAGGAGAGCCGATTCAGGACGACCTGACTCCTACTAACTGCCCGGTTGGGAGTTTCTCCCAATCCAGCACCGGTGGCTATACCACTTTCCCGCCAGTCCTAGGGTGATACGATCAACTGGCCACCATGTTCAGTAAAAACATGATGGCTCAGTGGATCGTCCCCCCTAGGGAGGGGGGTGAGGAGCCGACTCCTTCAGCCCAAATGATCAAGGCGAACTCGGACCCATCGTCCAAAGAAAAAACGGCAGAACCCCTCCGACTTCCCCTAGGACGCTCTGGGAAGATGAGCCAATATACGAGGAAAGAATAAAGATAGAAAAAAAATAGAAAAAGAGAAGAAAGAAGAGTATGAGGAACAAGAAAAAAAAAAAAAAAAAAGAAGGATTACTTGAAGAGAAATATTCTAGATAATGTAGGGGATGATTGAAAAAAACGATAGAATGAGATGAAAATGACCTTTTGGAAGTTTAGAATTGGAAGGAAAATTGTAATAAAAGATGACGATGAAACACTTCAAGTTGACTCATAGGACGAAAGGAATAGTACGTAAGATGAATGACAGAGTAGTAAGTATTGATGGTAATAGAGGTTATTTACTTAATTATATTTATAATTTTAAGATAAATTTATTAACTAATATATTGATATTATATTTGATTTTGAAAATTTCTTTTTGGGCAGATGAATGGAACAGATGTTGGTATGAGAGTGAATATTTATGTAAATAAATGGGATATGAATGATCGGTGACGAAAATCGCTTAAGGCCAATTGTAAGTGCAGTCCACCCTCCTTGCAGGAGCGTGTCCCGACTTAGGAGGGGGGTATTGTGAGGCGAGCCTCACTAGCCCAGACATAGATATATAGTATCAGGGGGGGAAATTGACAGAGCGGGGCGTACCTGAAACAAAAATATATATATTAGTAATATGTAAACAAGAACTTATGAATATAAATTAATATAATAGGAAGAAATGAATACAGTAAGAATTGAATATATGCATAGTATTATTACCTTAATACGTACTGGAATCATGGGGTCCAATAGTGGTCCAAAGTTGACCACTCGTACTCTGGAGAACTCCTTGGGTAGCTCTCGCTGATGATCCTGGGTGTTCGCTGGAGCTCGTAGTTGGTTCCTGGTCCTCCTGTAAATAAAATAATCATATGTAAAATAATATTAATGAATGTAGGATAGGTTAGGATAAATATAATAGATATATGGGATATAAGGAAATATATGTTTTGTATAGGAAGTTTGAGGTTAGGAATAGGTAAACATTGGTTTAAGAATATGGGCCCGAGCCATTCTCGTCACCGACGTTCACCGAAGGATAGGATAGAAAATAATTATGTTTTATATATCTATGTTGAGGAAAATGTAAGGAAAGAAAGGAGATGGAAAGAAATGGAAGGCAACACAAGAAACGAAACCACCTACCGTACAAGCGAAGTCTACCTGTGTCCATCGATGCCGTCTGCACCTGTCCTCGTCCACGGGAACCAACGTTGCGGTGATCCTGTCCAGGTACCGAGTTCCCCCGGCGAAGAGGTTGATCCCGTAAAACACCGATGAAACTCACGATTAAAAAAAACTGCATACGGGTATACGCGCACGTAAACAAACAACGTGTCTATATCTCCCGTCGAGCGTGAGAGTGGGGGAAGTTTTCTCGCTCTCGCGCAACTGCTCGACGCAAGATGGTGGTACGCCTCGGGGGAACGGAGGAACGAGCGGGAACGATCCAGATAGACTCCCCGCGTGTAAGAGAGAGAAAGAAGATATACTGATGCATTGGGGGAGGTGGAGATTTCGCCCGCTGCGGATCATTTTCGCAAGAGTTGTACCGCCACTAGGAGAGAGGTTAAAGAAGAGAGAAATAGGTGGCGGTACAGTAGTGGCAGGAAATTCAAATAGGATAAACGGAGAACGGGATTGGAGGAGAACGACGGCAAAGAAGGATATGAGTAGCGCCGTGTAACGGAAGAATGGAAAAGGATATCGAGGAAGAAGAACGACGAGACACTCACCGTCGATACCTCGAGAGACACACACACCGCCGATACCTTGAAGGAGACGCATCGAGATATTTGGTTGAGAGATAGTAATTGATAGTTAATCGTGAGGAATAGATATTCGGAATCATAAGGAGGAATTGTCCTTAGCTGAAGAGATATTGGAGAAATTAATAATAAAAAAAAAGGAATACAACCATCTTAAATTGGAAGTTCAGATATTTGAGGAAAAGGAATGGAACAGAGGAGGAGAATAAAGCAAAAGCGGTGAGTGGTCTGCACGTGGCCATTTTATATTTTCTTTCCGTAGTGAATCGGGTTCCTCACCGCGGTAGTTAATAATTTTCGGGACATTCGCAATCTTTTCTTTTGATTGGATTAAATCCGAATTAATATATATATATATATATATATATATATATATATATAAAATTTACGGTGTTTTATTACAAGATTGTAACGGGAAGATCGGGCCCGTATAAAATAACATTATATTCGAAAATTGTTGTCGGGAATAAATTTATATAATTAAATTATAACAAATGTGTTAATGGAAGTGTTCATATATTCTCGTAGTAATTATTTTTAACACCATTGAGTCTCCTCATCCCCCTTTTCTAATCAGTGTCGTTCCCGCAACGACGGCACCACGAACCCGAGACCAGAATCGGCGACAGCAGTGAGGAGGATAATATAAATATATATACGTATTATTAATATTGATGATTAAGAAAATCATATAAGGTAGTATATTCCACGTGGTGTAATGCGCGGGATACTACATCACAAGTTTGAAATGCGTACGATTTTCCTTGTTTTTCTTCATCTCTTCACGTTTATCTTTGTTCTTCTCTATCTTCAGAATTGTCTTTAGTAAAATTCGAAGAAGTAGGAAGCAAATGTTTTAGAATGCCCTATTGGCCAGAAAATTCTCTAAAAAATTGCGACTCCAAAAAATTTATAGTTGCAAAAATTTTATCTTTGCACTGTGATTAGTAAATTAGTTTAGTTTGTAGTATATTTTTAATACATAAGTTTAATACAATTAATATTTTTCTCTGCAGGTTTATTAAATTATCGGCAGTAAAAAGAAGTAATTAAAAATGTTTGTATAATTTTTATACTTTGTATAAATAATCATTTTTTTATTTTTAAATTTTATATATTAGGATAAGTCGTACATTTTTATAATTTTTAAGTTACTACAATGATAAGACAAACAAAAAAAATCAAAAGTTACTTCCACCTGCAATTGCCGTGGACAAGCTACGTACTGATATAGCGAGGATGAAAGCAATGAACTTTAGCAGAACTTACAGCACAAACACACCTAGAAAAAGAACTATAATTGATAAGACACGTGCACTCAATAGGATTAGTTCAATAGATTCAACATGCACACTCAAGAACTTAAATACTCCTATTAAAATAATAATACAGGCGCGTCGCAGCGCGCGAAACGCAGGTCAATATACGCGCGAGATAAATAAAGAGAGAAAGAGAGAGAGAGAGACTACAAGACTGGCACTTACAGTGCGTGAGCCGCGATCGATGATTAAACAACCAGGTGAAGTCTGCGTAGTCGCTACCCTTTAGCTTCCTGGGCTGCGTCGTCGCCAAACAAACTAATGTAACTCCACTGGATCACCAGCACAGCACCAGGATCATAAGCACGGGGCGATCAAAATATGGAGAGACCAAATCACAAGGTTTCTCACGACAGTTCAAATTAATCACACGACGGTTGAATTTAATCTCTCGGCGGTTGAGATTAGTCTAAGTGCTCTCGCACTTACGAACCGAAAAACTCTCTCTCTCTTTCCCTACTTTTACCTTTACGAAGGTCCGCGAAAATCGCCGAAAATCGTCGAACGTCGACCTGTAACATCTGTAAAGATTAATACACAGGCTAGACAGAGAGAGAGAATGTAACGAGCAATGTAATATAATCAAATATTACATTGATTCGTTACACTCCCCCCTTCCAGACGCTGGGTAGCCGAAGACGTACCAGCTCTGCATTTCTACTCTCTCTCTCTAGGCCAGAAGACAAAATGAAAAAGATAATTAACATAAATAATATTTATAAATAAATAAAATAAAGCCTAATATGAGCTCTTCTCTCTTTATTGTAACAAGCGACTTGCGCAGTTCATCAGACATAATTCTGGAACAGGTTAGTAAATATCAGGCCATGTTTTATACGAATGACAAAATGAAAAAGATTATAAAAATTACAGATTCAGAGAACGGTACGCGTAAATACATCAATCGCTCGAAGGGAATTTTACGGTTTTCGCGACCGAGTGCGCCGTTCGATCGTTTCCACCGGGGATACGGGCCTGTTCTTCACCCCTTTCGGTCGTCCGCGCCTATTTTCCGTCGTCGAAGGATTCGCGTGTACATTAGCGTTCGCCTTCAATCGCTCGTTAGAAGGGGCACGATCAACCGCGGTCATACGACTAACAACTACCCGAGTTTTGCGCGGCCTACCTCGCTGACGCAGTGCGTTCGCGCTCACAGGATCATTATCGTTGGACTCGTCGCTAGCTCTTCGCTCTGCGTTTAATCCCTCGCTGTCCCTCGTCGCATCCTCTCGATTTAATTTACTCTCCTCAGTTACGTCTGTCTGGTCCTCATAATACGGTTTCAGGTCATTGACGTGGCATTTACCTGCTTCTTTTCCATCATTGCTGATGAGCTCCACCACGTTTGAGCCGAGTAACGCCGAAACAATAAAAGGTCCGATGTACTTCGGAGCTAGCTTAGCAGCTATGCCTTGGGCAGCGGACGAAAGTATACGATTCCGCTTAGAAACTTTTTGTCCCACGGCAAATTGTACATCGCGGCGTTTTGAATTATAATAATCGGCCTGACGGGCTTGTGCGCATGTCGCTCGTTCAGCAGCTTGAGCTTGCAGCTCTGGCAGCGTTTGCATACGCTGTTGCCAATTTTGAACAGCTGCTGCGGCTTCGCTGTCGGCGACGGCTTGATCTTCTGTTTTCCGCAAGCTTTTCGGCGGAACAGGGTTTCTTCCCATATTTAGGAAAGCAGGACTTGCGCCGGTAGAATCTTGCACGGCGGTATTATACGCGAACATGAGCTCAGAGATGCGAGCGTCCCATGTTTTATGATTCGCCTCGATAAACGAAGTAATCATCGTTTTTATCGTGCGATTAACGCGTTCTACAGGATTCGCCTGTGCATGGTAAGGCGGAATCGTAGTATGAACCACGCCGTGTTCAGCTAAGAATTGCTCCATAGCAGCATTCTTAAACTCCGTGCCATTGTCGGAATGAAAAACATCAGGCACGCCGAAACGCAAGAAAACGCGTTCATTCAGCTCGCGCCGAATGGTATGCGAGTTCGCTTTCCGTATAGGGATACACTCTATCCAACGAGTGAATAAGTCCATGAATATTAAAAGATATTCAAATCCATGCGAAGAACGCGGAAACGGTCCCATGATATCACTTGCAACAATTTCCCATGGACGCGAAATAACACGTTTTCCCATGAAACCTGCAGGAGCCTGCTGTGGCACTTTACATTGCTGGCAAATCCGGCAATTCCGCACAAATTCGGCGATATCTTTAAGCATCGCAGGCCAATAATAGTATCGCGCTATCCGCTGATACGTTTTGTTTCGGCCAAGATGTCCAGCAGTTGGCTCATCATGATTCTCGCAGAGAACTTGTTGACGTTTCTCCTGCGGTACCGCCAGTTTCCAAGTGTCTTCGTCTTCAAAATAGTCATCTATGGAAGGGTCAGGCTTATAATGATATAATCTACCTCCAAGCACCTTCCAGTCTTGGTATTTTTCCGGATTTCCGCTGACATTTGCAAGTTTTTGCGTATACCACTCATCTTGAGTGTCGTACGGCAAACTCACTGTAGCGATGTCGCAATCCGAGTCATTTTCAAATGCGCGAGAGAGGGCATCAGGCACGACATTAAGAGATCCTTTGCGGTGCTCGATCTCATAATCATAGCTTTGGAGCTTAAGTGCCCAACGCGCTAAGCGTCCAGTAGGGTTACGCAAGTTGCACAGCCATTTTAAACTGCTATGGTCTGTTATAACCTTAAAGCGATAACCTTCTACATATGAGCGGAATTTTTCCACGGCCCATAATACAGCTAAGCACTCTCGTTCGGTAACCGAGTAGTTACGTTCCGCCGCGTTTAACGTACGACTGGCGAAACTAAGTACTCGCTCTTCTCCGTCGATAGTTTGCATTAAAACCGCTCCTAAGCCAGTGTCGCTAGCGTCAGTCTGAATAACGAAATGATGCTCGAAAGATGGCCGATGGAGGATAGGCGCAGATGCTATCAACGCTTTGATTTGTTCAAAAGCGAACTGTTGTTCCTCGCCCCACTCAAATTTAACATTTTTCTTTGTTAACTTGGTAAGCGGTTCCGCAAGCGTAGCAAAATCCTCTAGAAATTTTCTCTACCATGAAGCCATGCCGAGGAAAGAGCGTAGCTTTTTGAGGTTAGTTGGCGCGGGATAATCCACGATCAACGCTATCTTGTCCGGATCAGGGCGAAATCCATCGCGATTCACCAATACGCCAAGGTATTTAACCTCACTGCGGCAAAATTCGCTTTTATCACGGTTAATTGTAAGTCCGGCGTCGGCAACCCGCTTTAGGACATGCTCAAGCCATTTGAGATGCTCTTCGAATGTCTCGGTGACGATAATAACGTCATCGAGATACGAAAAATGCGTACGGTTCTCCAATTCAGGGCCTATTCACCCTATCAATGAGTTGCTGGAACGTAGCGGCGGCACCCCCCACCCCCGTGCACGCCGTACGGGCATACGAGTAAACTCATTATAAGCCTTAAGCCAGGCCCAGTGAAAGCCGGTCAGATTTTCCGATCCCTTTTCATCGGAAATCTGATGGTATGCGCTGTTAAATCAAGCGTGCTAGTAGCTTGCCCTTGAAGTTACGCAAAATACTCTCCATATAGGAAGCGGATAGCGCAGGTCTTCGAATCTTCTGAGACACCGGATAATAGCGCTGTTTGATGGGACGCGAACCGCCCACATCAATTTCATGCTCGGCAAACTTACGACAGCGATGTCGCAATCCGAGTCGTCTTCGAATGCACGAGAGAGGGCATCAGGCACGACATTAAGAGATCCTTTGCGGTGCTCGATCTCATAATCATAGCTTTGGAGCTTAAGTGCCCAACGCGCTAAGCGTCCAGTAGGGTTACGCAAGTTACACAGCCATTTTAAACTGCTATGGTCTGTTATAACCTTAAAGCGATAACCTTCTACATATGAGCGGAATTTTTCCACGGCCCATAATACAGCTAAGCACTCTCGTTCGGTAACCGAGTAGTTACGTTCCGCCGCGTTTAACGTACGACTGGCGAAACTAAGTACTCGCTCTTCTCCGTCGATAGTTTGCGTTAAAACCGCTCCTAAGCCAGTGTCGCTAGCGTCAGTCTGAATAACGAACTGATGCTCGAAAGATGGCCGATGGAGGATAGGCGCAGATGCTATCAACGCTTTGATTTGTTCAAAAGCGAACTGTTGTTCCTCGCCCCACTCAAATTTAACATTTTTCTTTGTTAACTTGGTAAGCGGTTCCGCAAGCGTAGCAAAATCCTCTAGAAATTTTCTCTACCATGAAGCCATGCCGAGGAAAGAGCGTAGCTTTTTGAGGTTAGTTGGCGCGGGATAATCCACGATCAACGCTATCTTGTCCGGATCAGGGCGAAATCCATCGCGATTCACCAATACGCCAAGGTATTTAACCTCACTGCGGCAAAATTCGCTTTTATCACGGTTAATTGTAAGTCCGGCGTCGGCAACCCGCTTTAGGACATGCTCAAGCCATTTGAGATGCTCTTCGAATGTCTCGGTGACGATAATAACGTCATCGAGATACGAAAATGCGTACGGTTCCAATTCAGGGCCTATCACCCTATCAATGAGTTGCTGGAACGTAGCGGCCCCCCCCCCGTCACGCCGTACGGCATACGAGTAAACTCATATAAGCCTAAGCCAGGCACCGTGAAAGCCGTCAGATGTTCCGATCCCTTTTTCATCGGAATCTGATGGTATGCGCTGCTTAAATCCAGCGTGCTTATGTAGCGTGCCCTTTGAAGTTTACGCAAAATAATCTCCATATAGGGAAGCGGATAAGCGCAGGTCTTCGAGACGGAATTGAGCTTTCGGTAGTCGATGCAGAATCTATAGGTACCGTTAGATTTCCGTACCATGACTACTGGGCTCGACCACTCGCTCGTTGACGGGCGAATTATCCCCGCGTCAAGCATCTGTTGCACTTGAGCGTGCATCTCTTGCTCGATCTTCTGAGACACTGGATAATAGCGCTGTTTGATGGGATGCGAACCGCCCACATCAATTTCATGTTCAGCTAAGTTAGTACAGCCTAGCTTTGCATTCGGAGCAGTCAAACGCTTTTCCAACAACTCATTGAGTTGTTTGCGTTGCGCTTCGTCAATATCTGCTAAGCCGACGGCAGCTAGCGTACATACATCGCCAATGCCGATAGCAGATACTTCAAGCTGAATTGCATCAGCCACGTTTTCAATCAGCAACTGATTTTCACGCGGCAACAAAACAGCGTTAAACGCACGAATAAAATCGGCACCGAGTATACAATCGGCGTCGAGATCGCTCATTACTAAAACATCTAAGTAATGGCGTTCATTCGCTAAATCAAACGGCAGCTCTAAATGTCCAAGTATTGGAGCGCGTTGGCCGTTAGCGAGTCGTGCACCTGGTCCAATGTAAGGTGTTAACGGTTTTCCTATGGCTGACGCAATCTGCAAGCCTAAGGAATTAATAACCGTGCGAGCCGCCCCTGAATCGTACAAAGCGCGTACGCGGAATCCACCGATTCCAATCTGCAGCCACCAGCGAGTAAACTGCGGAGTTTCCTCCTCCACTGGCGTTTCAGCGCGGGAATCGCAAACACCTTTTTCCGCTGATTGTCTGTCCACTCCGACAGGCAAAAGCGAGGGCACTTTTTCCGTTTGCGCAGGTACTGATTGTGACTTGTCACCATCAGAGGTCTCACTAATAATTGGGGCGATAGGGACCTTATCTATTCGCCCCTTTTCTCGTTTCCCGAGCACTCAGGACAATCCGTCTTGATATACCCGGGCCAACCGCAGCGATAGCAGTACACACGCTCTTTGGGACCTGCTTTCTTATCGCGGTTGCGACTACGCGCGGATTTTCCATTAGTAATGGATGATTTATTTTTACCATCATCCTTCCTCTCGGTACTACTCACGCCAGATGGCTTATCAGAAACATTCTTTGCTCCTTTCGGCGCACCTGGTTTATGGAAATTACGCGCGGTTTGACCTTTCTTATTGGCGGAATTCGCAAACGAATTCGCATATTTGCTAAATCTCTCATCTAGCATCTTCTCTAAGATTTTGGCCAAATTTTCCATTGTAGGTTCTGCGATACTCGCTACTTTTACCGTAGCATCATCGCTAGCAGCTTTTCCGCCCTTTTTACCTCTAACATCTGGCTGCTTATAAGCCACACAAGGCAGAACGCTCTTTTCTGGCGGCGGAGGCGCGGGAAAATTCCGCTCTTCCTCGATAAGCTCTTCCGCCTGACGAGCTAGCTGCACAAGCCTATCGACGCTTGTAACTTTTTCTTTCGGAACTAACTTCCGAACAGACGGCAACATGTTAGCATACAACATGTCTAGCTGAAACTGCGTACTTGGAGGCGCATTCATTCTGCTAAATATAGTTAGCAAGCAGAAAATGTAATCGCGAGCAGGCTCTTCTCTACCCTGCTTGCGTGCTTGCGCTTCCGCCATTAAGCGCTGCTGAAAGTTCTGCTCAACGCCATAACATCGTCGAGCAGCATTGCAAAAATCAGCCCAAGTATTCCAATCTTTCCGCGATTGGCGATACCAGTGTAGCGCTACGCCAGTTAACAGCTCCGAGAAAGCATTCAGTAAATCCGCGTCGGAAATATGCGCTAACTTGCGACATTCTTCTACGCGCTGAATAAATTCCTCGATGCTTTCGCGTTTTTCGCCGGAAAACTTAATATTCCACTGGCGAACTGTGCGACCTACGTCATGTGACTGTATAGGCGCTCTAGTCGACATATTCGACAAGATTTGCGTAAGTTGATCGCTTGTAACTACAGGCACATTTTCCCCCCTTCCAGACTCTTGCCAATCCGCAGGAGCTGGCAGAGACGAGAAATTTGACGTAGGAGTCGGAAAATTTAACGCGTTTGCGTTTAAACGCGATCCAAGCGACTTTTCCGTTTGCGTGTGTAATACCGCTTGAGGTGCTTCAGGATGCTTATTCGTTTCAAAATAATTTAAATTAAAAGTATCTTGAAAATTTACACTTTTGCGATTTTTCCGCTGCTTTTCCGCCGCAATTGACGTTTGCGTCGGAAGCTGCGTACTCGTCGCAAAATCCGCTAATTGCTGCCTTAGATAATTCAACTCCTTCTCTTGTTGAAAGGCAAGCGATTGCGTTCTACTCAACTCCAGGGCTAAACCCCTTGGAACGTTGTAGACTACGCCATTAGCTAATGCACATAAAACGATATCATTATCTATTTTATTATTTTCTTTTGAAGAAAATACCGTTTTTGGTATCGCACCTCTTGATTGTAAATGCGTACTCGCTGCTTGCGTCGTCGAGTACGTAGTTGTAGTAGCGGTCGTTATCATCGCGGTCGAAATGGTAGGAATTGGCCTTACCGGTATGGTTGTTTTAAGCGTTTTTATCGAAGTCAATTCAAAATTTGATTTAAAATTATTTTCGGCGGTGTTTTCCGTCGCGTTTTCCGCAAGGTTCCCCGCGATATTTCCCGCGTTAACCTCGCTATGCTGCGATTCCGCATCGGAATCGGCAAGTTGATCATCATTTGACTTCGAGCTATTGGTAAGCGGAGAGAATCCGCTCTCATCCGCTCGATTGAGATTTTCAAATTGTCTGTGCGCAATCTGTACTTGCGCTTCTTCGCTAAATTTCGCATGTTTCAAAACGGTGCAGAGTCTTTGTTCACGACGAGTCCGCGAAACTAAATCATCGTCACTAGTTGACTGGACGAAATCCGCGGCTGTATAATCGCCGCGTAAACGCCTATATAACCTGTCTACACGTACACAGGGCGTACCGTCGCGCGTCAATTCTAGTTGATCAAGTACAGAATCGAATTGATCGCTTGTTAGATTCAAAATCCATCCTTGGATCTCGACTCCGTACGTTTGATCGAAATCACACTCGTTCATACACGCCATTTTGAATTATAAAAATTAAATAAAATTTAAATTTTAGGCCTTATTGGCAAAATAAATTCTCACAATTAAAAAAATTTATCGAACAAATTACAAAATAATTGCAAATCCCTATCAAATTATATGCAAATTCGCTTAAATTTAACAAAAAAAAACAACTAATTTGTGAAAAAAAACAAAATATTACAAATCTGCAACTTGTTAAAATAAATTTTCCAATTGTTTACAAAAAATAGAATAAAATTGAATTAACAAATATAATATTCAAAGTTTAAAAGAATTTAAAGACAAATTGTTTAAAGATAATAATTATTTAAAAAAAACAAAATTTTAAATTGCGAAGAAACGCTATTAAATCATTTTAATAATTTATAATAACAACAAAAAAAAAATTAAATTGAATTCAAATTTAAAAAAAAAAAAAAATAAATTAATTTACTTTATTTGCGCACACGCTTACATACACATACATACATGTACCGCGATACGCTACAATACTTATATTTACCGCGTAAATCACACACACACTTACACGCACGCACGCGAAATAGACTAACTCAACCTAAATTGCGATTATACAGTTTACGAGAAATTATTAGAAAAGCAATAATTATATTTTCTGCGGTGTCGCTAATAATTATTTAAATAAACAATTAAATAATAAAAGAAGCACGAAATAATTAATTAATTCGCGATAGGCTAAAATTAAATCGAAAAGGAAAATCGATTTACAATTCGAATAATATAAGATTCAAAATAATAATTTCGAAATGTATAGAAAGTACAATATTCGAATATTATTCGCAGCGTAAACACCGCGAATCACCGCGAAACGTAAACAATGCGCTCGCTCGCTCTCGAAATGCTCGAAATAAAATCTCTTAATTTAACACGCCTATTGACTGAATTAAAACTTTTAAATATTAGAAATTAAATTTTGAGACTATTAATTGTCAATAATATGCGTATCTCTAATTACCATGCACGTTGGGCGCCATGTAACGGTTTTGCTATTTTTAATAACAATAAATAAAATAATAATAATTCAGAACCGTTAAAATAATAGTCTCATTTACACGATCGGCCGCTCAATAATAATACGACTATAATAAGCCGTATAGGCGGAGGCGGCGGTAATCTTTATTTAGCGAAACGCGAGAAAAGAGGGTAAACAACTAAATAAACAACAATGCAGTATTTAATTAATAACAAAAATAAATGTATTCGGGAAAAATAATAATACAGGCGCGTCGCAGCGCGCGAAACGCAGGTCAATATACGCGCGAGATAAATAAAGAGAGAAAGAGAGAGAGAGAGACTACAAGACTGGCACTTACAGTGCGTGAGCCGCGATCGATGATTAAACAACTAGATGAAGTCTGCGTAGTCGCTACCCTTTAGCTTCCTGGGCTGCGTCGTCGCCAAACAAACTAATGTAACTCCACTGGATCACCAGCACAGCACCAGGATCACAAGCACGGGGCGATCAAAATATGGAGAGACCAAATCACAAGGTTTCTCACGACAGTTCAAATTAATCACACGACGGTTGAATTTAATCTCTCGGCGGTTGAGATTAGTCTAAGTGCTCTCGCACTTACGAACCGAAAAACTCTCTCTCTCTTTCCCTACTTTTACCTTTACGAAGGTCCGCGAAAATCGCCGAAAATCGTCGAACGTCGACCTGTAACATCTGTAAAGATTAATACACAGGCTAGACAGAGAGAGAGAGAATGTAACGAGCAATGTAATATAATCAAATATTACATTGATTCGTTACAATAACTAATTATGAGCTCTATTGTGTTTCAGATGCAATATCGTCTAGCAGCCTCATAATTCAGTCCCCACCAAAATGGAGTTTTCAGACTCAATGACAAGAGCTCTGAAAAGCTTAAAGCAGTGCTTGCGGCGTCTGCAACAAACGCAACAGGCTACAAAGCCAATGCAGCGACCACTCGACTCTCAACAGGATCCAAAAAAAAGAAGGCTTATGGACGCAGGTGAGCGACAGCTAGCATATAATGAAAAACAAACTTCTTTGTAAGTAATTTTACGTTTTTAATATTATAAAAATAAAAAATATCAAAATGGATATAAAAATTTTATTAAATTTAAAAAAAGTTAGTTCACAATCATCACCCAATTTTGAAGTTGAGCACCTAGATGAAGAATGGATGCGCAATTACGAGAGAAATAACGACATCCAGGAGAACAAGGATGAGGTCATCGAGGGAACGAGGAATGAGGTCAACGGTGGCTTAGAAAACGAAAACGAGGGTAGAAGGGATGAGGACTACGAAGAAATAGAAAACGAAAATACGTGGGACAGATATAATGAGAACATGATAGTTCAGGAAAACGAGTACATGAGGAACGATGACACACTGATCGAAGACGATGAAGATCACCAAGCCGTCTACGAATATCTAAACTCCACAGAAATACATTTAAGATAAATATGTTTCATTTATCTTATGACATAGCGTTTTCTATCGAAATGATAGAATTCTCGGAACGCTAGTCGCGAATAATATTGGTTATATTTGTTATTAATAATTTCTTTATCCTCAACACCGATTATTCATAAAATAATACAAACCTTGTTCAGCTTCAATTTATTCTAATCCAGGTCTAGGAAACTAATTACGTAATTAAATTTTCAAATACCGGCAATCGGTAGAGCTAATACTCCTACCTACACGTGGTTCGGCTCCGCCAACGAGAAAATGGCGGGCTGCTGATTTTATCGTGGACGGGGAAGTATCAATAGATATATTTCCTAGTTTCAGCTCATTTCAAGCCGCAGACAGCTTAGAGACACTCTTTTTATTGCAGTGGAGCTAACCTTCAGCTTAAGGTAGCTAAAATGAGCTTAAGTTTGATTGTTTCAGCTCATTTGAAGCCGCAGATAGCTTGGAGACACTGTTCTTATTGCAGTGGATCTAACTTTCAGCTTAAGTTTTATTGTTTCAGCTCATTTCTAGCCGGAGATAGCTTGGAGACACTGTTATATTGCAGTGGAGCTAACTTTTAGTTTAAGGTAGCTAAAACGAGCTTAAGTTTCCTTGTTTCAGCTCATTTCAAGCCGCAGACAACTTGGAGACACTGTTCTTATTGCAGTGGAGCTAACTTTTAGCTTAAGGTAGCTAAAATGAGCTTAAGTTTCCTTGTTTCAGCTCATTTCAAGCCGCAGACAGCTTGTAGAAACTGTTCTTATTGCAGTGGAGCTAACTTACAGCTTAAGGTAGCTAAAATGAGCTTAACTGTTTCAGCTCATTTCAAGCCGCAGACAACTTGGAGACACTGTTCTTATTGCAGTGGAGCTAACTTTTAGGCTTAAGGTAGCTAAAATGAGCTTAAGTTTCCTTGTTTCAGCTCATTTCAAGCCGCAGACAGCTTGTAGAAACTGTTCTTATTGCAGTGGAGCTAACTTACAGCTTAAGGTAGCTAAAATGAGCTTAAGTTTCCTTGCTTCACCTCATTTCAAGCCGCAGACAGCTTGGAGACACTGTTCTTATTGCAGTGGAGCTAACTTTCAGCTTAAGGTAGCTAAAATGAGCTTAAGTTTCCTTGCTTCACCTCATTTCAAGCCGCAGACAGCTTGGAGACACTGTTCTTATTGCAGTGGAGCTAATTTTTAGCTAAAATGAGCTAAAATGAGCTTAAGTTTCCTTGCTTCACCTCATTTCAAGCCGCAGACAGCTTGGAGACACTGTTCTTATTGCAGTGGAGCTAACTTTCAGCTTAAGGTAGCTAAAATGAACTTAAGTTTCCTTGTTTCAGCTCATTTCAAGCCGCAGACAGCTTGTAGAAACTGTTCTTATTGCAGTGGAGCTAACTTACAGCTTAACATAGCTAAAATGAGCTTAAGTTTCCTTGCTTCACCTCATTTCAAGCCGCAGACAGCTTGGAGACATTGTTCTTATTGCAGTGGAGCTAACTTACAGCTTAACATAGCTAAAATGAGCTTAAGTTTCCTTGCTTCACCTCATTTCAAGCCGCAGACAGCTTGGAGACACTGTTCTTATTGCAGTGGAGCTAACTTTCAGCTTAAGGTAGCTAAAATGAGCTTAAGTTTCCTTGCTTCACCTCATTTCAAGCCGCAGACAGCTTGGAGACACTGTTCTTATTGCAGTGGAGCTAATTTTTAGCTAAAATGAGCTAAAATGAGCTTAAGTTTCCTTGCTTCACCTCATTTCAAGCCGCAGACAGCTTGGAGACACTGTTCTTATTGCAGTGGAGCTAACTTTCAGCTTAAGGTAGCTAAAATGAACTTAAGTTTCCTTGTTTCAGCTCATTTCAAGCCGCAGACAGCTTGTAGAAACTGTTCTTATTGCAGTGGAGCTAACTTACAGCTTAACATAGCTAAAATGAGCTTAAGTTTCCATGTTTTAGCTCATTTCAAGTCGCAGACAGCTTGGAGACACTGTTCTTATGGCAGTGGAGCTAACTTTCAGCTTAAGGTAGCTAAAATGAGCTTAAGTTTCCTGCTAGTGTGGTAACGTTTCCGAAAATCAACAATGTCATTTGCAATTGTTATGATAACAGCAAGTCAGTCAAAGTCCAGACTTTTGCTTCTTGCCGTCATACGAAATATCAACACATAGACGGGTATCTTATAGTTGTCTCTAATCTATGGTATTTTAATAACCTGATTGCTGTCAAAAAATCTTACGTGCTTAGGACCCTAACTTCCACTGCTAGACAAATGGGAAAATGTTTTAGTCTTAATCAGCTTGTTTCAGCTTGTTTCAGCTCATTTCTAGCCGGAGACAGCTTGGAGACACTGTTCTTATTGCAGTGGAGCTAACTTTTAGCTAAAATGAGCTTAAGTTTCCTTGTTTCAGCTCATTTCAAGCCGCAGACAACATGGAGACACTGTTCTTATTGCAGTGGAGCTAACTTTTAGCTAAAATGAGCTTAAGTTTCCTTGTTTCAGCTCATTTTAAGTCGCAGACAGCTTGGAGACACTGTTCTTATTGCAGTGGATCTAACTTTCAGCTTAAGTTTCCTTGTTTCAGCTTATTTCTAGCCGGAGATAGCTTGTAGAAACTGTTCTTATTGCAGTGGAGCTAACTTACAGCTTAACATAGCTAAAATGAGCTTAAGTTTCCTAGTTTCAGCTCATTTTAAGTCGCAGACAGCTTGGAGACACTGTTCTTATTGCAGTGGATCTAACTTTCAGCTTAAGTTTCCTTGTTTCAGCTTATTTCTAGCCGGAGATAGCTTGGAGACACTGTTATATTGCAGTGGAGCTAACTTTCAGCTAAAGGTAGCTAAAATGAGCTTAAGTTTTATTATTTCAGCTCATTTTAAGTCGCAGACAGCTTGGAGACACTGTTCTTATTGCAGTGGAGCTAATTTTTAGCTAAAATGAGCTAAAATGAGCTTAAGTTTCCCTGTTTCTGTGGATCTAACTTTCAGCTTAAGGTAGCTAAAATGAGCTTAAGTTTCCTTGTTTCAGCTCATTTCAAGCCGGAGTCAGCTTGGAGACACTGTTCTTATTGCAGTGGAGATAACTTTCAGCTTGAGGTAGCTAAAATGAGCTTAAGTTTCCATGTTTTAGCTCATTTCAAGCCGCAGACAGCTTGGAGACACTGTTCTTATTGCAGTGGAGCTAACTTTCAGCTTAAGTTTCCTTGTTTCAGCTTATTTCTAGCCGGAGATAGCTTGGAGACACTGTTATATTGCAGTGGAGCTAACTTTCAGCTAAAGGTAGCTAAAACGAGCTTAAGTTTCCATGTTTCAGTTCATTTCAAGCCGCAGTCAGCTTGGAGACACTGTTCTTATTGCAGTGGAGCTAACTTTCAGCTTGAGGTAGCTAAAATAAGCTTAAGTTTCCTTGTTTCAGCTCATTTTAAGTCGCAGACAGCTTGGAGACACTGTTCTTATTGCAGTGGATCTAACTTTCAGCTTAAGTTTCCTTGTTTCAGCTTATTTCTAGCCGGAGATAGCTTGGAGACACTGTTATATTGCAGTGGAGCTAACTTTCAGCTTAAAGTAGCTGAAATGAGCTTAAGTTTTATTGTTTCAGCTCATTTCTAGTCGGAGATAGCTTGGAGACACTGTTATATTGCAGTGGAGCTAACTTTTAGTTTAAGGTAGCTAAAATGAGCTTAAGTTTCCTTGTTTCAGCTCATTTCAAGCCGCAGACAGCTTGGAGACACTGTTCTTATTGCAGTGGAGCTAACTTTCAGCTTAAAGTAGCTAAAATGAGCTTAAGTTTCCTTGTTTCAGCTCATTTTAAGTCGCAGACAGCTTGGAGACACTGTTCTTATTGCAGTGGAGCTAACTTTCAGCTTAAGTTTCCTTGTTTCAGCTTATTTCTAGCCGGAGATAGCTTGGAGACACTGTTATATTGCAGTGGAGCTAACTTTTAGTTTAAGGTAGCTAAAATGAGCTTAAGTTTCCTTGTTTCAGCTCATTTCAAGCCGCAGACAGCTTGGAGACACTGTTCTTATTAAAGTGGAGCTAACTTTCAGCTTAAAGTAGCTAAAATGAGCTTAAGTTTCCTTGTTTCAGCTCATTTTAAGTCGCAGACAGCTTGGAGACACTGTTCTTATTGCAGTGGAGCTAACTTTCAGCTTGAGGTAGCTAAAATGAGCTTAAGTTTCCTTGTTTCAGCTCATTTTAAGTCGCAGACAGCTTGGAGACACTGTTCTTATTGCAGTGGATCTAACTTTCAGCTTAAGTTTCCTTGTTTCAGCTTATTTCTAGCCGGAGATAGCTTGGAGACACTGTTATATTGCAGTGGAGCTAACTTTCAGCTAAAGGTAGCTAAAACGAGCTTAAGTTTCCATGTTTCAGTTCATTTCAAGCCGCAGTCAGCTTGGAGACACTGTTCTTATTGCAGTGGAGCTAACTTTCAGCTTGAGGTAGCTAAAATAAGCTTAAGTTTCCTTGTTTCAGCTCATTTTAAGTCGCAGACAGCTTGGAGACACTGTTCTTATTGCAGTGGATCTAACTTTCAGCTTAAGTTTCCTTGTTTCAGCTTATTTCTATTGAGGTAGCTAAAATGAGCTTAAGTTTCCTTGTTTCAGCTCATTTTAAGTCGCAGACAGCTTGGAGACACTGTTCTTATTGCAGTGGATCTAACTTTCAGCTTAAGTTTCCTTGTTTCAGCTTATTTCTAGCCGGAGATAGCTTGGAGACACTGTTATATTGCAGTGGAGCTAACTTTCAGCTAAAGGTAGCTAAAACGAGCTTAAGTTTCCATGTTTCAGTTCATTTCAAGCCGCAGTCAGCTTGGAGACACTGTTCTTATTGCAGTGGAGCTAACTTTCAGCTTGAGGTAGCTAAAATAAGCTTAAGTTTCCTTGTTTCAGCTCATTTTAAGTCGCAGACAGCTTGGAGACACTGTTCTTATTGCAGTGGATCTAACTTTCAGCTTAAGTTTCCTTGTTTCAGCTTATTTCTAGCCGGAGATAGCTTGGAGACACTGTTATATTGCAGTGGAGCTAACTTTCAGCTTAAAGTAGCTGAAATGAGCTTAAGTTTTATTGTTTCAGCTCATTTCTAGCCGGAGATAGCTTGGAGACACTGTTATATTGCAGTGGAGCTAACTTTTAGTTTAAGGTAGCTAAAATGAGCTTAAGTTTCCTTGTTTCAGCTCATTTCAAGCCGCAGACAGCTTGGAGACACTGTTCTTATTGCAGTGGAGCTAACTTTCAGCTTAAAGTAGCTAAAATGAGCTTAAGTTTCCTTGTTTCAGCTCATTTTAAGTCGCAGACAGCTTGGAGACACTGTTCTTATTGCAGTGGAGCTAACTTTCAGCTTAAGTTTCCTTGTTTCAGCTTATTTCTAGCCGGAGATAGCTTGGAGACACTGTTATATTGCAGTGGAGCTAACTTTTAGTTTAAGGTAGCTAAAATGAGCTTAAGTTTCCTTGTTTCAGCTCATTTCAAGCCGCAGACAGCTTGGAGACACTGTTCTTATTGCAGTGGAGCTAACTTTCAGCTTAAAGTAGCTAAAATGAGCTTAAGTTTCCTTGTTTCAGCTCATTTAAGTCGCAGACAGCTTGGAGACACTGTTCTTATTGCAGTGGAGCTAACTTTCAGCTTGAGGTAGCTAAAATGAGCTTAAGTTTCCTTGTTTCAGCTCATTTTAAGTCGCAGACAGCTTGGAGACACTGTTCTTATTGCAGTGGATCTAACTTTCAGCTTAAGTTTCCTTGTTTCAGCTTATTTCTAGCCGGAGATAGCTTGGAGACACTGTTATATTGCAGTGGAGCTAACTTTCAGCTAAAGGTAGCTAAAACGAGCTTAAGTTTCCATGTTTCAGTTCATTTCAAGCCGCAGTCAGCTTGGAGACACTGTTCTTATTGCAGTGGAGCTAACTTTCAGCTTGAGGTAGCTAAAATAAGCTTAAGTTTCCTTGTTTCAGCTCATTTTAAGTCGCAGACAGCTTGGAGACACTGTTCTTATTGCAGTGGATCTAACTTTCAGCTTAAGTTTCCTTGTTTCAGCTTATTTCTAGCCGGAGATAGCTTGGAGACACTGTTATATTGCAGTGGAGCTAACTTTCAGCTAAAGGTAGCTAAAACGAGCTTAAGTTTCCATGTTTCAGTTCATTTCAAGCCGCAGTCAGCTTGGAGACACTGTTCTTATTGCAGTGGAGCTAACTTTCAGCTTGAGGTAGCTAAAATAAGCTTAAGTTTCCTTGTTTCAGCTCATTTTAAGTCGCAGACAGCTTGGAGACACTGTTCTTATTGCAGTGGATCTAACTTTCAGCTTAAGTTTCCTTGTTTCAGCTTATTTCTAGCCGGAGATAGCTTGGAGACACTGTTATATTGCAGTGGAGCTAACTTTCAGCTTAAAGTAGCTGAAATGAGCTTAAGTTTTATTGTTTCAGCTCATTTCTAGCCGGAGATAGCTTGGAGACACTGTTATATTGCAGTGGAGCTAACTTTTAGTTTAAGGTAGCTAAAATGAGCTTAAGTTTCCTTGTTTCAGCTCATTTCAAGCCGCAGACAGCTTGGAGACACTGTTCTTATTGCAGTGGAGCTAACTTTCAGCTTAAAGTAGCTAAAATGAGCTTAAGTTTCCTTGTTTCAGCTCATTTTAAGTCGCAGACAGCTTGGAGACACTGTTCATATTGCAGTGGAGCTAACTTTCAGCTTAAGTTTCCTTGTTTCAGCTTATTTCTAGCCGGAGATAGCTTGGAGACACTGTTATATTGCAGTGGAGCTAACTTTTAGTTTAAGGTAGCTAAAATGAGCTTAAGTTTCCATGTTTCAGTTCATTTCAAGCCGCAGTCAGCTTGGAGACACTGTTCTTATTGCAGTGGAGCTAACTTTCAGCTTAAGGTAGCTAAAATGAGCTTAAGTTTCCTTGTTTCAGCTCATTTCAAGCCGGAGTCAGCTTGGAGACACTGTTCTTATTGCAGTGGAGATAACTTTCAGCTTGAGGTAGCTAAAATGAGCTTAAGTTTCCATGTTTTAGCTCATTTCAAGCCGCAGACAGCTTGGAGACACTGTTCTTATTGCAGTGGAGCTAACTTTCAGCTTATGTTTCCTTGTTTCAGCTTATTACTAGCCGGAGATAGCTTGGAGACACTGTTACATTGCAGTGGAGCTAACTTTCAGCTAAAGGTAGCTAAAACGAGCTTAAGTTTCCATGTTTCAGTTCATTTCAAGCCGCAGTCAGCTTGGAGACACTGTTCTTATTGCAGTGGAGCTAACTTTCAGCTTGAGGTAGCTAAAATAAGCTTAAGTTTCCTTGTTTCAGCTCATTTTAAGTCGCAGACAGCTTGGAGACACTGTTCTTATTGCAGTGGATCTAACTTTCAGCTTAAGTTTCCTTGTTTCAGCTTATTTCTAGCCGGAGATAGCTTGGAGACACTGTTATATTGCAGTGGAGCTAACTTTCAGCTTAAAGTAGCTGAAATGAGCTTAAGTTTTATTGTTTCAGCTCTTTTCTAGCCGGAGATAGCTTGGAGACACTGTTATATTGCAGTGGAGCTAACTTTTAGTTTAAGGTAGCTAAAATGAGCTTAAGTTTCCTTGTTTCAGCTCATTTCAAGCCGCAGACAGCTTGGAGACACTGTTCTTATTGCAGTGGAGCTAACTTTCAGCTTAAAGTAGCTAAAATGAGCTTAAGTTTCCTTGTTTCAGCTCATTTTAAGTCGCAGACAGCTTGGAGACACTGTTCTTATTGCAGTGGAGCTAACTTTCAGCTTAAGTTTCCTTGTTTCAGCTTATTTCTAGCCGGAGATAGCTTGGAGACACTGTTATATTGCAGTGGAGCTAACTTTTAGTTTAAGGTAGCTAAAATGAGCTTAAGTTTCCTTGTTTCAGCTCATTTCAAGCCGCAGACAGCTTGGAGACACTGTTCTTATTGCAGTGGAGCTAACTTTCAGCTTAAAGTAGCTAAAATGAGCTTAAGTTTCCTTGTTTCAGCTCATATTAAGTCGCAGACAGCTTGGAGACACTGTTCTTATTGCAGTGGAGCTAACTTTCAGCTTGAGGTAGCTAAAATGAGCTTAAGTTTCCTTGTTTCAGCTCATTTTAAGTCGCAGACAGCTTGGAGACACTGTTCTTACTGCAGTGGATCTAACTTTCAGCTTAAGTTTCCTTGTTTCAGCTTATTTCTAGCCGGAGATAGCTTGGAGACACTGTTATATTGCAGTGGAGCTAACTTTCAGCTAAAGGTAGCTAAAACGAGCTTAAGTTTCCATGTTTCAGTTCATTTCAAGCCGCAGTCAGCTTGGAGACACTGTTCTTATTGCAGTGGAGCTAACTTTCAGCTTAAGGTAGCTAAAATGAGCTTAAGTTTGATTGTTTCAGCTCATTTTAAGTCGCAGACAGCTTGGAGACACTGTTCTTATTGCAGTGGATCTAACTTTCAGCTTAAGTTTCCTTGTTTCAGCTTATTTCTAGCCGGAGATAGCTTGGAGACACTGTTATATTGCAGTGGAGCTAACTTTCAGCTTAAGGTAGCTAAAATGAGCTTAAGATTCCTCGTTTCAGCTCATTTCAAGCCGCAGGCAGCTTGGAGACACTGTTCTTATTGCAGTGGAGCTAACTTTTAGTTTAAGGTAGCTAAAATGAGCTTAAGTTTCCATGTTTCAGTTCATTTCAAGCCGCAGTCAGCTTGGAGACACTGTTCTTATTGCAGTGGAGCTAACTTTCAGCTTAAGGTAGCTAAAATGAGCTTAAGTTTCCTTGTTTCAGCTCATTTCAAGCCGGAGTCAGCTTGGAGACACTGTTCTTATTGCAGTGGAGATAACTTTCAGCTTGAGGTAGCTAAAATGAGCTTAAGTTTCCATGTTTTAGCTCATTTCAAGCCGCAGACAGCTTGGAGACACTGTTCTTATTGCAGTGGAGCTAACTTTCAGCTTATGTTTCCTTGTTTCAGCTTATTTCTAGCCGGAGATAGCTTGGAGACACTGTTATATTGCAGTGGAGCTAACTTTCAGCTAAAGGTAGCTAAAACGAGCTTAAGTTTCCATGTTTCAGTTCATTTCAAGCCGCAGTCAGCTTGGAGACACTGTTCTTATTGCAGTGGAGCTAACTTTCAGCTTGAGGTAGCTAAAATAAGCTTAAGTTTCCTTGTTTCAGCTCATTTTAAGTCGCAGACAGCTTGGAGACACTGTTCTTATTGCAGTGGATCTAACTTTCAGCTTAAGTTTCCTTGTTTCAGCTTATTTCTAGCCGGAGATAGCTTGGAGACACTGTTATATTGCAGTGGAGCTAACTTTCAGCTTAAAGTAGCTGAAATGAGCTTAAGTTTTATTGTTTCAGCTCATTTCTAGCCGGAGATAGCTTGGAGACACTGTTATATTGCAGTGGAGCTAACTTTTAGTTTAAGGTAGCTAAAATGAGCTTAAGTTTCCTTGTTTCAGCTCATTTCAAGCCGCAGACAGCTTGGAGACACTGTTCTTATTGCAGTGGAGCTAACTTTCAGCTTAAAGTAGCTAAAATGAGCTTAAGTTTCCTTGTTTCAGCTCATTTTAAGTCGCAGACAGCTTGGAGACACTGTTCTTATTGCAGTGGAGCTAACTTTCAGCTTAAGTTTCCTTGTTTCAGCTTATTTCTAGCCGGAGATAGCTTGGAGACACTGTTATATTGCAGTGGAGCTAACTTTTAGTTTAAGGTAGCTAAAATGAGCTTAAGTTTCCTTGTTTCAGCTCATTTCAAGCCGCAGACAGCTTGGAGACACTGTTCTTATTGCAGTGGAGCTAACTTTCAGCTTAAAGTAGCTAAAATGAGCTTAAGTTTCCTTGTTTCAGCTCATTTTAAGTCGCAGACAGCTTGGAGACACTGTTCTTATTGCAGTGGAGCTAACTTTCAGCTTGAGGTAGCTAAAATGAGCTTAAGTTTCCTTGTTTCAGCTCATTTTAAGTCGCAGACAGCTTGGAGACACTGTTCTTATTGCAGTGGATCTAACTTTCAGCTTAAGTTTCCTTGTTTCAGCTTATTTCTAGCCGGAGATAGCTTGGAGACACTGTTATATTGCAGTGGAGCTAACTTTCAGCTTAAGGTAGCTAAAATGAGCTTAAGATTCCTCGTTTCAGCTCATTTCAAGCCGCAGGCAGCTTGGAGACACTGTTCTTATTGCAGTGGAGCTAACTTTTAGTTTAAGGTAGCTAAAATGAGCTTAAGTTTCCTTGTTTCAGCTCATTTCAAGCCGCAGACAGCTTGGAGACACTGTTCTTATTGCAGTGGAGCTAACTTTCAGCTTAAAGTAGCTAAAATGAGCTTAAGTTTCCTTGTTTCAGCTCATTTTAAGTCGCAGACAGCTTGGAGACACTGTTCTTATTGCAGTGGAGCTAACTTTCAGCTTAAGTTTCCTTGTTTCAGCTTATTTCTAGCCGGAGATAGCTTGGAGACACTGTTATATTGCAGTGGAGCTAACTTTTAGTTTAAGGTAGCTAAAATGAGCTTAAGTTTCCTTGTTTCAGCTCATTTCAAGCCGCAGACAGCTTGGAGACACTGTTCTTATTGCAGTGGAGCTAACTTTCAGCTTAAAGTAGCTAAAATGAGCTTAAGTTTCCTTGTTTCAGCTCATTTTAAGTCGCAGACAGCTTGGAGACACTGTTCTTATTGCAGTGGAGCTAACTTTCAGCTTAAGTTTCCTTGTTTCAGCTTATTTCTAGCCGGAGATAGCTTGGAGACACTGTTATATTGCAGTGGAGCTAACTTTCAGCTTAAGGTAGCTAAAATGAGCTTAAGATTCCTCGTTTCAGCTCATTTCAAGCCGCAGGCAGCTTGGAGACACTGTTCTTATTGCAGTGGAGCTAACTTTTAGTTTAAGGTAGCTAAAATGAGCTTAAGTTTCCTTGTTTCAGCTCATTTCAAGCCGCAGACAGCTTGGAGACACTGTTCTTATTGCAGTGGAGCTAACTTTCAGCTTAAAGTAGCTAAAATGAGCTTAAGTTTCCTTGTTTCAGCTCATTTTAAGTCGCAGACAGCTTGGAGACACTGTTCTTATTGCAGTGGAGCTAACTTTCAGCTTAAGTTTCCTTGTTTCAGCTTATTTCTAGCCGGAGATAGCTTGGAGACACTGTTATATTGCAGTGGAGCTAACTTTTAGTTTAAGGTAGCTAAACGAGCTTAAGTTTCCATGTTTCAGTTCATTTCAAGCCGCAGACAGCTTGGAGACACTGTTCTTATTGCAGTGGAGCTAACTTTCAGCTTAAAGTAGCTAAAATGAGCTTAAGTTTCCTTGTTTCAGCTCATTTTAAGTCGCAGACAGCTTGGAGACACTGTTCTTATTGCAGTGGATCTAACTTTCAGCTTAAGTTTCCTTGTTTCAGCTTATTTCTAGCCGGAGATAGCTTGGAGACACTGTTATATTGCAGTGGAGCTAACTTTCAGCTAAAGGTAGCTAAAATGAGCTTAAGTTTTATTGTTTCAGCTCATTTCTAGCCGGAGATAGCTTGGAGACACTGTTCTTATTGCAGTGGAGCTAATTTTCAGCTTAAGGTAGCTAAAATGAGCTTAAGTTTCCTAGTTTCAGCTCATTTCAAGTCGCAGACAGCTTGGAGACACTGTTCTTATTGCAGTGGAGCTAACTTTCAGCTAAAGGTAGCTAAAATGAGCTTAAGTTTCCTTGTTTCAGCTTATTTCTAGCCGGAGATAGCTTGGAGACACTGTTGTATTGCAGTGGAGCTAACTTTCAGCTAAAGGTAGCTAAAACGAGCTTAAGTTTCCATGTTTCAGTTCATTTCAAGCCGCAGTCAGCTTGGAGACACTGTTCTTATTGCAGTGGAGCTAACTTTCAGCTTAAAGTAGCTAAAATGAGCTTAAGTTTCCTTGTTTCAGCTCATTTTAAGTCGCAGACAGCTTGGAGACACTGTTCTTATTGCAGTGGATCTAACTTTCAGCTTAAGTTTCCTTGTTTCAGCTTATTTCTAGCCGGAGATAGCTTGGAGACACTGTTATATTGCAGTGGAGCTAACTTTCAGCTAAAGGTAGCTAAAATGAGCTTAAGTTTTATTGTTTCAGCTCATTTCTAGCCGCAGGCAGCTTGGAGACACTGTTCTTATTGCAGTGGAGCTAACTTTCAGCTTAAGGTAGCTAAAATGAGCTTAAGTTTCCTAGTTTCAGCTCATTTTAAGTCGCAGACAGCTTGGAGACACTGTTCTTACTGCAGTGGAGCTAACTTTCAGCTTAAGGTAGCTAAAATGAGCTTAAGTTTCCTTGTTCCAGCTCATTTCAAGCCGCAGACATCTTGGAGACACTGTTCTTATTGCACTGGAGCTAACTTTCAGCTTAAGGTAGCTAAAATGAGCTTAAGTTAATAACCTGATTGCTGCCAAAAAAATCTTACGTGCTTAGGACCCTAACTTCCACTGCTAGACAAATGGGAAAATATTTTTAGACTTCTTCAGCTGTTCCAGCTCATTTCAAGCCGCAGACATCTTGGAGACACTGTTCTTATTGCAGTGGAGCTAACTTTCAGCTTAAGTTTCCTTGTTTCAGCTTATTTCTAGCCGGAGATAGCTTGGAGACACTGTTATATTGCAGTGGAGCTAACTTTCAGCTAAAGGTAGCTAAAATGAGCTTAAGTTTTATTGTTTCAGCTCATTTCTAGCCGCAGGCAGCTTGGAGACACTGTTCTTATTGCAGTGGAGCTAACTTTCAGCTTAAGGTAGCTAAAATGAGCTTAAGTTTCCTAGTTTCAGCTCATTTTAAGTCGCAGACAGCTTGGAGACACTGTTCTTACTGCAGTGGAGCTAACTTTCAGCTTAAGGTAGCTAAAATGAGCTTAAGTTTCCTTGTTCCAGCTCATTTCAAGCCGCAGACATCTTGGAGACACTGTTCTTATTGCACTGGAGCTAACTTTCAGCTTAAGGTAGCTAAAATGAGCTTAAGTTAATAACCTGATTGCTGCCAAAAAATCTTACGTGCTTAGGACCCTAACTTCCACTGCTAGACAAATGGGAAAATATTTTTAGACTTCTTCAGCTGTTCCAGCTCATTTCAAGCCGCAGACATCTTGGAGACACTGTTCTTATTGCAGTGGAGCTAACTTTCAGCTTAAGGTAGCTAAAATGAGCTTAAGATTCCTCGTTTCAGCTCATTTCAAGCCGCAGGCAGCTTGGAGACACTGTTCTTATTGCAGTGGAGCTAACTTTCAGCTTAAGTTTCCTTGTTTCAGCTTATTTCTAGCCGGAGATAGCTTGGAGACACTGTTATATTGCAGTGGAGCTAACTTTCAGCTTAAGGTAGCTAAAATGAGCTTAAGATTCCTCGTTTCAGCTCATTTCAAGCCGCAGGCAGCTTGGAGACACTGTTCTTATTGCAGTGGAGCTAACTTTTAGTTTAAGGTAGCTAAAATGAGCTTAAGTTTCCTTGTTTCAGCTCATTTCAAGCCGCAGACAGTTTGGAGACACTGTTCTTATTGCAGTGGAGCTAACTTTCAGCTTAAAGTAGCTAAAATGAGCTTAAGTTTCCTTGTTTCAGCTCATTATAAGTCGCAGACAGCTTGGAGACACTGTTCTTATTGCAGTGGAGCTAACTTTCAGCTTAAGTTTCCTTGTTTCAGCTTATTTCTAGCCGGAGATAGCTTGGAGACACTGTTATATTGCAGTGGAGCTAACTTTTAGTTTAAGGTAGCTAAAATGAGCTTAAGTTTCCTTGTTTCAGCTCATTTCAAGCCGCAGACAGCTTGGAGACACTGTTCTTATTGCAGTGGAGCTAACTTTCAGCTTAAAGTAGCTAAAATGAGCTTAAGTTTCCTTGTTTCAGCTCATTTTAAGTCGCAGACAGCTTGGAGACACTGTTCTTATTGCAGTGGAGCTAACTTTCAGCTTAAGTTTCCTTGTTTCAGCTTATTTCTAGCCGGAGATAGCTTGGAGACACTGTTATATTGCAGTGGAGCTAACTTTTAGTTTAAGGTAGCTAAAATGAGCTTAAGTTTCCTTGTTTCAGCTCATTTCAAGCCGCAGACAGCTTGGAGACACTGTTCTTATTGCAGTGGAGCTAACTTTCAGCTTAAAGTAGCTAAAATGAGCTTAAGTTTCCTTGTTTCAGCTCATTTTAAGTCGCAGACAGCTTGGAGACACTGTTATATTGCAGTGGAGCTAACTTTCAGCTTAAGGTAGCTAAAATGAGCTTAAGATTCCTCGTTTCAGCCCATTTCAAGCCGCAGGCAGCTTGGAGACACTGTTCTTATTGCAGTGGAGCTAACTTTTAGTTTAAGGTAGCTAAAATGAGCTTAAGTTTCCTTGTTTCAGCTCATTTCAAGCCGCAGACAGCTTGGAGACACTGTTCTTATTGCAGTGGAGCTAACTTTCAGCTTAAAGTAGCTAAAATGAGCTTAAGTTTCCTTGTTTCAGCTCATTTTAAGTCGCAGACAGCTTGGAGACACTGTTCTTATTGCAGTGGAGCTAACTTTCAGCTTAAGTTTCCTTGTTTCAGCTTATTTCTAGCCGGAGATAGCTTGGAGACACTGTTATATTGCAGTGGAGCTAACTTTTAGTTTAAGGTAGCTAAAACGAGCTTAAGTTTCCATGTTTCAGTTCATTTCAAGCCGCAGACAGCTTGGAGACACTGTTCTTATTGCAGTGGAGCTAACTTTCAGCTTAAAGTAGCTAAAATGAGCTTAAGTTTCCTTGTTTCAGCTCATTTTAAGTCGCAGACAGCTTGGAGACACTGTTCTTATTGCAGTGGATCTAACTTTCAGCTTAAGTTTCCTTGTTTCAGCTTATTTCTAGCCGGAGATAGCTTGGAGACACTGTTATATTGCAGTGGAGCTAACTTTCAGCTAAAGGTAGCTAAAATGAGCTTAAGTTTTATTGTTTCAGCTCATTTCTAGCCGGAGATAGCTTGGAGACACTGTTCTTATTGCAGTGGAGCTAATTTTCAGCTTAAGGTAGCTAAAATGAGCTTAAGTTTCCTAGTTTCAGCTCATTTCAAGTCGCAGACAGCTTGGAGACACTGTTCTTATTGCAGTGGAGCTAACTTTCAGCTAAAGGTAGCTAAAATGAGCTTAAGTTTCCTTGTTTCAGCTTATTTCTAGCCGGAGATAGCTTGGAGACACTGTTGTATTGCAGTGGAGCTAACTTTCAGCTAAAGGTAGCTAAAACGAGCTTAAGTTTCCATGTTTCAGTTCATTTCAAGCCGCAGTCAGCTTGGAGACAGTGTTCTTATTGCAGTGGAGCTAACTTTCAGCTTAAAGTAGCTAAAATGAGCTTAAGTTTCCTTGTTTCAGCTCATTTTAAGTCGCAGACAGCTTGGAGACACTGTTCTTATTGCAGTGGATCTAACTTTCAGCTTAAGTTTCCTTGTTTCAGCTTATTTCTAGCCGGAGATAGCTTGGAGACACTGTTATATTGCAGTGGAGCTAACTTTCAGCTAAAGGTAGCTAAAATGAGCTTAAGTTTTATTGTTTCAGCTCATTTCTAGCCGCAGGCAGCTTGGAGACACTGTTCTTATTGCAGTGGAGCTAACTTTCAGCTTAAGGTAGCTAAAATGAGCTTAAGTTTCCTAGTTTCAGCTCATTTTAAGTCGCAGACAGCTTGGAGACACTGTTCTTACTGCAGTGGAGCTAACTTTCAGCTTAAGGTAGCTAAAATGAGCTTAAGTTTCCTTGTTCCAGCTCATTTCAAGCCGCAGACATCTTGGAGACACTGTTCTTATTGCAGTGGAGCTAACTTTCAGCTTAAGGTAGCTAAAATGAGCTTAAGTTAATAACCTGATTGCTGCCAAAAAAATCTTACGTGCTTAGGACCCTAACTTCCACTGCTAGACAAATGGGAAAATATTTTTAGACTTCTTCAGCTGTTCCAGCTCATTTCAAGCCGCAGACATCTTGGAGACACTGTTCTTATTGCAGTGGAGCTAACTTTCAGCTTAAGGTAGCTAAAATGAGCTTAAGATTCCTCGTTTCAGCTCATTTCAAGCCGCAGGCAGCTTGGAGACACTGTTCTTATTGCAGTGGAGCTAACTTTTAGTTTAAGGTAGCTAAAATGAGCTTAAGTTTCCTAGTTTCAGCTCATTTCAAGTCGCAGACAGCTTGGAGACACTGTTCTTATTGCAGTGGAGCTAACTTTCAGCTAAAGGTAGCTAAAATGAGCTTAAGTTTCCTTGTTTCAGCTTATTTCTAGCCGGAGATAGCTTGGAGACACTGTTATATTGCAGTGGAGCTAACTTTCAGCTAAAGGTAGCTAAAACGAGCTTAAGTTTCCATGTTTCAGTTCATTTCAAGCCGCAGACAGCTTGGAGACACTGTTCTTATTGCAGTGGAGCTAACTTTCAGCTTAAAGTAGCTAAAATGAGCTTAAGTTTCCTTGTTTCAGCTCATTTTAAGTCGCAGACAGCTTGGAGACACTGTTCTTATTGCAGTGGATCTAACTTTCAGCTTAAGTTTCCTTGTTTCAGCTTATTTCTAGCCGGAGATAGCTTGGAGACACTGTTATATTGCAGTGGAGCTAACTTTCGGCTTAAGGTAGCTAAAATGAGCTTAAGATTCCTCGTTTCAGCTCATTTCAAGCCGCAGGCAGCTTGGAGACACTGTTCTTATTGCAGTGGAGCTAACTTTTAGTTTAAGGTAGCTAAAATGAGCTTAAGTTTCCATGTTTCAGTTCATTTCAAGCCGCAGTCAGCTTGGAGACACTGTTCTTATTGCAGTGGAGCTAACTTTCAGCTTAAGGTAGCTAAAATGAGCTTAAGTTTCCTTGTTTCAGCTCATTTCAAGCCGGAGTCAGCTTGGAGACACTGTTCTTATTGCAGTGGAGATAACTTTCAGCTTGAGGTAGCTAAAATGAGCTTAAGTTTTCCATGTTTTAGCTCATTTCAAGCCGCAGACAGCTTGGAGACACTGTTCTTATTGCAGTGGAGCTAACTTTCAGCTTATGTTTCCTTGTTTCAGCTTATTTCTAGCCGGAGATAGCTTGGAGACACTGTTATATTGCAGTGGAGCTAACTTTCAGCTAAAGGTAGCTAAAACGAGCTTAAGTTTCCATGTTTCAGTTCATTTCAAGCCGCAGTCAGCTTGGAGACACTGTTCTTATTGCAGTGGAGCTAACTTTCAGCTTGAGGTAGCTAAAATAAGCTTAAGTTTCCTTGTTTCAGCTCATTTTAAGTCGCAGACAGCTTGGAGACACTGTTCTTATTGCAGTGGATCTAACTTTCAGCTTAAGTTTCCTTGTTTCAGCTTATTTCTAGCCGGAGATAGCTTGGAGACACTGTTATATTGCAGTGGAGCTAACTTTCAGCTTAAAGTAGCTGAAATGAGCTTAAGTTTTATTGTTTCAGCTCATTTCTAGCCGGAGATAGCTTGGAGACACTGTTATATTGCAGTGGAGCTAACTTTTAGTTTAAGGTAGCTAAAATGAGCTTAAGTTTCCTTGTTTCAGCTCATTTCAAGCCGCAGACAGCTTGGAGACACTGTTCTTATTGCAGTGGAGCTAACTTTCAGCTTAAAGTAGCTAAATGAGCTTAAGTTTCCTTGTTTCAGCTCATTTTAAGTCGCAGACAGCTTGGAGACACTGTTCTTATTGCAGTGGAGCTAACTTTCAGCTTAAGTTTCCTTGTTTCAGCTTATTTCTAGCCGGAGATAGCTTGGAGACACTGTTATATTGCAGTGGAGCTAACTTTTAGTTTAAGGTAGCTAAATGAGCTTAAGTTTCCTTGTTTCAGCTCATTTCAAGCCGCAGACAGCTTGGAGACACTGTTCTTATTGCAGTGGAGCTAACTTTCAGCTTAAAGTAGCTAAAATGAGCTTAAGTTTCCTTGTTTCAGCTCATTTCAAGCCGCAGACAGCTTGGAGACACTGTTCTTATTGCAGTGGAGCTAACTTTCAGCTTAAAGTAGCTAAAATGAGCTTAAGTTTCCTTGTTTCAGCTCATTTTAAGTCGCAGACAGCTTGGAGACACTGTTCTTATTGCAGTGGAGCTAACTTTCAGCTTAAGTTTCCTTGTTTCAGCTTATTTCTAGCCGGAGATAGCTTGGAGACACTGTTATATTGCAGTGGAGCTAACTTTTAGTTTAAGGTAGCTAAAATGAGCTTAAGTTTCCTTGTTTCAGCTCATTTCAAGCCGCAGGACAGCTTGGAGACACTGTTCTTATTGCAGTGGAGCTAACTTTCAGCTTAAAGTAGCTAAAATGAGCTTAAGTTTCCTTGTTTCAGCTCATTTTAAGTCGCAGACAGCTTGGAGACACTGTTCTTATTGCAGTGGAGCTAACTTTCAGCTTAAGTTTCCTTGTTTCAGCTTATTTCTAGCCGGAGATAGATTGGAGACACTGTTATATTGCAGTGGAGCTAACTTTTAGTTTAAGGTAGCTAAAATGAGCTTAAGTTTCCTTGTTTCAGCTCATTTCAAGCCGCAGACAGCTTGGAGACACTGTTCTTATTGCAGTGGAGCTAACTTTCAGCTTAAAGTAGCTAAAATGAGCTTAAGTTTCCTTGTTTCAGCTCATTTTAAGTCGCAGACAGCTTGGAGACACTGTTCTTATTGCAGTGGAGCTAACTTTCAGCTTGAGGTAGCTAAATGAGCTTAAGTTTCCTTGTTTCAGCTCATTTTAAGTCGCAGACAGCTTGGAGACACTGTTCTTATTGCAGTGGATCTAACTTTCAGCTTAAGTTTCCTTGTTTCAGCTTATTTCTAGCCGGAGATAGCTTGGAGACACTGTTATATTGCAGTGGAGCTAACTTTCAGCTTAAGGTAGCTAAAATGAGCTTAAGATTCCTCGTTTCAGCTCATTTCAAGCCGCAGGCAGCTTGGAGACACTGTTCTTATTGCAGTGGAGCTAACTTTTAGTTTAAGGTAGCTAAAATGAGCTTAAGTTTCCTTGTTTCAGCTCATTTCAAGCCGCAGACAGCTTGGAGACACTGTTCTTATTGCAGTGGAGCTAACTTTCAGCTTAAGTTTCCTTGTTTCAGCTTATTTCTAGCCGGAGATAGCTTGGAGACACTGTTATATTGCAGTGGAGCTAACTTTTAGTTTAAGGTAGCTAAAATGAGCTTAAGTTTCCTTGTTTCAGCTCATTTCAAGCCGCAGACAGCTTGGAGACACTGTTCTTATTGCAGTGGAGCTAACTTTCAGCTTAAAGTAGCTAAAATGAGCTTAAGTTTCCTTGTTTCAGCTCATTTCAAGCCGCAGACAGCTTGGAGACACTGTTCTTATTGCAGTGGAGCTAACTTTCAGCTTAAAGTAGCTAAAATGAGCTTAAGTTTCCTTGTTTCAGCTCATTTTAAGTCGCAGACAGCTTGGAGACACTGTTCTTATTGCAGTGGAGCTAACTTTCAGCTTAAGTTTCCTTGTTTCAGCTTATTTCTAGCCGGAGATAGCTTGGAGACACTGTTATATTGCAGTGGAGCTAACTTTTAGTTTAAGGTAGCTAAAATGAGCTTAAGTTTCCTTGTTTCAGCTCATTTCAAGCCGCAGACAGCTTGGAGACACTGTTCTTATTGCAGTGGAGCTAACTTTCAGCTTAAAGTAGCTAAATGAGCTTAAGTTTCCTTGTTTCAGCTCATTTTAAGTCGCAGACAGCTTGGAGACACTGTTCTTATTGCAGTGGAGCTAACTTTCAGCTTAAGTTTCCTTGTTTCAGCTTATTTCTAGCCGGAGATAGCTTGGAGACACTGTTATATTGCAGTGGAGCTAACTTTTAGTTTAAGGTAGCTAAAATGAGCTTAAGTTTCCTTGTTTCAGCTCATTTCAAGCCGCAGACAGCTTGGAGACACTGTTCTTATTGCAGTGGAGCTAACTTTCAGCTTAAAGTAGCTAAAATGAGCTTAAGTTTCCTTGTTTCAGCTCATTTTAAGTCGCAGACAGCTTGGAGACACTGTTCTTATTGCAGTGGAGCTAACTTTCAGCTTGAGGTAGCTAAAATGAGCTTAAGTTTCCTTGTTTCAGCTCATTTTAAGTCGCAGACAGCTTGGAGACACTGTTCTTATTGCAGTGGATCTAACTTTCAGCTTAAGTTTCCTTGTTTCAGCTTATTTCTAGCCGGAGATAGCTTGGAGACACTGTTATATTGCAGTGGAGCTAACTTTCAGCTTAAGGTAGCTAAAATGAGCTTAAGATTCCTCGTTTCAGCTCATTTCAAGCCGCAGGCAGCTTGGAGACACTGTTCTTATTGCAGTGGAGCTAACTTTTAGTTTAAGGTAGCTAAAATGAGCTTAAGTTTCCTTGTTTCAGCTCATTTCAAGCCGCAGACAGCTTGGAGACACTGTTCTTATTGCAGTGGAGCTAACTTTCAGCTTAAAGTAGCTAAATGAGCTTAAGTTTCCTTGTTTCAGCTCATTTTAAGTCGCAGACAGCTTGGAGACACTGTTCTTATTGCAGTGGAGCTAACTTTCAGCTTAAGTTTCCTTGTTTCAGCTTATTTCTAGCCGGAGATAGCTTGGAGACACTGTTATATTGCAGTGGAGCTAACTTTTAGTTTAAGGTAGCTAAAACGAGCTTAAGTTTCCATGTTTCAGTTCATTTCAAGCCGCAGACAGCTTGGAGACACTGTTCTTATTGCAGTGGAGCTAACTTTCAGCTTAAAGTAGCTAAATGAGCTTAAGTTTCCTTGTTTCAGCTCATTTTAAGTCGCAGACAGCTTGGAGACACTGTTCTTATTGCAGTGGATCTAACTTTCAGCTTAAGTTTCCTTGTTTCAGCTTATTTCTAGCCGGAGATAGCTTGGAGACACTGTTATATTGCAGTGGAGCTAACTTTCAGCTAAAGGTAGCTAAAATGAGCTTAAGTTTTATTGTTTCAGCTCATTTCTAGCCGGAGATAGCTTGGAGACACTGTTCTTATTGCAGTGGAGCTAATTTTCAGCTTAAGGTAGCTAAAATGAGCTTAAGTTTCCTAGTTTCAGCTCATTTCAAGTCGCAGACAGCTTGGAGACACTGTTCTTATTGCAGTGGAGCTAACTTTCAGCTAAAGGTAGCTAAAATGAGCTTAAGTTTCCTTGTTTCAGCTTATTTCTAGCCGGAGATAGCTTGGAGACACTGTTGTATTGCAGTGGAGCTAACTTTCAGCTAAAGGTAGCTAAAACGAGCTTAAGTTTCCATGTTTCAGTTCATTTCAAGCCGCAGTCAGCTTGGAGACACTGTTCTTATTGCAGTGGAGCTAACTTTCAGCTTAAAGTAGCTAAAATGAGCTTAAGTTTCCTTGTTTCAGCTCATTTTAAGTCGCAGACAGCTTGGAGACACTGTTCTTATTGCAGTGGATCTAACTTTCAGCTTAAGTTTCCTTGTTTCAGCTTATTTCTAGCCGGAGATAGCTTGGAGACACTGTTATATTGCAGTGGAGCTAACTTTCAGCTAAAGGTAGCTAAAATGAGCTTAAGTTTTATTGTTTCAGCTCATTTCTAGCCGCAGGCAGCTTGGAGACCACTGTTCTTATTGCAGTGGAGCTAACTTTCAGCTTAAGGTAGCTAAAATGAGCTTAAGTTTCCTAGTTTCAGCTCATTTTAAGTCGCAGACAGCTTGGAGGACACTGTTCTTACTGCAGTGGAGCTAACTTTCAGCTTAAGGTAGCTAAAATGAGCTTAAGTTTCCTTGTTCCAGCTCATTTCAAGCCGCAGACATCTTGGAGACACTGTTCTTATTGCACTGGAGCTAACTTTCAGCTTAAGGTAGCTAAAATGAGCTTAAGTTAATAACCTGATTGCTGCCAAAAAAATCTTACGTGCTTAGGACCCTAACTTCCACTGCTAGACAAATGGGAAAATATTTTTAGACTTCTTCAGCTGTTCCAGCTCATTTCAAGCCGCAGACATCTTGGAGACACTGTTCTTATTGCAGTGGAGCTAACTTTCAGCTTAAGTTTCCTTGTTTCAGCTTATTTCTAGCCGGAGATAGCTTGGAGACACTGTTATATTGCAGTGGAGCTAACTTTCAGCTAAAGGTAGCTAAAATGAGCTTAAGTTTTATTGTTTCAGCTCATTTCTAGCCGCAGGCAGCTTGGAGACACTGTTCTTATTGCAGTGGAGCTAACTTTCAGCTTAAGGTAGCTAAAATGAGCTTAAGTTTCCTAGTTTCAGCTCATTTTAAGTCGCAGACAGCTTGGAGACACTGTTCTTACTGCAGTGGAGCTAACTTTCAGCTTAAGGTAGCTAAAATGAGCTTAAGTTTCCTTGTTCCAGCTCATTTCAAGCCGCAGACATCTTGGAGACACTGTTCGTATTGCACTGGAGCTAACTTTCAGCTTAAGGTAGCTAAAATGAGCTTAAGTTAATAACCTGATTGCTGCCAAAAAAATCTTACGTGCTTAGGACCCTAACTTCCACTGCTAGACAAATGGGAAAATATTTTTAGACTTCTTCAGCTGTTCCAGCTCATTTCAAGCCGCAGACATCTTGGAGACACTGTTCTTATTGCAGTGGAGCTAACTTTCAGCTTAAGGTAGCTAAAATGAGCTTAAGATTCCTCGTTTCAGCTCATTTCAAGCCGCAGGCAGCTTGGAGACACTGTTCTTATTGCAGTGGAGCTAACTTTCAGCTTAAGTTTCCTTGTTTCAGCTTATTTCTAGCCGGAGATAGCTTGGAGACACTGTTATATTGCAGTGGAGCTAACTTTCAGCTTAAGGTAGCTAAAATGAGCTTAAGATTCCTCGTTTCAGCTCATTTCAAGCCGGAGATAGCTTGGAGACACTGTTATATTGCAGTGGAGCTAACTTTCAGCTTAAGGTAGCTAAAATGAGCTTAAGATTCCTCGTTTCAGCTCATTTCAAGCCGCAGGCAGCTTGGAGACACTGTTCTTATTGCAGTGGAGCTAACTTTTAGTTTAAGGTAGCCTAAAATGAGCTTAAGTTTCCTGTTTCAGCTCATTTCAAGCCGCAGACAGTTTGGAGACACTGTTCTTATTGCAGTGGAGCTAACTTTCAGCTTAAAGTAGCTAAAATGAGCTTAAGTTTCCTTGTTTCAGCTCATTATAAGTCGCAGACAGCTTGGAGGACACTGTTCTTATTGCAGTGGAGCTAACTTTCAGCTTAAGTTTCCTTGTTTCAGCTTATTTCTAGCCGGAGATAGCTTGGAGACACTGTTATATTGCAGTGGAGCTAACTTTTAGTTTAAGGTAGCTAAAATGAGCTTAAGTTTCCTTGTTTCAGCTCATTTCAAGCCGCAGACAGCTTGGAGACACTGTTCTTATTGCAGTGGAGCTAACTTTCAGCTTAAAGTAGCTAAAATGAGCTTAAGTTTCCTTGTTTCAGCTCATTTTAAGTCGCAGACAGCTTGGAGACACTGTTCTTATTGCAGTGGAGCTAACTTTCAGCTTAAGTTTCCTTGTTTCAGCTTATTTCTAGCCGGAGATAGCTTGGAGACACTGTTATATTGCAGTGGAGCTAACTTTTAGTTTAAGGTAGCTAAAATGAGCTTAAGTTTCCTTGTTTCAGCTCATTTCAAGCCGCAGACAGCTTGGAGACACTGTTCTTATTGCAGTGAGCTAACTTTCAGCTTAAAGTAGCTAAAATGAGCTTAAGTTTCCTTGTTTCAGCTCATTTTAAGTCGCAGACAGCTTGGAGACACTGTTATATTGCAGTGGAGCTAACTTTCAGCTTAAGGTAGCTAAAATGAGCTTAAGATTCCTCGTTTCAGCCCATTTCAAGCCGCAGGCAGCTTGGAGACACTGTTCTTATTGCAGTGGAGCTAACTTTTAGTTTAAGGTAGCTAAAATGAGCTTAAGTTTCCTTGTTTCAGCTCATTTCAAGCCGCAGACAGCTTGGAGACACTGTTCTTATTGCAGTGGAGCTAACTTTCAGCTTAAAGTAGCTAAAATGAGCTTAAGTTTCCTTGTTTCAGCTCATTTTTAAGTCGCAGACAGCTTGGAGACACTGTTCTTATTGCAGTGGAGCTAACTTTCAGCTTAAGTTTCCTTGTTCAGCTTATTTCTAGCCGGAGATAGCTTGGAGACACTGTTATATTGCAGTGGAGCTAACTTTTAGTTTAAGGTAGCTAAAACGAGCTTAAGTTTCCATGTTTCAGTTCATTTCAAGCCGCAGACAGCTTGGAGACAATGTTCTTATTGCAGTGGAGCTAACTTTCAGCTTAAAGTAGCTAAAATGAGCTTAAGTTTCCTTGTTTTCAGCTCATTTTAAGTCGCAGACAGCTTGGAGACACTGTTCTTATTGCAGTGGATCTAACTTTCAGCTTAAGTTTCCTTGTTTTCAGCTTATTTCTAGCCGGAGATAGCTTGGAGACACTGTTATATTGCAGTGGAGCTAACTTTCAGCTAAAGGTAGCTAAATGAGCTTAAGTTTTATTGTTTCAGCTCATTTCTAGCCGGAGATAGCTTGGAGACACTGTTCTTATTGCAGTGGAGCTAATTTTCACGCTTAAGGTAGCTAAAATGAGCTTAAGTTTCCTAGTTTCAGCTCATTTCAAGTCGCAGACAGCTTGGAGACACTGTTCTTATTGCAGTGGAGCTAACTTTCAGCTAAAGGTAGCTAAAATGAGCTTAAGTTTCCTTGTTTCAGCTTATTTCTAGCCGGCGATAGCTTGGAGACACTGTTGTATTGCAGTGGAGCTAACTTTCAGCTAAAGGTAGCTAAAACGAGCTTAAGTTTCCATGTTTCAGTTCATTTCAAGCCGCAGTCAGCTTGGAGACAGTGTTCTTATTGCAGTGGAGCTAACTTTCAGCTTAAGGTAGCTAAAATGAGCTTAAGTTTCCTTGTTCCAGCTCATTTCAAGCCGCAGACATCTTGGAGACACTGTTCTTATTGCAGTGGAGCTAACTTTCAGCTTAAGGTAGCTAAAATGAGCTTAAGTTAATAACCTGATTGCTGCCAAAAAAATCTTACGTGCTTAGGAACCTAACTTCCACTGCTAGACAAATGGGAAATATTTTTAGACTTCTTCAGCTGTTCCAGCTCATTTCAAGCCGCAGACATCTTGGAGACACTGTTCTTATTGCAGTGGAGCTAACTTTCAGCTTAAGGTAGCTAAAATGAGCTTAAGATTCCTCGTTTCAGCTCATTTCAAGCCGCAGGCAGCTTGGAGACACTGTTCTTATTGCAGTGGAGCTAACTTTTAGTTTAAGGTAGCTAAAATGAGCTTAAGTTTCCTAGTTTCAGCTCATTTCAAGTCGCAGACAGCTTGGAGACACTGTTCTTATTGCAGTGGAGCTAACTTTCAGCTAAAGGTAGCTAAAATGAGCTTAAGTTTCCTTGTTTCAGCTTATTTCTAGCCGGAGATAGCTTGGAGACACTGTTATATTGCAGTGGAGCTAACTTTCAGCTAAAGGTAGCTAAAACGAGCTTAAGTTCCATGTTTCAGTTCATTTCAAGCCGCAGACAGCTTGGAGACACTGTTCTTATTGCAGTGGAGCTAACTTTCAGCTTAAAGTAGCTAAAATGAGCTTAAGTTTCCTTGTTTCAGCTCATTTTAAGTCGCAGACAGCTTGGAGACACTGTTCTTATTGCAGTGGATCTAACTTTCAGCTTAAGTTTCCTTGTTTCAGCTTATTTCTAGCCGGAGATAGCTTGGAGACACTGTTATATTGCAGTGGAGCTAACTTTCAGCTTAAGTTTCCTTGTTTCAGCTTATTTCTAGCCGGAGATAGCTTGGAGACACTGTTATATTGCAGTGGAGCTAACTTTTAGTTTAAGGTAGCTAAAATGAGCTTAAGTTTCCTTGTTTCAGCTCATTTCAAGCCGCAGACAGCTTGGAGACACTGTTCTTATTGCAGTGGAGCTAACTTTCAGCTTAAAGTAGCTAAAATGAGCTTAAGTTTCCTTGTTTCAGCTCATTTTAAGTCGCAGACAGCTTGGAGACACTGTTCTTATTGCAGTGGATCTAACTTTCAGCTTAAGTTTCCTTGTTTCAGCTTATTTCTAGCCGGAGATAGCTTGGAGACACTGTTATATTGCAGTGGAGCTAACTTTCAGCTAAAGGTAGCTAAAATGAGCTTAAGTTTTATTGTTTCAGCTCATTTCTAGCCGGAGATAGCTTGGAGACACTGTTCTTATTGCAGTGGAGCTAATTTTCAGCTTAAGGTAGCTAAAATGAGCTTAAGTTTCCTAGTTTCAGCTCATTTCAAGTCGCAGACAGCTTGGAGACACTGTTCTTATTGCAGTGGAGCTAACTTTCAGCTAAAGGTAGCTAAAATGAGCTTAAGTTTCCTTGTTTCAGCTTATTTCTAGCCGGAGATAGCTTGGAGACACTGTTGTATTGCAGTGGAGCTAACTTTCAGCTAAAGGTAGCTAAAACGAGCTTAAGTTTCCATGTTTCAGTTCATTTCAAGCCGCAGTCAGCTTGGAGACACTGTTCTTATTGCAGTGGAGCTAACTTTCAGCTTAAAGTAGCTAAAATGAGCTTAAGTTTCCTTGTTTCAGCTCATTTTAAGTCGCAGACAGCTTGGAGACACTGTTCTTATTGCAGTGGATCTAACTTTCAGCTTAAGTTTCCTTGTTTCAGCTTATTTCTAGCCGGAGATAGCTTGGAGACACTGTTATATTGCAGTGGAGCTAACTTTCAGCTAAAGGTAGCTAAAATGAGCTTAAGTTTTATTGTTTCAGCTCATTTCTAGCCGCAGGCAGCTTGGAGACACTGTTCTTATTGCAGTGGAGCTAACTTTCAGCTTAAGGTAGCTAAAATGAGCTTAAGTTTCCTAGTTTCAGCTCATTTTAAGTCGCAGACAGCTTGGAGACACTGTTCTTACTGCAGTGGAGCTAACTTTCAGCTTAAGGTAGCTAAAATGAGCTTAAGTTTCCTTGTTCCAGCTCATTTCAAGCCGCAGACATCTTGGAGACACTGTTCTTATTGCAGTGGAGCTAACTTTCAGCTTAAGGTAGCTAAATGAGCTTAAGTTAATAACCTGATTGCTGCCAAAAAATCTTACGTGCTTAGGACCCTAACTTCCACTGCTAGACAAATGGGAAAATATTTTTAGACTTCTTCAGCTGTTCCAGCTCATTTCAAGCCGCAGACATCTTGGAGACACTGTTCTTATTGCAGTGGAGCTAACTTTCAGCTTAAGGTAGCTAAATGAGCTTAAGATTCCTCGTTTCAGCTCATTTCAAGCCGCAGGCAGCTTGGAGACACTGTTCTTATTGCAGTGGAGCTAACTTTTAGTTTAAGGTAGCTAAAATGAGCTTAAGTTTCCTTGTTTCAGCTCATTTCAAGCCGCAGACAGCTTGGAGACACTGTTCTTATTGCAGTGGAGCTAACTTTCAGCTTAAAGTAGCTAAAATGAGCTTAAGTTTCCTTGTTTCAGCTCATTTTAAGTCGCAGACAGCTTGGAGACACTGTTCTATTGCAGTGGAGCTAACTTTCAGCTTAAGTTTCCTTGTTCAGCTTATTTCTAGCCGGAGATAGCTTGGAGACACTGTTATATTGCAGTGGAGCTAACTTTTAGTTTAAGGTAGCTAAAATGAGCTTAAGTTTCCTTGTTTCAGCTCATTTCAAGCCGCAGACAGCTTGGAGACACTGTTCTTATTGCAGTGGAGCTAACTTTCAGCTTAAAGTAGCTAAAATGAGCTTAAGTTTCCTTGTTTCAGCTCATTTTAAGTCGCAGACAGCTTGGAGACACTGTTCTTATTGCAGTGGAGCTAACTTTCAGCTTGAGGTAGCTAAAATGAGCTTAAGTTTCCTTGTTTCAGCTCATTTCAAGCCGCAGACAGCTTAAAGACACTGTTCTTATTGCACTGGAGCTAACCTTCAGCTTAAGGTAGCTAAAATGAGCTTAAGTTTCCTTGTTTCAGCTCATTTCAAGCCGCAGACAGCTTAAAGACACTGTTCTTATTGCACTGGAGCTAACATTCAGCTTAAGGTAGCTAAAATGAGCTTAAGTTTCCTTGTTTCAGCTCATTTCAAGCCGCAGACAGCTTAAAGACACTGTTCTTATTGCACTGGAGCTAACATTCAGCTTAAGGTAGCTAAAATGAGCTTAAGTTTCCTTGTTTCAGCTCATTTCAAGCCGCAGACAGCTTAAAGACACTGTTCTTATTGCAGTGGAGCTAACTTTCAGCTTAAGGTAGCTAAAATGAGCTTAAGTTTCCTTGTTTCAGCTCATTTCAAGCCGCAGACAGCTTGGAGACGCTGTTCTTATTGCAGTGGAGCTAACCTTCAGCTTAAGGTAGCTAAAATGAGCTTAAGATTCCTTGAAGACTGCGGCTTGAAATGAACTGAAACATGGAAACTTAAGCTCGTTTTAGCTACCTTTAGCTGAAAGTTAGCTCCACTGCAATATAACAGTGTCTCCAAGCTATCTCCGGCTAGAAATAAGCTGAAACAAGGAAACTTAAGCTGAAAGTTAGATCCACTGCAATAAGAACAGTGTCTCCAAGCTGTGCGACTTAAAATGAGCTGAAACAAGGAAACTTAAGCTCATTTTAGCTACCTCAAGCTGAAAGTTAGCTCCACTGCAATAAGAACAGTGTCTCCAAGCTGTCTGCGACTTAAAATGAGCTGAAACAAGGAAACTTAAGCTCATTTTAGCTACTTTAAGCTGAAAGTTAGCTCCACTGCAATAAGAACAGTGTCTCCAAGCTGTCTGCGGCTTGA